>SJXQ01003216.1:0-30478 GCA_006408695.1 Aepyceros melampus
TAGTAGATGAAAAGTGAACTCTGGGGTCAAGGGTAAGCAAGAGATTAAGTCAATAGGTTTAGTCCTGAACACAGAAAGATGATTTGAAGAACTTTGGAAATACTACTGGATAGTGACATCGTATTGGGTAGGAGATGATAGAGCAGGCAAGTGTGGGAAATTTAAAAGCAAACCTGCCTTAGACAATATACTTTAACTCTAGGATCTACACTTTGGCCTTCTTTTCCAGTGCCTTCGACCAAGGCTGGCCACCCAGGAAATTCCTCCTACTACTCATATGGTGATGACACTTGCCTGACCTTTATATGCATTACTCAAAAGCAGGCTATGCTAATTAACATATTGGTTACCTAGTTACCTAATCTGTTCCTGAGGAAAAGTTAGAACATACATTCCCACTAGAAAACACACTCATAATTTAACAATAATTTTTGACGTTTCACGGTGAAAGATGATTTGAAGAACTTTGGAAATACTACTGGATAGTGACATCGTATTGGGTAGGAGATGATAGAGCAGGCAAGTGTGGGAAATTTAAAAGCAAACCTGCCTTAGACAATATACTTTAACTCTAGGATCTACACTTTGGCCTTCTTTTCCAGTGCCTTCGACCAAGGCTGGCCACCCAGGAAATTCCTCCTACTACTCATATGGTGATGACACTTGCCTGACCTTTATATGCATTACTCAAAAGCAGGCTATGCTAATTAACATATTGGTTACCTAGTTACCTAATCTGTTCCTGAGGAAAAGTTAGAACATACATTCCCACTAGAAAACACACTCATAATTTAACAATAATTTTTGACGTTTCACGGGCTTTCAATCAAAAAAGATTTGAATGCAAATCCTAGTTCTGCTGTTGACTAGTTGCCAACTAGTTAAGTAAATTAATTACCTAAACTCTCTAAACTTTAGAACAGAAGGACTAATTAAAATCATGGTCCAAGAGTTGTAGTAGGAATGTAACGGTTTCATGGGTTTAAGACACTAAGCACAGTGCCCATCAGGAGGGCATTTGGGCTCCAGATAAACATCAGCAAAGTTTACTTCCCTCTCTCCCCTTTTTTTGTTTCTAGCATAGATTTTGGAGGCTTGGCTTGGGTGGCAGACAGGGAAGTGAGCTGTAAATGTCTCTTTATGCTGCAGTGGTTTCTCTATTTATTGCTGTTTAGTTGCTCAGTCATGTCTAACTCGTTCGTGACCCCATGAACTGGGGCCTGCCAGGTTCCTCTGCCCATGGGATTCTCCAGGCAAGAATACTTGAGTGGGTTACCATGCCCTCCTCCACGTGCACTTCTTGACCCAAGGATCAAACCCAGGTCTCTTATGTCTCCTGCATTGGCAGGTGGTGCCAGTGGTCTTTACCACTATTGCCATCTGGGAAGCCCGTAATTCCCAGTAAGATCTTTTAATTCTATTACTTAGAACTTTTCTTCATTCCTCTGCCCTCCAGACTAGCTCCTATATGTTTGAAACTCAGATTCAAACTTGCCCAGATGCTCCTGTATCCATTTGGGAAACATATCATCAGTCATAGAGAAAGCACGGGGATCAGGGGGTATCTCTTCAGTGCTTTCACAGTGCCTTGTTTCTGACTCTACAAAGCATTTACAGCACATGACTACAACAGTTGGTGCGCTTGTGAATCTCCCTGGACTGTGAGCTCAGGGGAGAGATCTGTTATTAATGTGCGTGTGTGTGAGAGTCGTTCATTTGTGTCCAACTCTGCGAACCACTGTCTGGAGCCAGCCAGGCTCCTCTGTCCATGGAATTCCCCAGGCAAGAATACTGGAGTGGATTGCCATTCCCTTCTCCAGAGGATCTTCCCAACCTAGGAATTAAACCTGGTCTCCTGCATTGCAGGCAGATTCTTTACCATCTAAACCACCAGGGAAGTCCATGTTACTCACATGAGTATCAAATCCTATTACTCAAACAGGGATTGCTGATGATAAGACATGAAAGTTTTCTTCAATAAAGACATTGAAAGGTACTTTTATTTACATATTTCTCTGGGCTGCTCATCCCAACTAACCAAAAAGTATAATGATATTTTCTTTTTTATAGTAAACTACGGATTTGGCTCTGTGCCCTCATCCTTGTCTTTGCATAAGGAAGAAATTATTCCATTCCCAGAGCTTATTAGGTGGCTGGCTAGACAGTTTTATCCCCTGAACAACTGCAAATAGAAAGCAAGAGGGGTGAGTCTCTGGCAGTGTGATGGTGGGTTGAAACGTCCTTCGACCCCAAACATTTGGGGAAATATTTTCATCTCTAGCATCAGATACATGGTGCATGCTGCTGCTAAGTCGCTTCGGTCATGTCCGACTCTGTGCAACCCCAGAGACGGCAGCCCACCAGGCTCCCTCGTCCCTGAGATTCTCCAGGCAAGAACACTGGAGTGGGTTGCCATTTCCTTCTCCAGTGCATGAAAGTGAAAAGTGAAAATTAAGTCGCTCCAGTCGTGTCCAACTCTTAGCGACCCCATGGACTGCAGCCTACCAGGCTCCTCCGTCCATGGGATTTTCCAGGCAAGAGTACTGGAGTGGGTTGCCATTGCCTTCTCCAAAATAAATTTTCTAACATACACCAAATCATCTAACAAAAACAAATCTATAATGCTAATTTGTTTTGAGAGCAAATATACTCAATATTTATTATTACTGCCCTTGGAAAACACAGTGAAATTTAAAAACATACTTAAATCACTCGGAAACTGGTAATAACATTTGAGCAAGACCTGAAAATTTGTGACTTACTGATGAGTGTCTACACGGCTACCTTTTTTAATACAATATTTATCAAAAATGAAAAGAAAAAGTGTTTGTCCTTTTATCCAGTGGAGCAGAATTATGAGAAGAGACATATTATGAATAATACTTCAATGCTGGCTTCTAACCTATGTTTCATGTAACTTAAAATGTCAGTTCTCATCATTCTGCTGTAATATAACCAAGCCTGTTTATTATAATAACAAGAACCAATGTTACAGACTTTGAAAATCATGATTATAATTAAAAGCTTGGAATATCATAAGGAAAATAATGGCAACCTCTTGAATTCATTTCAAGTTAGTTCTACTTTCAAATAACACTTTAAAATGGTTTCCAATAACCTTATTGAGTAACCAGCATCAGCTTAGGAATTTTTTTTTGCAATGTTGTAAAATATAACTACTCTAACCAGTTCTATGGTGCAATGGATAGAGCACTGGACTTCTAAAATATAACTACTGGCATCAAAAAGTATAGTAAGCACTTTTGATTTGTGATGAATAGAAAAATCAAGTACTAATCTTTGAAAATCATGATTATAATTAAAAGCTTGGAATATCATAAGGAAAATAATGGCAACCTCTTGAATTCATTTCAAGTTAGTTCTGCTTTCAAATAACACTTTAAAATGGTTTCCAATAACCTTATTGAGTAACCAGCATCAGCTTAGGAATTTTTTTTTGCAATGTTGTAAAATATAACTACTCTAACCGGTTCTGTGGTGCAATGGATAGAGCACTGGACTTCTAAAATATAACTACTGGCATCAAAAAGTATAGTAAGCACTTTTGATTTGTGATGAATAGAAAAATCAAGTACTAAATTACCAGTGGTTCCTGTGACAGGGTAAATATCCCCCCTTCAAGTAATGTTCTCCCCCAAATTAAATTAACATTTTATTTTTCCCCCTGAGAGTTTATTAAGGAAAAGAAATCATGACTTTTTAAAATTAAGGTGAAAAAACTGTTTCATAAGTTCATATGTTGTAAAAGCCACTGCCTGAGAAGGAACACAGCAAATGTAATTAAGAGATAAACCACGATATAATCCTTTTCTAATTCCATGGTGTCCGTAGACATACTTCATAGTCTCCCGCACGGTAAGGCACTTTTCAAATTCTGGAAGAACAGTTCTTAATTGCATTCGTCGACGTGTTACATCAAATGGGTAGGATATTGTCTGTGCTATTGCTCCAGCAACACCACCACAAAGTAAGTTTATGTGAGTTTTCAAAACTAATACATTAGGATTGTCTGATGAAGGTCTGCAAGAGGGTGGGAGCATAGGAAAGCCCAGCACTCTTTAAGGTACCAAAAGCAAAAAGTGAAATACCTGCACATGGTGCTGAGTCTTCCTTTGCTCCTGCCTCCTGACTAGTTCCTACAAGCTAAAGAAGTCAGTGTTAGTCGCTAAGCCGTGTCCAACTCTGCGACCCCCTGAACTGCAGCCCACCAGGCTCCTCTGTCCATGGGATTCTCCAGGCAAGAACACTAGAGTGGGTAGCCATTCCTTTCTCCAGGGCAGTCTTCCTGACTCAGGGATGGAATCTGGGTCTCACACATTGCAGGCAGATTCTCTACTGTCTGAGCCACCAAGGGAGCCACTCACGGTGGCTACAGTGGCTAAGTTCCCACAAGCCGCTTTATCTTCATGCAGGCAGCTGCAGTGCGGTAGCAGCCTCCCACTGCTCTTCCCAACCCTCTTCCCAAGCAATTGCTTGTACACACTCTTCTGCAGCCAGTGGGTGTCCTCAGCAAGGAAAGCAGATATCCAGGATATACTTACGTTTTGCCGAACTAAGCTGGGTTAGAAACTTAGCTGACGTAGTGGGAATCCTTACTGCTCCCTGGAGTGAAGAAGCCATGGCTTCTTCTTTTGGGAGGCAGCTTTTTATCTTTGTGCTTCTCACATTGGCCACCTTTAGACCAGAGCAACTTGACCTCAGCAATAGGTTGGGTGCCTAAAATAATGATGGGGATACTAATGTTATTATTTAACAGTGACTGAGCGCTTACCTATGTCCTCCACTGCACTTAAACCCTTCAAATCTATTATCTAATTTAACCAAATGATGAATTACTATCCCCCTCCCCACCCTTTTTGATGAAAACTGAGAGCTGAAGAGGCCGTTTGCCTTTTAGGTCAGGCGGCTAGTCAGTGGCAGAGCTGAGCGTCAGCACTCTTGGGGTGTGGCTCCACGTCCGCTGTCAGCAGTCCAGAGGGTCTCAGCATCAGTGAGAAGAGCTAGAAACCAGAGGACAGCCTCTCTCAGCATGCAGCCAGATACTAGCCAGTAAGGAGTTTCTGAGTTCCAGTCTTATTCTCTGTGTTCAGAAAGGATTTTTTTTTTTTTTTTTTTAAGAAAGGAACTTTAAGGAGAAGGGGAAAAAATGGTGGGATGAATTGAGAGAGTAGCAGTGACATATATACACAACAACACGTAAAACAGAGGGCTAGTGGGAAGCAACTGTATAACACAAGGAGCTCAGCTCAGCACTCTGTGATGACCTAAAGGGGTGGGGTGGGGGGTGTGGGAGGGAGGCTCAAGAGGGAGAAGATGTCCGTATATATTTACAGCTGATTCACGTTGCTGTACAAAAGGAACTAAGACAACATTGTAAAGCAATTATCCTCCAATTAAAAAAACATAACCGGTCAAACAGTTTAAATCTGGTTAGGGGAATTGATTGTTCGATTGACTAATTGATTAGACCCACATATACTCATTGAGATTTTTCTACTGGGTGCTGGGGACAAAACAGACAAGGCTACTGTACTCACGTGGCTTACAGTAGAGCGATCCCGGGCGCATGTGTGTGTGTGTACTGTGGGGCGGGGGGAGACAAGCAATAGATAAATCTTCAAATACACAGATACCCAGATAGAACGTGATCTCAGCCCATGGAAGGAGTGACAGAGTGCAGTGAAAGGAGATTCTTGTTGACAGGAGGGTTTTACTTAGATAAGGTTGTCAGGAAAAGCCTCTTTGAAAAGGTAACATTTAATCTGTGAACTGAAGGAGGGGAAAAGCAAGCAGGGAAAATAGCACCTGCAAAGACCTGGAGGTAGGAAAATCTATCATGTTCAAAGATGTGGGAGAATCCAAGTGGATGGATAGTGATGGGGGGCTGTAGGGAGTGGGGTAAGAGATGCAGAGAACTGATCAGAACACCCATCAAGGACTTCCCTGGTGGTCCACTGGCTAAGACTCCATGCTCCTAATGCAGGGGGCCCAGGTTTGATCCCTAGCCAGGGAACTAGATCCCACTTGCTGCAACTAAGAGTTCTTGGGCCACATCTAAAGATCTCGCAGCTGCAAATTGAAAAAGAAAAAAAGGATCCTCCATGCCACAGTTAAGACCTGGCACAGCCAAATAATAAAACACCCATCATACAGGGACTTTAGACTACGCAGAAAGTTTAGATTCCAAGTGTAACAGTTTAGATTCTAAGTGTAATGATCCTAAAAGGTTTAAAACATGGAAATAGGAACCATATATTTTAAAAGCTTGTTCTAGGCACCATGTGGAGACAGGATTTGAGAAGCAAGAATAGAGACAAGTAAACCACTGAGAAGCTCTTTGATGCAGGTGGGATATCGTGGGTCTTGGACCCGGAGGAAGCTGTGAAGATGGAGAGCAGTGTGGACAGGGTCCATAAGGATCTCCTAAGAAATCATGACAGGATGTACGAGTGGCCTAGAGAGGGCCAGGCAAGAAGAGAGAGTGTCACGGAGGCTGCCCAGGCTGTGGGTTTGAGTGGACAATGCATCTTCAGGGAAATTAAGATTTCAAGGTAATTCAAATGCAGCTTCAGCCCAGCATTGGAAAGGAAGGTTTTGCTCTCTCAAACCTCAAGAATGGGATTTGCTCTGGGTCTTGGAACTGTTTTCTGGGAGAAAGGGAGGGAGACTGAATGAGCAGGGAGTGGTTTGGGGGACAGGGAGGTGGAGAACCGAGCGGGGAGTGTGTGTTGGATCGGGACCTGATAGGGTAAGGGCCACAGCATGGATTTTACAGACACAGGTGGGCTGTGTTCTTGCCTGTAACACACTAATGATGTTAGAACTATCCTTTGAAGTTGCTGGTATGGGATAAAGTCAGCGTTATGCTCAGGCCTTGGCACATACTGGGAGTTTAATTAATGCTCAATAATTATTGTTGTATTTGCATGTATTTATATTTGACACATATAATATATATTGTATGTTAATATACATGCGTATGTTTTTGTGTGTGTGTTGTAGAAGAATTGAAAGACAAATGTAGGAATTTGTATTTGATAAGAAGTGTATGTGGTTCTGCTGATGACACTTCCTGAGAAGTGGTTCATTGATGATATTTGAATTCTGGCACCTGGGCCCAGAGCAGTCTAGTGATTAGAGAACCTTACTGAACCACCCAATAGTCCAAGAGCAACTAGAGAAAGTAGGGAGCACATATTCCAGAGACTGAGATTATAGAGTTAGATTCTCCTTCATCTATCAAGGAGGAAAGTCAGGAAAGTATGGCTTCATGATACAGAATATAAAGTGTTTGATTAACAATCACCAGGGCCTTCCCTTATAGGAACTGTTAAGAAAATCTAAATTGGCTTCCTGAATTCTCAGTGCAGGAAGAACTTTTTATACACTTTTGAGTCTCCTTTCAAGTTGAAGGAATTTATTTTAAAACTGTTTAAATCCTACAGCAAAGGGCAGCCATATTCTCTTTTATACCCATTACCCTAGAGTGTCAATTCCATTGTGTTCTAATAACTGGTTTGATTTTAATACATAAAAGGAAACTCCAGCACTGAAATATCATATGAGGATTCCAGTCTTTAAAAAGAAAAGTGTAGGTTGGTAGGGAAAAGAGATTCAGTAGGAAGAATTTGATTAGTGTTTACTCCAAATAAATCTTAACTTGGAAAATATAAAATATAAAAGTATGCATCCAAACTCTGAGAATAAAGTATGATACAAGGAATCAAAAATCTACTGTAATGTTCACTTGCTGAAATTGAAGCCTCCAGCAGCCTGGGTCCTCACAAGATTAGAATGAGCAGCACCCTCTGTTGACTGAAAGCATGAGTGAGACACAAACTGTTAAATTAACCACTGAGATGTGCTTGTTAGCACTGCACAACTCAGCCAGTTCTGGCTGTTATCACCAGCTTTCACTCACCTCTGGGAGATTTCACTTTGCTCTGGGGCTCTGAGGTGACTTAATGCCAGATGATCAATACATTTTGAATAACAAACGTAATCCTGGATGGTTTTTATTTCAGTCGGGATGGTTGTTCAGGGTGTCTAAAGTGCCACATTTGTCAGAAATGAGTTTCAGCTCAGTTCAGTTCAGTTGCTCAGTCGTGTCCGCTCTTCGAGACCCCATGAATCGCAGCACGCCAGGCCTCCCTGTCCATCACCAACTCCCAGAGTTCACTCAGACTCATGTCCATCAAGTCATGTGATGCCATCCAGCCATCTCATCCTCTGTTGTCCCCTCTTCCTCCTGCCCCCAATCCCTCCCAGCATCGGAGTCTTTTCCAATGAGTTTGGAGGGAGGGCATAGAATTTTGTTTTACTTTGGCATGTGAATGAAATAGAAAATGTATCTGAAGTTACCCCACATACATCTTGTTGGTTCAACATGTAAGTAGGAAACTAAAAATGAAGAGTTTCATCCAGGTTACTTTGCTTCATCTATGTTTAAAGTTTGCACCTGAACTGGCCTCATCATGGAATTATATAACCTTATTGTTTTACAGCTTCAAAATATCATTCACATATACAATTCACTAAGATTTGGACATGACTGAGCAACTGAGCAACAAAAAAATATACAATTCAACTGTTTTTTAGTAGTTTCACATGTAAGTGCTACCATGGTCACAGCCAACTTTAGAATGTTTTCATCACCTTAAAAAGAAGACTCAGTACTAAAAAGTAAAAAGGGAAGAGAAGAAACAAGCCTCAGACTCTACAGCTCTTACTCCACTGTAACCCACCCCTCTGCTCTCGCCTCCACAAGGAACTAGTGGGATGATTTGCTTGCATATATCTTCTCATGGGAGAGTAAAATTAGGATTCTTGTTTTAATAAAGTCCTCTATTGCAACAGACATAAAAGGAATGATCAGGGTTTTTGCTCATGTGATTCTTTCTGCGTCAGCCTCTTTCCTCCTGGTGGCCAAGAACCTCCTCTGCAGAGAAACCTTCTTGAGACACCCTTCTCAGTTGCACTCCTGCTTCACCTCCACTCTTTGTTTGCTTGTTTTATATCTCATGTTTGTTTCAACTTAACTTGATTAATGTGTCATTTAAATAAAATAAAATGTGCCATCCTAAGCATGCAATTCATTTTGCCAAATGCTTATAATCCAGTAACCACCTCAATCAAATATAGTACATTCCATCAGCCCCTAAATTCCCGCTCCTCCTCCAGATTTAACCCTCTCCATCTCAACTCCAGAGAATCCTTTTTGTCATTATAGTTTTGTCTGTTCTCAAATTTCATAATAATCATAATTTAAATTGTTCATTTCTTTTCAGTTTCTACAACTAGATATTTTTATACAATTCTTTTTTATTGAAGCATAGTTGATTTACAATGTGTTAGCTTCAAGTGTATAAAAGGTGATTCAGGTGATATATGTGTGTGTGTATATATATATATATATATATTCTTTTTCAGATCCTTTTCCCTTATAATTTATTTCAAAATTTTAAGTATAGTTATCTGTGCTACACAGTAGGTCCTTGTTGATTTTTTTTTCTGTAAATTCATATTACAGTACAGTTGCTTTACAACATACATTATTTTTTTACCCACAATTTTCTAGCACAAGGCCAGGCAATGCCAGAATGAATAAATGCCAAATCATTCTATTTATCAGCTTTAACTTAAAAAAAATGAAGCAGCTAAATATTTGAGAGTGACAGTGAGGATTTGATTGCAAGGGTTAAGGAGCAGGAGTCTCATTCATCTTGTTTGCTTTCTTTCTTTCCCTTTTCATCACAACAATGACAAAGGAAGCCTCGGATGGGAGAGAAAGCTGTGTTAGGAGTCACATTCCTTTGCCTTTGGACAAAATGTGTTACCACTTTGAATTAACAGGTAGAAATAGTTTTATTCATTTGTTTCGTAACTTTCAACTTTGAGCTTTCAGTTTCCTTGATGAAGACATTTTAAATCTGTGCCCTTGATAAGATACGAGATTCACTCAAGTGGGATCTCAGTTTCTGAAAATACAGCTGAGATTTGTGTTCTATCAGCAAAATCATAGCAGCTCTGTTAATTTTTGGCAAGATATCTCTCTCACTACAACATAATCAAGCCTCATCACATACCTGTGAGCTGGCCTCTCTCATTCAGGCCCAGAAGAAGGGGTGACGCTCAGCATCTCTTCCTCACAGAGGCAGAGCTGAGGTAGAGACTCCTAAGGGCTGCTTTTCCTTGCTTCTTTGTGTGCATTCATTTCCGGTTTGGCAGTGTGTGCATCCCCCCTCAGCCCAAGTTCTAAATCTCTTTCTCTCTCACTATCTAGGACACATGAGAATTAACCTACTCATGTAGATTACAAGGCCCCAGCCCTCATTAACCTTAATATTGAAAGAAATACAGCTTTTGCAGTAAGAGAAGTGAAAATGCCCTTCCTTTCAGCATGAATAGTGGCACCAGTGTGAGCCAAGGAGATGGGCTTTTTAGGTGGTAGTTCATCCCACACACGCATTTGCGTCCAGTCACTGACAATTTCACATGGGTGATATTTCTGGATTTGTGGGCACTCTGATACAGCATTGTAAAATTGCAGCCCTGAGGTGATTTTGGAGTAGCTCAAGATGCTGTCTATTCTGTATTTTCTTCGTGTCCTTTGAATTAACAATTCTGTCCTGAAATTCTCATCTTCCTTCCCAGTGGGTACTCAACTAGTACCCACTGCAGGACAGAAGAGCTGACATTTCTCTCTTAAACACTATAGTCAGTGTTCCTTGACCTCTCCTTTTCCAGACATCAGGTGCTCCGTCTGTCCCCTGCTTGCTGGGCCTGACCTTTGCTTTAATGAGATTTGAGTGCTGAGCAGATCTCAGACATATCCTCATCCCTCCTCTATGGAAGATGCAGCTTTGGTTGATGACCCTTGAGTTTGGGGAGGACAGTAATCATTCAGGGATGAGGAAGGGGCAAGAAGGGACGGGATATAAATTCATACCTCAGACAAGGTTAGAGGAATGCTGAGGATGGGCTTGAACCTCAGAGAAGGCAAAACCAGAAGACAGGTGGAATGAAAAGCTGCTCAGAGCAGCCCGGGCCATGACCTCTGGCTAGCAGTACAGTTTCTAGAATCAGATAGAGAAGTTGGGCAATGGGCTGATGTACAAAGAAGTGGGAGCTTGTCAAACTCTTTCATTTCTAAGCCCAGTGACACCAAAGGAGGGTCAGCTTTCTCAAGAACACTGGGTAAATTTTCATTCATTCTCTTCCATTGCTCCCACTTTTCTCTTGATTCAGGCCAACAGGAAAATATAGAATTGCCTCCAGAATGATCTAACACCATTTAGAACTGTGTTCTTCAAACTGTGGATCAAGATCTATTAAATGAGTTTTGAATCAGTTGAGTAGGTTTCAGCTAGCACATACACACCCAAAACAAGCAGGGCAGAGAACAGAAAATATTAGAGTATATTGTATGTAGTGAGAGTAGATAATATTTTGTGAAACTGTTTTAGACTCTATGTGTATGTATTAAGTTGTAATATGGAATGTATTTTGTGGATCATGGTGAAAAAAAAGTTTAAAATCAATGGTTTACAATGATCAATTTTCATATATTATTAAAAACTTTTTATTAGGAAAATATAGATAAATACTAACAATAGCAAATATACCTAAAATAGCAATATAGTAAGATAAACCCTGTACATCGTCATCTAGTTTCCAAATTGTCTTTTGTAAACAGTCAATTCTATTTATTTTCTTCAGTAATTAAAAAACTTTTTTTCTCCATACTACTAAATTGGAGGGAGGTTTTGGGTAGAATTGAAGTTATCCTTCCTAAAGTTTCAAGCTGTGAATATTTCAAGTCAATTGGGAGCCTTCCTGAAAGGCTATGGGAAATTACTGGGGAAAAAAAGTTTGGAAGAAAAACGGAGGCAAATTTCACAGATGCTGGGTGTACCCAGGGCTCTGTGCTTCTCCTAGAGTCAGTGATATCTCCTGGTTTAGTTCAACATTCTCCTTTGTCCCCAATCCCCTTAACGATTAGAGAAAAGCAGAGCTGGGTGGTGGGACTGGAGAACACTCAGTCCAACTTTTGTGTCTTATGGATGAAGAAACTGAACTCTAGAAGTGGGAACTGGGTTATTAACCAAGAGGGTCTCTCATCTCAAGGCCCTTATCCCCCATGCCAGGAGCCATGTATATTTCAGATACAATGAAAAGTTTTCTTTAATATTCAGCCTTAACTCCTTCTCTGTTTTTCCTCCAATCTCCTGAAATGGGTTCTTGCTCTTCTATTCCACGAATTGGTATTCTTTATACATTTGCCAACTATACATATACCTACTAAATATCCATGTATAAAGTATAGGCTATTGCTTCCTGTATTTTACATTTATACAAATGGAGTTATAGTCTATTTACTATACAGCATCTTTTTTCACTCAATATTTAGTTTTTGAAATCTATCTTTGTGGAGATATATAGATCAGTTTCATTCATTTTTCACTTCTGAGTATTATGCCATGAGATGACTAAATCACAGTTTGATATTTCTATCACTGAGTTTTATGTTTTTCACTTACTATGTTTTTACTTTGCTTTGTTTCCTTTTCTTCTTTTACTGACAGTTATGGTTTGAATGTATCTTCACAAAATTCATATGTTGAAGCCTTTAAATTCACTGTGATGGAGGCTAGGCCTTTGTGAGTAATTAGAGTTAGATGAGCTCATGAGAGTGGGACCTTTATGATAAGATTGACTCAGACAGTAAAGAATCTGCCTGCAATGCAGGCAACACCAGTTTGATCCCTAGGTCAGGAAGATTCTCTTCAGAAGGAAATGGCAACCCACTCAAGTATTATTGCCCACAAATCTTATGGACAGAGGAGCCTGGTGGCTACTGTCCATGGGGTTGCAAAGAATCAGACACGACTGAATGATTAACACTTTCACTTTCAAGAAGAGACACCAGAAAACTTGCTTTCTCTTTTCTCTATTTGAGGACATGGCAAGAAGGTGGCCATCTGCAATTCCTGGAGTGCAGGAAAAGATCCCTCAGAGAAATCAGCAGGCATCTTGACCTTAGACTTTCAAAAACCGTGAGAAATACATTTCTGTTGTTTAAGCCACCCAGTTTATGGCATTTTGTTTTGGCAGTTGGAGCAGACTAAAACACTGACCTCTACTGAGTTGATGTTTTCTCTACTGGTCTGAAGTTTTTACATTCCATTTCTATTCTTTCTTAAATTTTATCTGAAGTTTTTAATATACATTAAAATAAACACAACCTAAAGTTAATTTCTATGCTTCTCCTATTATGTGTGCATTCTTAGTCAGTCAACTGTGCTCGACTCTTTGAAACCCCATGGACTGTAGCCCACCAGGCTCCTCCGGCCCTGGAATTCTCCACGCAAGAATACTGGAGTGGGTTGTCATGCCTTCCTCCAGGGGATCTTCCTAACCAGGGATCAAATCCAGGTCTCCTGCATTTCAGGCAGTTTCTTTACCGTCTGAGCCATCAGGGAAGCCCCTCCCACCTTGATTTATCCCCATTCTGCCCACATTAAGTATTTACAGTAGATACTTACCTTTATAAGCAAGACTATCTTTCTTTTTTCATATTTTTTTCCCTCATACCCTGCTCTGGGTTTAATTTCTTTCTTGACTGTTAGTTCTTCACTATTCTTTCAGTGCAGATGTGTGTATCAGAAACTCTTTCATTATTTGTCTGAAAAAAATCTTTTGCTCTCCCTCTTTAAGATAGTTGGGCATACAGGCAAAGAAAAATAACTGCAAGGTAGTGCTTATATCTGAATGGAAAAACCACTGGCAGTTTTCTTCAGTTACTTGCGCATTCTGATTTTTCTAGGTTGAATATTTGTGTAATTTCTCAAAAGTTAAAAAATACCCACCAAGAGGCAGTAGGATGTGAAAATCCTTTGATTGGTGCCTCATCCAATCAATGCCAAATCTTCAAGTATTCTGATCCTGTTTCTGCAAGATTTTCTTCAGGAGAACTATTGAAGGTGATGCTGTTGCCATGGCACCATAGAAGTAGTCCCCTGAGATATTGAAATGGAGTCTCGTCATTCTAGGCTCAGGTTTCAGCTGCTCTGGGCTGCTTTTATTTGCATACCTTCAATGCAAATGTGCCTTTAATCTTGCTTTCTACTTGACATTAGAAATTCTTCACAGTGATGGAATGCACTGTCTGTCTTCATGCAAGACTTGAAGATAGAGTATAAAAGAATTCAGACCAGCACTCGCTATACCTGGAAAGTGTGGCTAAGTTCTCTCTGCTTTCAAAGCAGGGTTTTTTTCTTTTTTTAAATGCAAATGATGCTCCATTTGGCCTTGAGAGCAGCATCTGTGCATGAGATGGAAATCCAGAGCACAATCACAATCCAGGTCCTCTCCAAAGTCACCAAATTTCAAAGGACAATAGTGAAAATTAGATTTCTAGAGAGCATCAGATCTTGAGTGACCTTGAGCTAAGATAATTTTCCAGCTGCTCAAGGAGCTGGTCAGCTGGAGAAATCTGAATTCTTTTCACACAGAACTTCAGTTAGTCAATTAGTCCACACTGCTATTTTATTTTTAGTAAATTATGTTCGGATTCTTGTTTTCTCTTGGGTTTAGGTTTAAAAAAATGTTTTTTCCTGGCTCCTATCACACTGCAGCCTGCAGATTAAATGGGCTCCAAATTAGCTTCTCCTCACATTTAGTCAGTAGATTTATTTAAGAAAGAAACCACATGCATTTACTTTCATTTGCTGTCTGTCCCTTCAGAAATCTCACTAATAAGATACTAAAAGGACTTTTAAGAAGTCATAGTCTATAAAGGCAAAGAGAATAGGAAACTGGAAAGCAGATACACAGTGATAATAATTATCTCAGATATAGAAAAAGCTGAGCAACAAATATTTTGTTTAGTAGAAACCCACCTCTGCCTCCAGTGAAGGTTTAGAAACTGGGCATGAAGGAGAGGTAAGAATGTAGCTAAAATCAGGATGATTGCTTAAAAATCTATTTAAGAAACTAAAATTCTATGTTTCCATTTCCCATTTCATACAGCCAAGTAACTCCCTTTCCTCCACCCTAGAAGAAAACTGGATGCTTAGCCTCTGGAGGGGGATTCTCTGGATTGAGGGAGCAGTGGCTATAGTTGATGATAAGGAGACAATATTGTCAACAGAGTGATTGCCCACCAGCTGTTAAAACCATAAGCCCACTATTCCTGGTTTTTGGAATACTGGAAGACTGGGCTATCCCCACCAGGCAGGAGGCTGGTAGGTTCTTGTCTGCAGAATTGACCAGACCAAGAGGAAAAAAAGAAAAAAACAATCAGGAATTTTCCTAACTAATTGGTCCAATGAGATACTCTATATTAGGATTTCTCAACCAAAACCAGACATTCGGGACAGGGTAACTCTGTTGTGGAGGCAGTCCTGTGCATTATAGAATGTTTAACAGCATCCCT
This sequence comes from Aepyceros melampus, assembly GCA_006408695.1. Classification (NCBI taxonomy): domain Eukaryota; kingdom Metazoa; phylum Chordata; class Mammalia; order Artiodactyla; family Bovidae; genus Aepyceros; species Aepyceros melampus. The sequence goes on from SJXQ01003216.1 coordinate 15,458, forward strand.
GGCCTCTACCCACTATATGCTAAAAGCACCACTCTGCACTGAAGCCCACAGTTAGCAGGCCCAACTCACGCACTTGGTCTTCAATCACTTCCTTAGGGCTTCATTCACTTTCCAATGTGAGCTGACAATCAAAAGTCAGAAGACACCTGAAGAGGAAAGCCTCTAATGTGAAATATGGACATGAAAACAATGGAAATGTTTTTCCATTGGCGGACGATGGATTCGGGAAGTGCACAGAGATCTGCAGGGCGGGAGTGCAGACACTGTGTGGGAAGAGGACAGGCCTTTAAACTAGAGAGCAGGTACAAACCAGACCTGAGGAACTCTCATGGGTTTGTGTATGCTCAGGCCATTAAGATGGCTGTTCTCTTGCTCTCTGTACATCCCCTACTTGACCAGTGCCTTCTTTACCTGCACTCTGTTCACGTGAATGTGTTTACCCCCAGCTCCAGCTAGTGCTTGTTCTAATCCTAAGGCCAGAATGGTTCCACCAGCTAATTTATTAAAGGGAAATATCTGCCCTTGTGATGATCATTAATCTGAGGGGCTGTGCAGGTTTCCCTGCCCCAGCTACTGGTTTCCCTGGTAACAGATAAGCCAATCTGAGGTCATGCTACATGCTCAGAGGCTTCAGTCGTGTCCGACTCTTTGCGATGCTACAGACTGTAGCCCGCCAGGCTCCTCTGTCCATGGGATTCTCCAGGCAAGGATACTGGAGTGGGTTGCCGTGTCCTCCTCCAGGGATCTTCTTAACCCAGAGATGGAACTTGCATCTCTCATGTCTCCTGCACTGGCAGGTGGGTTCTTTACTACTAGCACCTGCTGGGGAGCCCAACCTGAAGTCAAGTCCCGTAAAAACAGTGGCTTCATTCTCTCCAAGGAGTGAAGACTGTTGTCATATCCTGCCTGCTTTTGCCGCACATGGTGGGGTGTCACTCCAGGACTCTGTTTCAGACATGTAAAATCCCCTGTCTGATGCACCACTTATGTCACCATCACCATATCCAGGCTTTTTCTTGGGACTTGAGGCTGGGTGATTGCAAGACTTGCAGGCCTACAGGGTGGAACCCAAGAGTTTGCTAAAGAGTCTGACTTACCCAGAAGGCCATAGGAAGCACTGTAGAACTGTCAGTAGTTGGCTTGTTACTGTAATAATATTCCCAGTAAACACTTTGAGTGAAAGGTTAACCTATCCAGTATGACCTATCCATTCATCAAAAAAGCTACTCAGTCTCTCACCTCATATTATCAACACAAACTTGACAGTGTGAACTGCAACATATTTCAAAGTACCTCCTCTGTACACTACTTGGAAGGTCCCACGTATGCTTCACAGCATGCCCCCAGTACACAGAATATTTCAGGAACTTGCTTGATGTTATTTGCTCTGGAGCTGGCAAATACGTGTATGAATATTTTCAGAGATGGCAAACCCACACTTCGAAGAGGAGTTTGATTTTGTAAGTAGCTAAAAGTCATTAATGGACAACACAAGGAAATCTTCCAACTTGAATGCTGAAGAAGCAGAAGGAACCTGAATCCCAGCTCACAGTTGGCAATAAACTCTATATGATGCAGCTGCAAATCATTCTGTCTCCCTCTCTTAAATTTCACTCATTAAAGTATGTATTTTAGAAGCTACTAATGAAAACAAATTGGGTAATCAAAGTGGCTCATATACCTTGTAGTATAAAACAAGGGGTGATTTTTCAAATATGATTTTCTTACATGCTAACAAAGGGGATGATTCAAGTGCATTATGTTTATTGTGCACTTTTATTATTACCTCAGCTCCACCTCAGATCATCAGGCATTAGATCCTGGAGGTTGGGGTCCCCTGCCCTAGATTATTTCACTGAGAGCAGACAGGCTTAATACTGGAGGCACTTCCCTGGTATAGCCACCCACTCCCATAGGAAGGCAAGCAAATGCATATGGGTTTTACTGAGTGTAGTCCATCAGCAGTGGTGGTGTGGTTCTTGGTTTCCCTGCATCCAGCCTTGCCCAGCCCCTCCAAACTTTTGTGTCTACAATGAAAATAGACTGAGCTTTCAAAAACAAGCCTAATTATGTCAATTTCCTCTTAAGCCTTCAAAAGTGGCACATTATTTTTATGGAAAAAGGCAACTGCTTTACCCTGGCCTGTTACCCTGGCCTGTGGGTCTTTCTTGGTGGCTCAGAGAGTAAACAATCTGCCTGCAATGCAGGAGACCTGAGTTCGATCCCTGGGTCGGGAAGATTACCTGGAGAATGAAATGGCAACCAACTCCAGTCTTCTTGCTTGGGAAATCCCATGGACAAAGGAGCCTGGCAGGCTACAGTACATGGGGTCACAAAGAGTCGGGCATGACTGAGTAGCAACAATCTTACTCTGGCCTGTAAGGTTCTGCTTGATCCGATTCTTGCCAGTATCTCCAGCCTCCCCACTCCCCACCCTCTTGCTCTGTGAACCACCATATTAGCTCTTGCAGTTCTTTGAAGATGCTACTTTTCTCCTGCCCCAGGGCCTGTTCACTCCTGTTCCCCCAGCTGAGAAGCAACTCTTTCACCCTTTGCAGTTGGTTTACTCCTCCTCCTTTAGATCTCAGCTATAGAATACCTTTTAGGTTAGGTAGGTTAAGTCGCTCAGTAGTGTCCAACTCTTTGCGACCCCATGGAATGTAGCCTACCAGGCTGCTCCCTCCATGGGATTCTCCAGGCAAGAGTATTGGAGTGGGTTGCCATTCCCTTCTCCAGGGGATCTTCCCAACCCAGGGATCAAACCAGCTCTCCCACATTCCAGGCAGACACTTTAACCCCTGAGCCACCAGGGAAGCCCCCCTACCCTTTACCATAAAGTAGGTCAGCCCCTCCCTGCTCCATTCTTTTTTAAACAAATTATTTATTTATTTGACTATTCAGATCTTTGTTGAGGCACTTGGGATCCTCATTGCTACACTCCAGCTCAGTTGTTCTGTGGCCTGTAGGATCTTAGTTCCCCAATCAGGGACTGAACCTGTGTCCTACGCATTGCAAGGTGGATTCTTAACCACTGGACCACCAGGGAAGTCCCCTTGCCCCATTCTTTACTCAGGGCTATAGATCTATCTCAGAGTTATCTACCAGTAGCACTTAGCTCAATTTTAAAATTATACATTAGTATTTGAGATTATTTGATTAATTAGTTTGTCTCTCCTAATAAACTTTAAATTCCATGAGGTCAAAGTCCATGTTGTTCTACTCACTTTTGTATCCCCCCGGCACAGAGCAGGAAATAAATCTTCACTCAAATGACAGGGCCAAGAATCTATGTGCAAATAAAGAAAGAATCTATGTGCAAAGATGAAATGTAATGGGTTGGCAGAATTTGGTTGTAGCATAGCATATATTGCTTCATGGTAGATACACTTGGATTTTAAAAGGTATATTCTAGGAAGGTAAAGAGGCAGGCGAGGACATGAGTAGTTAATACAGAATGAAGTGAAGAGTAAAAGTGTTAGTCGCTCAGTCAGGTCCAATTCTTTGTGACCCCATGGACTGTAGCCTAGCAGGTTCCTCTGTCCATGGAATTCTCCAGGCAAGAATAGTGGAATGACTAGTCATCCAGAGGATCTTCCCAACACAGGCACCAACCTTGAGTTTCCTGCATTGCGGGCAGATTCTTTACTGCCTGAGCCACCAGGGAAGCCCAATAAAGAGTGACTAGCATGTTAATTAATCTATCCACTCATATTGCATTCATTTTGTTCATTCAGATGTCACAATATGGAAAGACTTCATTTTTATTTGAACAGTTGGCACTCAAATTTCCCTTTGGAAAACAACTGTCTTGATTGCAACAACACAAAAGACTATGGTAAGTATTCAGGTTAAGTTGGTCCCCCCATCCTCCACAACCTGCAATCCTTTCCTCCTCAACTGAGAAGGCAAAAAATTATATCTAGGCATGTGACTTTCTGACCATCTGTTTTGTTGCAGAGACAAAGTCTAGCAAACTAAGAAAAAGTTATTAACTTAGCTCTGAGGTGATCCTTCTTGTGTACCAACTGTCACAAGTTGATTATTAATATGAACTATATGATGGACATTTAAAAACAGAGACTACTAACAAGTGGTTTATGCTTTTCCCTGAAATATCTATATCACAGATACCAGGCAGCAAAATTAAAAGTTTATTGAAAGTAACAACATTATTTGATTTATACTCTTACCTTAATGGAAGACCAGGCCACCTCTGCCTGAAGTAGAAAGAATAACTTAATTACTGACATCATGAGAGAAACAGTGATGCTGGAGAAAACACACGGACTCTTCTTGTGCTCTGAATAAAAGATGTAATTGGATGCAATCATTTCATTAATACACACATGGCTCTGTAATGGGAAGACAGGGGACCAGATGGCCAGGAATGGACTGAGATGAAATGAGATGGGTGCTTGCAGTTTAGCAACTAACTACTTAGCCTGTATGGATTATACTAAGTCCTTACAGAATCACAGGAACACATTTTCAGAATGAAATTCTGCTTTGTCTCCAGAAGCACCATTCCCAGAACAAGGAGAAAGCCCATCTTCTGGGGGTCCTACAGGGCTATTGTGTATAAGTAGTTGATGGTGGTTATAATTGCACTAGTGCGCTAGTGCTCAAACTTAACTGCATATTAGAATCACCTGGAGAGTTCTTTAAAAAAAATACCAACGCTTGGGGCTCATCTCCAGAGATGCTGGTTTAATTGGTCTGGGGTCCAGCCCAGGCACTGGAATTTTTCAAAGCTCCCCTGGTGATTCAAAGGTACAGTAAAATTTAAGAACCATTGCATTAGTGTAATTCCTGTATTTATATAAGTAGGCCCACTTCATAGATCAATAAAAGAAGCCAGTTCTTTCATGGTATGATTTGGGACAGCACAGAACATCTCTGGCCCTCAAATAGCTATTCTCTCCCTCAGTGTTTGGAAAACTCCTAGAAAAATTCATTTCTTTGAATGAAGGCTTTGCAACTTAAATGAGGATAATTCCTCTGAGAAGGATAATACATTAAGTGGTTATCAGTTATTAACACCCTGGTGTGCCTGTTTATCGGATTACTTTCCTTAATGGTGGGGGAATCAGGGGGCAGGGAATGAGTGAAGCATGATGGTGGGAAGCTCAAAGGTCAATAGCATATGGATTCAGGGTGAGTTCCAGGGCTAGGGGATATGACCAAAGGCAATCTATAGGCAAGGGGGAAGGATGAGTTTACCAAAAAGATAAATCTTTGTGTGAGATTCTGAGGGTCAGAGAAGACTGTGAACCAAATCCAGTGGAAAAGGGGGAGAGTTGCTCTTGACAAACCCTTGGCTGACTACCCAAACACCACAACCAGGGAGCCGACCATGTGAGTGGCAAGAATGTGGGACCCCCTTTCCAGTCTTGCCCATCTCCAGAAATAGGAGGTTCTCTGGACCAGACTTGGACACTCAAGAGGGATCAGAAGGCAGGTAGATTGACAAGAACTGGAACATCACAAAGTCCTCTGGGTTGATCATGCCTGAGTTGCCAGAATTCTGAGAAAAATGGGAACTGGCTAAATTTCAGGAGGTCAAGATACCAGGCAGCTAGGAGCATCCATGCATGATTGATTGAAGAGCCTTGAAAATCAGCTCCAGGTCTTAGAGAGGATTCCTTTGGGGACAAATATCAATTCAGCATAATTATCTTGGCTGTAGATATGAGGCAACAGGATGAATCCAGCTTTTAGCAGTCTACTCTGACATGGCAAAAGTGCAGGAAGGGCGCCTATGGGAACTAACATATATTCTTCCAGCTTAACGATTCTGTCCAGGGTAGGTCCTACCCATGTGCATTTCCCCTACAATTTCCTCATCTCTTCTATACAGACTGGAAACGCACTCAGCAGGAAGCCCAGCTATATCTCTTGGCTGGGACTCTATCTGGACCACGACAATGACAGTGTAAAGAGGTGGATGTTCACCACCCAGGCAGCTCTTCTGCACTGTAGCTGAATGACTTTTGAATAGTATTGACTTAAAAGAAATCTCTTCCTGCAGGTTTAATGAGCCCCCCTGGGAAGTTCCTGATGTGAATGGGGATCACGACTTGACATAAACATGAAAGATTATGTGTCAGCAGGCCTGATTTGATTCTTAATGAGTGTTAATTTATTTGCTGTGATTTCACACATCTGCTTTGGCCACAATGTCATATTACATTAATCCTGAGATATTACTACCCATACTATATTTTCTATACACAAGGTGGGGAATGGGAAATTAATACATGTGATGTTTCTTAAAGAGATACATACCCTTTAATGCAAAGGACTAGCAGGCAGATGTTAGATTTCCCCACTATTTGGATATACAATCTCTTGAGGCTAAAACATAACTTGGCGTTTGTGTCCGTGACATTGCAGAATGGTTTCCATGGTAACAAGCTCAGGGGAATCCTACGGTACACAGTAAGCTACCATAGTTAGGGTTACTTATGATTGGTGGATTGGAGAGTTCTACCTCTGTATGGAATATGATTCTCTATTACTTTGTCTGGACAATAAAATCCAAAAAGTGTTTCCCTAAACTTATAAGCCAGGGCTTAAACAGAGGGAAGGAAACGCACACAAAAGATGAGAAAAATCACTCTGCAGCATAAAAGAGTCTGTTTCACCTGCCACTTATGTTCTTTCAAGTCTCACAAGACAGGTTGGGTTTGTTCTGTCAGAAGACAAATTTGATGGTTTCATTAGTAAACAGATGTATGTAGGCCACTGGGGGAGATAAAGCTCAGTTAATCCTAGCTGTTTGTGAATGAAATGTGGAGGACTTTAACACAGAGACCAATCCCAAACCGAATGCAGTCCCTCACAAATCCCGGAGGCTACAGATGCTGGCGCTTCCCAGAGGCTATGTATCCAGAGCTGAGATCAGCTTTCTGAGGCTGCCTCTCTGATGCTGAAGCCCAAATCTTGCACACTCAGCAGCGTTTAGTTCAGTGGGTGCTGGGATCAATTGAGTAAAAGCAGCACAAAGGTGAGAGCAGGGGGCTAGTGGTCAGCAAGAAAGCTTTTTAGCGAGGGGTCCAGCTGCCTTAAGTGTGTGGCATTTTCACTGAACAAAGGGAACTTCTTTCTTTTCTTGATTTGAATGCAATCTATAGTTGTGCAGGAGCCAGGATCCCCCTCTGTTCAAAGAACATGCAGCTATCCCAGGTTGATGGTAATAGAGAGCCAGAATAGCTACCCTACTCCTCCAACAAACTTTAAGCTTCCACAATGCTAGCTTCCACAACACTATGGAAAGCGCTGTGAGGTAAAATGCATGCCCTCTGCTCTCCAAGAATTTATGATCCAGGAGAGGACAGATCAGTAGGTTCACTATCATTCTTACACCTTACTAAGTTCCTAGGGGGTTTCATTTACCAAGTATTTGAAGCTACTAAGCTACAATACCTGGGAATCTGAGGTTGAAAAGAATGAAACTGGATGAAGGTACTCAGAAGCTACAGACCTGCAATTGTAAGATAAAACTACTGGGGATATAACGTACCTGATCAATTTAATAAAGTTGTTTAAGAGAGTAAATCCTAAGAGTTCTCATCACCGGGAATAAATTGTTTCTATTTCCTTTATTTTGTATCTATATGAGATGATGGATGTTCACTAAATTTGTGAAAACTATTTAATGATGTATGTAAAGTCAAATCATTATGCTCTACACCTTAAATTTATATAGAGCTGTATGTCAATTATATTTGTAAAAAATAGAAGAAAAATAATAAAATTCTAAGCATATATAAAGGTAAGAGCAAATCCAGATATATCCATGTAGAAAATTGGATTATTCTTAGTATCTCTTCATTTCCACCCTGTATTAGAATATTTAACTAGGCCGTTTGCTATGTGTCTTTACAGTTTTTTTTTTTTCCCACTAGACATAGAGAGTCTTTCCCTGATCTACCAAGGGAAATTTCTGCTTGGAAAGACCTAGCTTCAGAAAGCCAACAATCCAGGTATGATTCTACTTTAGATGCTTCAGGTGGCTATGTCCCCATGACCCAAACCATGTTTAATTTCTTCTTCCTTTCTTAAAAGCCACCTTTTCTCATCTTTTGAAATTATTTGTTCCTCCTCTCTAGGACCCTTAAATAGCACTTTATTCATAGTTTTTTCCTTAACTACTTGCATGACTTTAGGTACCTAGTCTTTGGATCAGTTTTAACATCTATCAGAGCTACTGGTGAGAACTTGATAAAAATACAGGTACACAAACCTCACTTCTATAAGATTTTAATTTAGCAGATCTGGGAGAGGACTCCAGTATCTGTATTTGTATTGAGTATCCTTAGGTGGCAGCAGCAGCGGATGGGCTAAGATACACCAAAGTTTATTCTTCAAGTTCTTTTTTTTTTCATGCAAAGTTATTATTTTAATAGAGTAGAATGAGTTTTAAATAAGAATTAAAGAACTTCCCAGTTGTCTTAAATGCGGATCTTCAATCAGGCGGGAATTGAGTCAGAATCCAGTTGGTTGAGACAATGTACTGAGGAAACAGATTCCCAGCTCTACACAGAAGCTTTTCATATAATTGCAGCACAACCAGGACAATTTATTAATTAAGAGTATTGGGCTCAAAAAAAAAAAAAGAAATACATAAAAAAAAGAATGAAATGTTATTTGCATTGACAGGGATACACTTGGAGGACTTTATGCTAAGTGAAATAAATCAGAGAATGACCTACTGTATGACAGGGGTCCCCAACCTCTGGGATCTAATGCCTGATGATCTGAGGTAGAGCTGATGTAATCATAATATAAAGTACACAGTAAATGGAATTCACTTGAATCATCCTGAAACCAACCTCCCCCACCCCACTCTGTCTGTGGGAAAATTGTCTTCCACAAAACTGCTCCCTGGTTCCAAAAAGGCTGGAGACCACTGCTGTATGATATCACTTACATGTGGAATCTAAAAAATACAACAGACTAGTGAATATAATGTAAAAAGAGACAGATTCATAGATACAGAGAACAAGTTAGTGGTTACCAACAGGGAGTGGGGAAATGGGGAGAGGCAATGTGGGATAGGAGATTAAGAGGTACAAATTATTAGATATAAAATAAATTATAAAGATATACTGTACAACACGAGCAACGTAGTCAATATTTTATAGGAACTATAAAGGAAGTATAATCTTTAAAAGTTGTGAATCATTATATTGTATACCTGTAATGTATATATTGCATAAGAACTATATGTCAAAATTTTTTTAAAGGTTAAAAAAAGGAAACATAGCACAGTAATGTAAGACAACTTGTAAATGATTTTTAAAAATAAAGAGTTCATTTTTTCAAAGTGTAGTCGGGAGAATAAGGTTTTTATCTAAAAGAAGGCTGCTGCTGCTGCTAAGTCACTTCAGTCATGTCCGACTCTGCGACCCCACAGACGACAGCCCACCAGGCTCCGCCATCCCTGGGATTCTCCAGGCAAGAACACTGGACTGGGTTGGCATTTCCTTCTCCAGTGCATGAAAGTGAAAAGTGAAAGTGAAGTCGCTCAGTCGTGTCCGACTCCTAGCGACCCCATGGACTGCAGCCCACCAGGCTCCTCCATCCATGGGATTTTCCAGGCAAGAGTACTGGAATGGGGTGCCATTGCCTACTGAATCTAATAAATGAGTCTTTTAAAAACACAGATTCTGTGTATAGGTGTTTCTGTGTGTTTACACATGTACACGTGTATTCATGCGTTAAATGTATATGTCATGTTAGTGTAATTTTAAAACAATTAATTAAATGATAAGCAATGTAGTCATAGCCCAGTACTTCAAAACTGCACTGGGGGAACATGTGAAGCGTCTTTCCTGTGATCTATGTCCTTAGGATCGCCATCTTAAAAGGTTTGGGGAAGCCACACGTAGAGAACATCATGCAGCCTATTTTGGGACATTTAAATATGTGAAACAGATTTCCTCAGGGACTTTCTCATTCATTCACTCCTTGTCTGAGACCCTTCACCCCAAAGAGTCTGCTAGGGAAGGAGGAACTACGGAGAGCTAGAGCCAAAGGGAGAGGATGGAAGTCTGAGCAAACACACCAAGTCTGAGTTGGGGAATCACCATTCCATCTGGAGGCAGATCAGGTAATAGGCTATCCAACCACTCCCATCTTTGTACCTCTTCTCTACCCTGCAGGAAATAAGGAGCATTTGCCACAGCCCTAATGTTCCATTTTCACCCGACACCTTTCTCCATTTTCAGTGGACTCTTTCCTCCTTTGCAGTGAAAACCAACTTCCTTGGTCTAAAGGCGTCAAGTCTAGGAGAGATCTCACGGATCCCTCTCTCATTGAAGCTTAGGTTGTGCCTTAAATGTCATTTTGTGTAGAGGTGCCCTGTGAGTAGACTCAAGCCCATGCCCTGTACCCAGTTCTTCCCAGTCTTTGGGCCATCAACTAGCCAACTAACTTGTATGGTCACAAACTGCAGGCTCACCGTGATGTAGCTTACATAATACATACGTAATAATATGTGCGATGATCCCTGTGGATAATTAAGGCGGCATTACCTGTCTAGAAGGGAGCTGGGAGCTCTTTCACAGCTGTGTGTTTTAAAAGGGTGATGACCACTTACTGTGCTTTTCGTACATATATATGACAAGACTCAACTACTGTGTCTCCTAACACCTAGTTCTGTGCAGGCATGCTCAATCACTCAGTCCTGTCAGACTCTTTGTGACCCCATGGATTGTAGCCCACCAGTCTCCTCTGTCTGTGAAATTCTCCAGACAAGAAATACTGGAGTAGCTACGTTGCCATTTCCTCCTCCCCAGCGACTGAACTCACATCTCCAGCGACTTCTGCATTGGCAGGCAAGGCAGATTCTCTACCCCTAAGCCACCTGGGAAGCCCCTCCTAATACTGACCCCTGAGCTAATTAGTATCAGTGTGATTGTCTTAATTTTCTAGCTACCAATTAAGCAGTTGCTCCAGAGAGAACTGTCAGCAATATGTCAATTTAAAAACAGAAACCAGGAGCTGCTGGTTGACAGTATAGAAAGCCAAGGTTGGAAAGCAAACGTGATGGTGGAGTACAGTTTACCCGAGAAGTACCCATTCCTCCAAATAAATAAGTAAAAGATAGGTACAGAATAGCAGAGCGTCTGGGTTTGCGCTGGGGAAGCGAGTCCTTTAACCATGGCCACCCACTCGCTCAAACTAGGCACCTATTTGGTAGAGTCTTGTGCTCAAACTTCCATCCTCAGAGACAGCTTCACTCCTACATTTAAGCTTCAGCCTAAATCGAGTTTTCCTCATTCCTCTATCGGATTCACGATGGCACCGACCGCAGACTCACTCTTAAGCCACGCAATCCTCTCTTATGAGAGACTGAAAAACGTCCTATTGTTGCCCCCGCTTTCCTTCCCCCAACCAGCATCTCCATTTAGAGAGGGAATTTCAGTTGCATCACCAAACACAAAAAGCAAAAGGTGAGGGACGCAGGGAGAGACGCTAAACTCCCTACTCACACCCTCCCCACTCACCCACGCGTCGGCTCCCGGCTCCTGGCTCCCCCTCCTCCTGCCCGGGGCTGGCGGTCAGGTGAGGTTACCTGGGCGCCCCGAGAAGCCTCGAGGGGCGCAGCGATCCTTCCTCTCGAAGTCTCCCCACTCCCCACCGGGCCCCCAAGACTCTGGCCCCTTCTCCCCCTGCGTGCGTCCCCTGCCCCTCGGGCTCCGGCGCGCAGCGACAGCCGCACGCAGCGCTCGGCTCCCCTCCGCCGACCTGGCGTGACGCAGGCGGAGACTACTTAAGGCCGGATTAGAGGCGGCGGCCGCGGATTCCCGAGCCCTGCAACCGGCTCCGCGCGCTCCGCCCCGGCTTCGCAGGCGGCAGCGCGGGAGCGCCCGGTGCCCGCTGAAGTGCCAGGCGCGGGGATTGGTGTCCGGACCTTTCCTCGGCCCCTAACCCCCGGGAGTGAGTGGCGCTCAAACACCTCGCTCGGGCGGGCGAGAGCTCGCGGACCTGCCCGCGGCCACCCCGGCTCCGCCCCGCCCCTCGCCCGGCCATCCCCCGGCTCCAGACCTGACCCCCGGACGGCGCCCGAGGTTCGTGCCCGCTCTCCGGACCGCGCCAGCTGCCCATCAGTTGGACGCGCTTGGGTTTCCTTCCCCATTTTCCCGGTTTTAAGTACAATAAAAGGGAGAGGGGGATCTTGGATTTTTAAAAAATTTTGTTTGATTCTTTAATTGGGGGCATTTCGCTCCCAGTCGGGAGGTGCGGCCCGGGGAGGGGCCCGAAGCGGGAACGTGCCCGGTGCTGCCCAGTCTTTGTCTGCTGCCTCCGGATGCACAGCGATGGGGGAATGGACCATCTTGGAGAGGCTGCTGGAAGCCGCGGTGCAGCAGCACTCCACTATGATCGGGAGGTAAGGGCGACGAGCCGACCATCAGCGGGCCCGTCGGGCGGCCCCCGGGAGTCCTTTCTAACGTCCAGACCGAGCCCCAGCAGCCCTCAGACCATCCTCTGTCTCCTTCCCATCATCCTTGGTCCATGCGCCTGTGTTCCCAGCATTGAGGGATTGCCTGACGCCCAGCGATGCCCCCTCCTCAAGCTGCTCCTCATCAGGAATCCATCCCTTCCCTATGAAGCACCACCAGGGAATTCACTTTTCTTCCATTAGCAAAGGAGTTATTGGCTCAGTCGGGGTACCCCCACTCTCCGGAGTCAGAGCCAATCTTCATCCAATTCCCTAAATAGAATCTACAAAGAAGGCAGGATTGTATTTGGACAGAGAAGGGCAAATGGGGAGATGGATTTGCTCTTCGGAGCAGATATATCTTTCCCCAACAAATATTTAACAAGCTAAACTGATTTGCCTGTTAAAACCTACTGTGTCAGAAACCCACACACTCAGTTGACACATTTTGTCTCTATATATACTATATATATTCGTGTATATATAGTTATAAATATCTGTTTATGTAAAGTGTAAGTTCAGTATTCATTTGAGGATAAACTAAATATCCAGTTGGAGTACTTACGTATACATACTCTGTGTGTAGACTTTGTATTTGCTGTATTCAGCTATTCCATGTGCATTTGCCATATCCAGAGGGAAGTTATATTTTGTGCTTGTCTACATTCCATGTATACAAATGAAATTGATCTGTTGCAAATACACCAGGTCCAATGTATGGAAATGCACATGCTTAAGATCCCTGTAGTATGAAGTGTTCCCAGACTACCAACACCCAGCAGAAGGGGAAGAGACCAAAAGGTTTGCTGAATTCCCAGTTCAGGACCACTCTGGATGGATAGCTCCCCAGTCAAGGACAGAGCTGGGAACTGAGCAATAGGGCTTTTCTATTGAGTCGGTGACTCAACCCTTGAGAACCTCTCTCCCTCCCTTTTCCCCTGCTCAGGATCCTCTTGACTGTGGTGGTGATCTTCCGGATCCTCATTGTGGCCATTGTTGGGGAGACGGTGTACGATGATGAGCAGACCATGTTTGTATGCAACACACTGCAGCCCGGCTGTAACCAGGCCTGCTATGACCGCGCCTTCCCCATCTCCCACATACGTTACTGGGTCTTCCAGATCATAATGGTGTGTACCCCCAGTCTCTGCTTCATCACTTACTCTGTGCACCAGTCTGCCAAGCAACGAGAACGCCGTTACTCTACTGTCTTCCTGGCTCTGGACAGAGATCCTCCTGAGTCCATGGGAGGTCCTGGAGGAACTGGGGGTGGGGGCAGTGGTGGTGGCAAACGAGAAGATAAGAAGTTGCAAAATGCCATTGTTAATGGAGTGCTGCAGAACACAGAGAACACAAGCAAGGAGACGGAGCCAGATTGTTTAGAGGTGAAGGAGCTTACCCCACACCCATCAGGGTTGCGCACTGCAGCTCGTTCCAAGCTCCGAAGGCAGGAAGGCATCTCCCGCTTCTACATTATCCAAGTGGTATTCCGAAATGCCCTGGAGATTGGGTTTCTGGTGGGTCAATACTTTCTCTATGGCTTCAGTGTCCGGGGTTGTATGAATGTGACCGCTACCCCTGTATCAAGGAGGTGGAATGTTATGTGTCCCGGCCTACTGAGAAGACTGTTTTTCTAGTGTTCATGTTTGCGGTGAGCGGCATCTGTGTTGTGCTCAACCTGGCTGAACTCAACCACCTGGGATGGCGCAAGATCAAGCTGGCTGTGCGAGGAGCCCAGGCCAAGAGAAAGTCAGTCTATGAGATCCGCAACAAGGACCTGCCCCGGGTCAGTGTTCCCAATTTTGGCAGGACTCAGTCCAGTGACTCTGCCTATGTGTGAAAGGGCAGGTTTTGGGAAGGCCTAGGGGATGACAAGTAGCCCCAAGGCAGATGACTATGGAGGGTGGCTCTATCTGCCCTCATGTATGTGACTGTCATCATTGAGATATATAGAATGAGGCTGGTTAAGAGAAGATCTTCCATCAGTCGGAGAGGAGAGAAAGTAGAACCGTTACCACATCACACCACTGGTTCCAGAGACACCTGGACAGAGTGATGAGATGGATGAGTTGGACTCCTTTGGGCCTTTTTCTTTTGTGGTCCAGTTTGATCCTGATCATATTGGACTTGAACAGCTACCAAGTAGGACTTAGCGTTGCTAAGCTCTGTATTCTGGTGAATGGCATGAGTCAACTATTTTACTGGTACAACATTTGTGACCTATCTCAACACATCCCTTCATCCTGGGCTGCAGGACAAACATCCTTGAGGCATCCTTCATGTACCTCCCCCATCAGCATGCCCCTCTCCCTCAACCTGGGACAGGATGCCAGCTTTCTCCTCAATCTGGCCTTACAGTAAACCTAATATGGTTTATCTGCAAGCTAGAGGGAATTCTGTGGGGTGCTTTTCAGAGAATGGCCATGGCATAGGTTTGCATCTCAGCCCCATCTGATTGGCCCTTAGTCATTATGAAAACCTTAGGAATGTCTCAATATTTCCAGTTTTCTAACTCAAACTGCACTGGTGCTGCTTATTAGGGGCAGGGGTTGGGTGGGAGGGAGGGGAGTGCA
>SJXQ01003216.1:30640-114159 GCA_006408695.1 Aepyceros melampus
AGGGGAGTGCAACATGCAACTATAACCGTCCTATGGGATGGTCGTTGCATTGTTAGGCATGTGGTTATGAGCTTTGGGATATTTCTGCCTTCCAGATTGTGGACTTTGGACAGCATTAAAAACATTTTTGTTGTTGTTGTTAATATCAAGGGTGTCTCCCCAAGCCACAGAATCTCTAACTGGCGTATTTAATTCATGTTCTTATATAGTTTTGTTGTGCAACACAGCTGCACTTCATTTTGCCATGGTTTGAATTTACCTGTGTGCTCACACCAGAGACCTTAATCAGCCCATGTCAATCCTGATTGATAATTTTATCAGTTATTTTTGAAACACATACTATCACTGGCTTAAGAAACCTGAACCTAAACACTATTGGCTAACACGCGTTTACGGATACTTATTTGAGACATATACATATACCAAAGGTTCAAAAACCTGTTGCTTTGGACTGTGAATATGTTTCCTTCTCTTTGCTCTTATTTATTTAAGTGCCATACTGTACCTTTCATATCCACTGTTTATTTAGCTAAAGCATTGGCCAAGAGTAATATTTGGATAATGTGTTTTTATGAAGCCCTCCATTTCCTTTGCATTATCATTATGATTTTTGGTTTAGATAACACACGTGATGTAATACACAACTGAGGATATGTTTAAAATAAAGTTCCTGCCTTTTTTTTTTAATGGGAAGAGTCTGCAATTTTATGTTTTGATTTGGATTCTATTTATTTAAATATATGTTCAAAAATGTTTTGTCACATATTTAAAAATCAGAACTGTGAGGGCAGGAAGTGATGGATGCTTGAATAGTACTTGGGGGATGACTGATAACATCTAGTTACTAATAGATGAGACAAGACTGGTACATTTTGTGAAAGTTTAGAAGACTGTGATGAGGTATTCAAATAGTGGTGTTTACTAACTCCTTTCCATTTTAGTCCAAGATTTCTCTGCTTGTCTAAGGATATTTCTTGTAATAAAATGTCAGTGCTGCAACATATTAGTTTATTCCAGGAGTGGAATTATTTTTCCCATTTTACCATATCTCCTGCTCTCGCGTCACATTTGGCAGCAGGCCATGCTCCCTGTGCTCGTCTGTTTGAGACCTGATGTTTAAATGATGCTAATCTGGTAGTCGAACAGAACCTTCTAGACCAGCATTGTCCAATACAACTTGGTGTGATGATGGAAACTTCTGTTGTCTTTGCTGTTTAATATGACAATGACTACTGAGCTCTTAAAATGTGGCTAGGACAATTAAATAACTGAATTTCTAATTTTATTTAATTTTAATTAATTTAAATAACCATATAGGGTTATTGCTACTGTATCACAAAGCACAATTATAGACTTTTAATCAAGCACTTCTTATTGGGTTCTTCCAAAAGATTAATCCTTTGCTTGTGTGTCCTAAGATATTACTTTTTAGCAACACATTTTACTAACATATTTGGCATTTTCTTTTTTACTTTTTTTTTTAAAAACACTTTTTCATTTTATATTGCAGTATAGTTGATAAACCATTTGTGATAGTTTCAGGTGTACAGCAAAGTGATTCAGTTACAGATATACACATATCTGTTCGTGTTTGGCATTTTCTGTCTACATTAATGGTCCCATTAGTTCTGTAAACTAATGCTCTTCCTCAGTTTTTAAATGCTGCTGCTGCTACTGCTGCTAAGTCGCTTCAGTTGTGTCCAACTCTGTGTGACCCCATAGACGGCAGCCCGCCAGACTCCCCCGTCCCTGGGATTCTCCAGGCAAGAACACTGGAGTGGGTTGCCATTTCCTTCTCCAATGCATGAAAGTGAGAAGTGAAAGTGAAGTCACTCAGTCGTGTCCGACTCTTTGCGACCCCATGGACTGCAGCCCACCAGGGTCCTCCATCCATGGATTTTCCAGGCAAAAGTACTGGAATGAGGTGCCAGCTATTTACCTTCTAATTCCAATATGCCCTTCATCTGAATATTGCAAAGCAATGTGAAATTTCTTGGATGATTGCTTTTCAAACACAATTGTTGCATCCTTTAACTATGACAGTGTGGATGCCAATTTTAGAATGAAAATCTGTTTATTTCATCTATAGGTTTCCATCTGCAGTATAAATAGGCAGTTGAAAAGGATTATTCTTGAGTAAAGAAACAGATCCTCCTCTGTTTTGTGTTTGGTGAGCTAAAAATGTTTTAAGATGCCTCCCAGAGATGGAGGAAGAGTGTTGCTTGAGAGCTCTTAGCATATGCTTGGGTGTGAAAGAAGTAGGAAGCTGTGTGGAAAACAAGGGCTGTTGTGTTTATGCCACAATGTGAGACTGGAAGAACGATAGTGTTTCCTGGTAGAAATGCATCCCGTATCAGTGGAGCTCTTTGATGTTTCCAAACACCTGCAAATGCAAGATTAATTCACTTGTTGGTAGTAGAGAAGGGAACACACTTTCCACTTGGCTTAGGGAGTCATTCCTCAGATTTACTGGTGTGTG
This sequence comes from Aepyceros melampus, assembly GCA_006408695.1. Taxonomy (NCBI): domain Eukaryota; kingdom Metazoa; phylum Chordata; class Mammalia; order Artiodactyla; family Bovidae; genus Aepyceros; species Aepyceros melampus. The sequence continues at coordinate 33,120 of SJXQ01003216.1, forward strand.
TCAGTCTGATTCTTTAGCTTTCTATTTAGTGAAGGAAGTACACTGATGATTTGATGGTTCACATAGCTATGTGATGGGTATGATCTTAATCTGCACTTTTGAGAGGACAGCACCAACCTCTTATAAATTTAAGAGCCCTATAGTGAACCACAGGGCTTCCCTGATAGCTCAGTTGGTAAAGAGTCTGCCTGCAATGCAAGGGACCTTTGTTCGATTCTTGGGTTGAGAAGATCCCTGGAGAAGGGATAAACTACCCACTCCAGTATTCTTGGGCTTTCCTCATGGCTAAACTGGTAAAAAATCCGCTTTCAATGCGGGAGACCTGAGTTCAGTCCCTGGGTTGGGAAGGTCCCCTGGAGAAAGGAACGGCTACCCGCTCCAGTATTCTGGCCTGGAGAATTCCATGGACTGTATAGTCCACGGGATCGCAAAGAGTTGGGCATGACTGAGTGACTTTCACTCACTCACTAGTGAACCACAGGCCCTTTTGGCCTGTGTGTGTGTGTGTGTGTGTGTGTGCGCGCGTGCGCATGTTGGTCGGGGGTGGTGGGTGCTAAGGCATAAACCGAGTCTAAAAGTTTGAAGAATAGCCTGGAGAGACTAAAGTTACTTAGCCTGGGGAAAGAAAGCCTAAAGTACAGAATTTGTCATTTTTAAGTCTTCGAATATTTAAAGGGTTAAAAACTATAAGGGATAACAGCTGTACTTGCTGACCTCTGAGAGCAGAGGAAAAAGACTGGATTCAAAATCAAGGGTGTAGAAAATTAATAAAGTACCAGAAAGAACATGGTTTCTCTTTCACCTCTGCTTTTCTTTCTTTTTTCTTTTCTTTTCTTTTTTTTTTTTTAAATTTAAATGCTGTTTCTTTTGCAGGGAATACCTGTCTCACCACCTTCTTTCACTAGGTGTGTTCCTCTTCACTCTCTAAAAATTGGTTTGACTCTTTGCTTGCACAGGAACCTATTCTAAACTCTCCTCCAGGCTGGCTTAGTGTGCCTGTGCTGAGCCTCCATAAAAGTCTCTCTGCCCCTTACTGCTGGGAGGTGAGATGTTTCTAGATCAGTGTGTGGGTCCTTGAGGATGGCAACTGTGCCTTACCCATTGTAACCATGTGTGGCATTTATTATCATTGCTACATGTACTACCAGAGAGTTGGATGCCTCAGTGTTCCATCTGGCAACAGTCTTAACAGACTCAGTGTATGGAAGCTAAAAGTACCTTACAAAGACATTAAGTCAAACTCTTTATTATGGTTGAGAAAACGGAAAGATCTATAATTAGAACGCAGAGTTTCTTGGAAAATGATGTAACCGTTTATCTTGGAGAATTGTAACATTTAGGAAATCAATATTTATGTTGGTTTTACTTACTTTGTATTTTACAAGGTGTATTCGTCTGCTTGGGCTGCCGTAACAAAATATCACGAATGGGGCGGCTTGAACAAGAGGCATTTGTCTTCTCACCACTCTGCAACCTGCAAGTCCAAGATCAAGGTGCTGGCAGGATTCGTTTCTTGAGGCTTTTCCTGGTTTTGCAGATGGTCACCTTCTCTGTGTGTCCTCACGTGGTCACCCCTCTGAACACGTGCATTCTTAGTGTCTCTCTGTGTGTCTTAATCTGCTCTTCTTATGAGGACATGAGTCACATGAATTAGGGCCGACCCTAATGGCCTCCTTTTAACATAATCACTTCTCAAAAGACCCTGTCTTTAAATACAGTCGCATTTTGATACAAGGGACACAGTTTAGCCCATAATACTAAATATTTTCAAACCTTTAGGTACCCTTATGCTTGGGAGTGGTTACCTAATTTACTGTACAAAATGGGTTATCTTTGAGAATAAAAGGGGCAGGATATCTAATTGAATGGAACACCAGACCTGTGAGTGTAAATTGGATCTGTCCTTAAGCAAACCAAGTTGTGTGGCTGCTTTACTTAAGACAATCAACAATCATTGAGCTCTTGCTCCAGGGCCTGGAACCCTGGAGATAATGACACCTAAGTCTCAGCTCTTAAGAAGGGCTATGAACTGCTGTCAGACAGAGATAAAAATTTATGTCAGTAATAATCAGGTGGCACTAGTAAAGAACATGCCTGCCAATGCAGGAGACCTAAGAGACGTGGATTCAATCCCTGGCTCAGAAAGATTCCCTGGAGGAGCGCATGGCAACCCACTCCAGTATTCTTGCCTAGAGAATGCCATGGACAAAACAGCCTGGTGGGCTACAGTCCAAGTGTCTCGAAGAGTTGGACATGACTGAAGCAACTTAGTACTCAATAATGGGAAAATAATATTTTAAAAAATATGTTTCTTTGCCCTCCAGACAACCTAACTTAGAATCTCTGATGCTGTAGCCTAGGCATTTCTTTCCCTATTTCTAGGGGATCGAATGTGTAGTCAGGATGGAGGGTCATGACGTCAGAGACATACATTAGCATAAAATAATGAGAATCAGATATTTGGAGGAGAAGTTAGGAAAGGGGGAGAAGAGAAGTGTGAGGTTTTCAATGCTGCCCTTGCTTATGTCATGAGAAAAGTCAGTGATGAGAAGCTCTGAGTAGAGGACTAACAGCAATTCTCAGGGCTTTAAGAGTAGAAACAGTGTCCTTGGTGGTAAGAGAGGCTAACTGGAGGATAGAGCCTGGAGTGAATGGAGGAGAGGCCCAGTTAAGGGCTGATAGGGCAAGTTGCAAAGTGGTTTCATAAAGTTCAAGGACGTGGAATCTCAAGGAAGTTCTGTTCTGAGTATTCAACTTATAGTAAGCATTCAGTTAGACTAAAACGCTAAATTGAAGCTAGTTAAAACTTCCAAACCATCCACTAAACTTGGTGAGTGAGTGGGAAGTGAGAAAGCAATGAGCACAGACTGTCCTTTGTTTGGATACTCCCAGACCTCCTGTGGTTTCACTGAAACAGTTAAAGTCAGAGCAGGTGAACAGAAAATTATCCAGTCCATCCCAGCCAGGGCTCTGAGACATGGCAAGCCAGCTTTGTGACTACTCAAAGCTTACATTCATTTAGGAGATCGTTATACACCAGGTTATAATGTACTTTAGCTCAAACAGACCTGGTGGAACCCAACCTAAATGAATATTGTGGCTAAAATGTGTTTAGTGGCTCTTGTCATCTTAGGGTCTTGGGGCTGTAAGAAAGGACAGTGTATAAATATAAAGGCCTCTGGGATTTCCCTGGCTGTGTCTGGGACTCCACGCTTTTTCTGCAGGGGAAATGGGTTTGATCCCTGGTTGGGGAATTATGATCCCACATGGTGTATGCCATGGCCAAAACAAATAATTTAATTTAAAATACCAAAAAAAGAAAAAATAGAGGCCTCTGAGAGGATTTTTGTTGTTCAGTCACTAAGTTGTCTCTGACTGCGACCGCATGGACTGGACCATGCCAGGCTTCCCTGTCTTTCACTATCTCTTGGAGTTTGCTCAAACTTATGTCCTTTGAGTTGGTGATGCCACTCAACCATCTCATCCTCTACCATTCCCTTCTCCTCCTGCCCTCACTCTTTCCCAGCATCAGGGTCTTTGCCAATGAGTCAGCTCTTTGCATCAGGTGGCCAAAGTATTGGAGCTTCAGCTTCAACATCAGTCCTTCCAATGAATATTTAGGATCGATTTCCTTTAGGATTGACTGGTTTGATCTCCTTGCAGTCCAAGGGACTCTCAAGAGTCTTCTCCGCACCACAGTTTGAAAGCGCTCAGCGTTCCTTATGGTCCAACTCTCCTATCTGTACATGACTACTGGAAAAACCATAGCTTTGACTATATAGATCTTTGTCTGAAAGGATACTGATACCAAATATCCATGCACCATTTGCTGTTGTGAATCAGATCCTTGGCCAGTATTCACCCCGGCCAGTATTCTAAGTCTCTAGCAGCTGAGGCTGGAGAAGGCAATGGCACCCCACTCCAGTACTCTTGCCCGGAAAATCCCACGGACGGAGGAGTCTGGTAGGCTGCAGTCCATAGGGTCGCAAAGAGTCAAACACGACTGAGCGACTTCACTTTCACTTCTCACTTTCATGCATTGGAGAAGGAAATGGCAATCCACTCCAGTGTTCTTGCCTGGAGAATCCCAGGGACGATAAATGGGCTGCCATTTATGGGGTCACACAGAGTCGGACACAACTGAAGTGACTTAGCAGCAGCAGCTGGGGCAAACCCAGTTCTGAGGAGTGGCCCAGTTCTCTCTGACTCCAAAGACGAGGATGCTCTTTAAGTTAGATAGGTCTATCTAACTTAAAAAATAAAGGACCTATCATCTATAACTACACCCCAGCTCCCCAGTCCCCAATTCTTTCCTCGAAAGTTTCAGTCCCTCCAAACATCAAGCAATAGAAAGTGATTCAGTTCAATTCAGTGCTTTCTTGAATGCTGATGGTATGCAAGGGCTTGGATTGGGTATTAAAGGAAATTTACAGACAGGTGTGATGCCCTCCCTGCCCTCACAGGTCCTACAGTCTATCTGAGGGGAATAAATCAAGTTCGTAAAGAATATGAAGTGTCGTGTTCAAGGCTCAAAGTTTTCTGAGATCTAAGAAGGAAGCCATCACTCCAGTGTGTGTGTTTGTTGAAGGTGGGAAGCAGATACAGAAAACATCACCAACAAAGTGGTATTGAGTTGGGTATCCTTGAAGAATAAAGGAGGTATGGACCAACATAACCATTCATCTCTCAAGTGGTGCTAGTGGTAAAGAACCGCCTGCCAGTGCAGGAGAGAAAAGAGACAAGGGTTCTGTCTGGGTTGAGAAGATACCCTGAAGTAGGAAATGGCAACCCACTCCAGTATTCTTGGCTGGAAAATTCCATGGACGGAGGAGCCTGGTAGGCTGCAGTCAATGGGGCCACAAAGAGTCAGACACGCCTGAGCACACACAGAGTGCAGCAGCACACTGGGACATGGTGCAGAATTGGGAGATTTTTGTTTTGTTTGGAGTTCACAGAGAGAAGTGGTGGGAAGTGAGTTTGGAAGGTGAGGAGAGTGGACCACGTGGTGTATTTGGCAAAGAAATCTGCACTGAACTGGGGAGAAATGTGAAGAAACACCTTTCAACAAAGCCCCTTCATGCCATCATTTTGAGTACACTTAGGTCCCCAGGCATCAGCCACACTGTCCCTTTCTGACCATGCAGAAATTCCATCTCAGGATCAGCCTTGATTTGGACAACACATTTCAATCTCAACAGTAACGGATTGGAGCAAATATCCAGGGTGAAGGTTGGGGATTTGGCAGCATGGCCCCATTAACATTAGTGGGAGTTAGTCGGCTAAATCCTAGACACTGAACAGAATCCTCATGTTTATTCACCAGGATGACCTTTCTGCTGTAAATTGATACAATATTTCAGAATCACTTAGAACCGATTAAGCTTTGTAGCATCTCTCTCCTAAAAGGGAAATCTTTTTTGAAAATTGCTGTTCTGTGCACTGAAACGTCTGTATTTGTGGGCAACTCTGATCAGCAGGAACATATGGGCACCTAAATATAGAATTGGTGAATTTTGATACCTCTGAGACATTTATCTGAGGAACTTTGTCTGTTGTACCTGTCTCCAGGTAGGGGCCAAGCTTTTTGCAAATGACTGCTTTCTCCAAAAAAACTTCTTTTTTGCATAATTTTCTACTTTCTTCCCTTCATATTTTTTATTTTCCTAAATATAATTTTAAAAATTCTGAAGGATTTTTTTATTAATGAAATTCTGATCTCAATAATAGCAAAGACTATTAACATTTCCCCCTTAACCCTCACAACGGCCCTGTAAGAAGAGTGCTAAGTATGAGTACATCCATTTTTCAGATGAGGAAACCAAAATGTGTAGATGTTAAGTCAATTTCCTAGGGCATATAGCTAGTCCACAGCTATGTTTAGACTTCAGCCCATGCAATGCGACCTTGAAGCCAAGTTTTAACACTTGATCTTGCCATCAAGAAAACTCTGCAGGGTGAGGTCTCAGGAAACCTGACGCATTGGTCTGCTACCTTGCTCTCAGTACATTTTTCAATGGGATGTTTCTCCTTCCCACCAAGGATGTTCTTTTCTTGGTATGTCTCAGTGCAATGTGAGACTGTGATGTTTTCCAAGGCATTGCCACATCATAGCCACCTTTGTTTCTGCAGTTCCTGGTACAGATAGAGCAAGACTTCATACATGTCTACTGATTGGATAAATAAATAAAAATATAGACTTACAGGATCTTGAGGTGGGATGGGAAAGGTCTTTCCGTTCACTCCTTCATTTTGTAGAGACAACTTAGATCCAGAGAGAAAGCCTGAATAAAGAGCTCCAGGTTAGAGAGACGTTGAGGCAGGGTGGGATTAAGAAGCAGCTCATCAAATTGTCAGGAAAGGACATCCTGGGTGGACAAAGGTTGCTAGCAGTGGCTGGCAATGTCAGAGCTCCTCCGATTCCTAGTCCAGATTCTCCAACCATAGGTCATGGGAACCATGAGTTGGCAACAGTGTTGGAGAACCATGAACCATTGTCTTGGTTAAGCACACAGCCCATCCAGCTTCTAGACACCATATTCCTGAGCTTAGTCCCAGTCAGAGGATTAACTCAAGGTCACAGACTCATGGCCTTGACCCCTAGTTATGCACATGACTGTGTGTCTATCTCTGGGAACACTTTGGGCAACTTCACACCCCCTACTCTGAGAAACCATGGTCTTGAACATTTCTTCAAGAACCCCCGGTAGTGTGTGTATGTGTGTGGGCAGGGGGTGTTCACAGATGTAACTCAGACTTCCTAGCTAGAAGAAGACCCCTGACCCTCACCCATCCTAACTGCAGCTTCTCTGCAGATTTTTCTCTGTTTCTTCCAGGAGCCCATGGATAATCAGTGCTGCATGCTGTTAGCTAGTGTTTCCCAGTTCTGTGTAGAAGCTTCTCTCTCTGCCCCATGTTTTCCCATCACTATGCTTTGCCTGAAGCCAGGCACTCAGGGACTTCCCTTGTGGTCCAGTGGTTAAGACTTCACCTTCCAATGTTGGGGAGCTGGGATCCCACATGCCCCACAGCCAAAGCAAAAACAAAACATACAGAAGCAATGTTGTCACAAATTCAGTAAAAATTTGAAGACGATCCACATAAAAAGTCTTTAAAAATAAAAGGTACTCATAAAATTATTATTTTTGCACATGTAAACTAAATGTAGTGTTTATACATGTTCAGCTCTGAGCTAGGTACTAAGGAAACAGAAGACATGTCAGAGAGAACCAAAGGAAGCAGCTTGGGGCTGGTCTTGCTTTATAAGAAAAAAAATCAGAGATGAGAGACATCCAAGCACAATGGAAAAGAGCATGAGCACTAGAGTTCCAGAACCTTTCTCCAGAGAAGCAAACAGACTATATGCATCTGAAAACATAAAGGCAAGTCTTTTCTTTTATTAAAAAATATAAGAATATAACCTCAAATGATGCTATAGGCCAAAGGTAACTTGGTGAACTGGGCGTAGAGATATTCTTTCTCCTTTTCCAAAAGCTAAATTCAAATTTTAAGATCAGCAATTGATTTTCTTCAGTTATAAGAAGTGTGATAGTGATACTAGTACCCATGATACAATCATGATAGTGATAATAAACATTTAAGTAGATGCGTTTTCTCCCTTCTTCCTTGTGTATTGTCTTATTTGGTCTTTGCAGCCCTGTCTAGGAGTGGGCAGAGTACAGAACAGGTGGTACTTGTTTTTCCTTAAAGGAACGAAATCTTAGAACTTCAGTGTTCGTGGTTTGTCCAAAACCACGGTTAGTTTTAATATGGTAGGACAGGCCCTTTTCTCTGCCTTGGAATCGGATATAGTCAAATGTTGACTAGTCAAATGTGAAGCTTTAGGTTGTCAAGAGAGATATCTAGAAATGATAGGAGGGAAATGAATATATTCTTAGTAAGTGGCTTCCTATATTTCTAAAGTTGCAGGGAAATGTGGCAGGCCAGTCTTTAGAGAAGGACATTGCCTTGGTCTCCTGGGAACTGCAATTCATTCAGGAAAGTTAGAACCGAATCTTTCTGGACCCTGGACTGCAAACCACAGAAAGTGAAGTGAGAATACTGGCAAGGCAACCAGGTCTGACATGGGTTCTTCCTCTTATCTATTTTCCTTGATTCCAGAGATGAGACAGGAAATAAAAAAGTAGCACTTTTTCTTTTCAAAAACACTCTGCACTTACTTCCTCTAATTGCCAAAATAATACAAATTCAGGGCAGAAAGAAGCACAACAAAAACATTTTGTTACTCAAAGAGAATCATCGTTTGTCCTTTGGTATAAGACTTCTGTTCAGTAGCTAGAGAGATGGGTGCACGTAAGATCTTGGATATGGAGTTCCTAGAGGTAACATCACAGGCTTTTTTCCACTTAGAAATAGATAGCCAATATTTTTCACACGTCAAATAGCTTAAAACAAGCTTTTGATTAGTGGATACATGTTTTGTAATATGGTGGAACCACAATTTACTTGGACAACTCCCTAGTTTTGGACATTTAGGTTGTTACCAGTTGTCTCTGTCATGCACAATAGTGGGGTAAATTTGCACACATTTCCTAGATTGCTTCTTCAGGATAACTGGATTACAAAGCTGGCATTTAACATTTGTTGCTACATTTTGTCAAATTTTCAAAAGATGAATATGAAAATGTTAGTAGATGTTGGTAGCTAATGAGAAAGTTTAAGAAGCAGATATTTCTGAGATTCTGGCAAAACTAACTTACAAGACAGGAAGATGCAGAAAATCTTTTCAAATTTGTTTTGGCAAGGGGGAAGGTGAAGGAAAAAATTTAGGCTCATTTTTGTCCTTATTGAGAACAATCAGTATGTGTGTGTGTTCAGTAGCTGAAGTTGTGTCTGACTTTTTGTGACCCTATGGACTGTAGTCTGCCTGGCTCCTCAGTCCACAGGATTCTCCAGGCAAGGATGCTGGAGTGGGTAGCCATTCCCTTCTCCAGGAAATCTTCCTGACCCAGGGATCAAACCTACGTCTCTTATGTCTCCTGTGTTGGCAGGCAGGTTCTTTACCATTCGTGTCACCTGGGATGTGTTAATAATGGGAGCTAGCCCTTTAAATCAGGGATCCCCAACCTCTGGAATCTAATGCCTGATGATCTGAGATGGAGCTGATGTAATAATAGTAGAAATATAGTGCACAGTAAATGTAATGCACTTGAATCGTTCTGAAACTGTCCCCTCATCCCCAAGTCTGTGGAAAAATTGTCTTCCACAAAACCAGTCACTGGTGCCAAAAAAGTTGGAGACTGCTGCTCTAAATATGTGCTAGTTACTCAGTCGTGTCTGACTCTTTGCAACCCCATGAACTATAGTCCACTAGGCTCCTCTGCCCAAGGAATTCTCCAGGCAAGAATATTGGAGTGGGTTGCCATTCCCTTTTCCAGGGGATCTTCCTGATCCAGGGATCGAACCTGGGTCTCCCACGTTGCAAGCAGATTCTTTATGGTCTGAGCCACCATAGTCTCAGTTGCTCTAAATACAAGATGTCAATACTGAGACTCTGGGAAGCTGTGACTCCTGAGTTTGAGACAAAAATAAGATTGAGAAAGAGCATAATGCCCAGCCAGATCAAGGAAGCAAACTGGAGTATCCATAAAAGGATGGCAAAATTGTGAGTGAGAAAACAACAGATAGAATTAAATACTGAAGGCCAGCTGACACTTGGGTCATGAAGCAGTCTTGGGTAAAAGAATCATACAGTTTGGAAACCATTGCTGAGTGATCAAAACCCAGCTGGTGAATTCCAAGGAAGGGGTGAAGCCTTAGCTCCTGGTCGCAGAGGTGGGACTCCACTCACCCACCAAGGTTTCAATGCCTCCACTCAGGCCTATGCTTGGGCTAGAACCCAAATGGGCAAATGGCTGAGATGGAGATTTGATAAGGGAACAAGTGTCAAGACTTACATGTTACATATATGAGGATAAAAAGCAGGCTAGAAAGGGCACATAATATAACCAGTCCTTATGAAAAGGAAAACTTATTTCCAAAGGAATCCTTTTTCTTTATCAAATCACTCTGGAATTCATCTAAATGAAGGTGCACTTGATAAAAATAGCAGTTTCCTTTTCTGTGCCTGGGTGCTAATGAGCTCGACAGGCATTGATTCTTCACTTTGATAAATTCTCTCTCCTCACCACACCTCTTTCTGGTGCTCCGAGGGTCCTAGGGTGTTGAGATGAGAGTGGCTGCTACTTAAAAAGACTTTCTTAGGTGAGAAAATAAAATAACGTAATGAATTCTTTTTTAAGGAATGAGGGAACAAGGGAGGTGAGTGGTGGGTAGAGAAAGTATTGTTTTAAATAAATTGAAAGTCAAACTAACTTCACTTGTCTGCATACTTGTATGTGGGGGTAGATTTCATATCTAGCATGTGCTCGGGGGCTTTCTAGAGTCAAAGGAATAATAATAAATGAGGAATATATAGGAGAATGACAGGTAGCTGACAAGTAGTTGCAAGCGCAAGCTTTAGAGTCAAATGCCCTACAAATATAATAGTGACTTGCAATTTAGTAGCATCCCATGACCATCTTTGATGAATAGTGACATTCATTCTATGGGCTTCCCTTGTGGCTCAGCTGGTAAAGAATCTGCCTTCAATGTGAGAGACCTGGGTTCGATCCCTGGGTTGGGAAGATTCCCTGAAGAAGGGAAAGGCTAACCACTCCAGTATTTTGGCCTGGAGCATTCCATGGACTGTATAGTCCATGGGGTCACAAAGAGTTGGACATGACTGAGCGACTTTCACATTCATTCTATAAGTATTTACTGAGACACAGCTGTGGATCAGACACTGAATCAGCTTCATGACTCTCAGTCTCTAGTTGTGAGATCTGGCCAGTTACTTAACCTTGCTAAACCTCAGTTTCCATGTCTGTGAAATGGAAATAATAAAGCCATCTATCTCATTGGTTGTTGGAAGTGACAAATTTGATTACATTTATAAAGAACTTTATTCATTGCTTGATACCCATTAAGTACTTAATAAATGTTATTGATTTATTATAATAATGGTTATTACTATTAATGAAACTCTAGGTGATTGGATATGATTATTGGTATCTGGAGTTCATCATAGCCCTATCTGAAGAGGATACTGAAAAAGGAGAAAAGAAATATAGAAAGAGGGATCTGGCAAGGACATTAGCTTCTTCTCATTCTGCAGTTTGTCTCAGGCCAATGCTATGACTCCTAGAGTCAATTTGACAGGAGGAGCAGGTGAATTGTAGGGAGCACATGATGCAATCCAGCTTTGACACCAAAGAAGGTGGGCCACACTGCCAAGACATGGGGCTCCCTGCTGAAGAAGTAGTTAGAAAGCGATATGGAGGATCTGGAAACACCTTTTTATTTACCTAGAACTCTGCTTTGTTGCAAGATCTAAATAAGCAGCTTCTGTTTGTAAAGACTTCTATATTATCCTACAAGATGCTATCATCTACATTCTCCAATGAACCTCTGTCAGCAGCCTTGTAAGACAGAGTGGAAAATACCCTTACAGATGAGAAAATGAGACTTAGAGACATTTATTCTTTTTTTTTTTTTTTAACTTTTTATTTTGTGTTGGGGTATGGCCAATTAACACTGTTGTGATAGTTTCAGCTGAACAGCCAAGGGACTCAGCCATACATATATATGTATGCATTAGAGACACTTATTCTTTAATACCAAACAGCCAGGCCCAGAGTTAGGATTGAATCAAAGCTGCTTGAAACCCAAACTTCCTGTTACTAGAACGTTCTGCTATTCCTAATACTGACCCCTTTACAGTTTATGTGAATATTTGTGCTCTTCTGAGGCCTTCTCTGGGCAGAGGGAAGCTTAGTTTAACCTTGGCCAGAGAAGAACATGATAAAATAGGACAACTTTCATAGACATAGCAAAGCATGTAGAGACTAAAGTCTAAAGCCGTAGAGAAAGTTGAGTATTACTGTTACTTATTATCCATGACCTTGATCTTGGCTTTTATTGAGGCACTACTCATGGACTCATTTATTGAATTAACAGATGTGAAACTTTTATGAACAGTGTCTGGCATATAGCATGTCCTCAATGAACTCCTGTATTGCATAATAAATTATGTTTTATTTATTGAATGCTTATTAGGAATTTTACCTGTAATAATTAACTTAGTAACCAAAACAACCCAACGAGTCCATTTTAGAGAAGAGGAAGCTGAGGCCCAGAAAGGTTACAAAGCACTAAGTATGGTATGAACTCATTGTTGGCTGTATATATTTGCATGTAGAGAAGGCAGCAAGGAATTTGCCTGTCCTTGCTCATGCCTGTGCATTCTGAGTCTTGTCCAACTCTTTGTGACCCCATGGACTGTAGCCTGCCAGGCTCCTCTGTCTATGGTATTTTCCAGGCAAGAATACTGGAGTGGGTTGCCATATCCTTGTTCAGAGGATCTTCCTGACCCAAGGATCGAACTTGGGTCTCCTGCATCTCCTGTGTTGGCAGGTGGGTTCTTTATCACTAGCACCACCTGGAAAGTCCCACTGTTCCTGAGTGGTAGACAAATTTAAATTTAATTCCACTTACAGATTTTCCACAAAAAATCTTAATATATGATACTTTAATATGATATGACTATGATATATTTAATTTTATAATTTTCAGGAATTTTTGCTTACTGCATTTAGAGAAAAGTATGAAGTTTAACACTGTCTGGTCTTCTGTGGCTTTTGTCAATTGTTTATTCATGAAGGCTTCTTAAAACACTCAGATTAAATATGCCGCCAACATCCAGCCTGGGCCCTGACTGACACAGGCATCCATTCTATGTTGTGCTAATGCAGTGTCCTTGTGAGAAAGGTCTTTTTAGACCCAGGTTACAGGTGGAAAAACTGCGGTAAGTAGCTATCTTGTCCAAGGCTAAAGGAGAGAATGGGTAAGTGCTAAGTCAGTTCAGTCATGTCTGACTATTTGTGACCTCGTGGACTTTAGCCAGCCAGGTTCCTCTGTCCATTAGATTTTCCAGCAAAAATGCTGGAGTAGGTTGCCATTCCCTCCTCTAGGGGATTTTTCTGACTCAGGGATCAAACCCAAGTCTCCCGTGTCTCCTGCATTGCAGGAGGATTCTTTACCAACTGAGCCAGCAGAGAGAGGGTACCTCATCACAAAGCCTTTTGCTGATTTTGTCTTTACCAGACTCTTGCAATGGGCTTAAGGGAACAGTAGGAGATGGAAGGGCAGAGGTAAAAGCGCAAGTCACTGACAGATAAAGAGAGGAAGGCTCTTGGTTGAAGTTACCCTCCCACTGAAGATCTTAGGATTCTGACACTGTGCGTGGGCTAGCTGGGTGGAGTAAGGGCTAAGGGCAGGGGGTCAGTGCACAGCTGTGAAGGTTGGAATCTATATTGAAAGTGCCCTGGTAAAATTGCTAGATGTTTGAGATGTTGGGGGAGAAATATTTGTAAGAGATACTCTACAAGTATTTGAGAAATTCTAAAAATGTCTCAGCCCATGTCAGACTTTGTCCCAGACAACTGTAGTGTGGGTAGATTTTCTCATAGGCCTGCTCTCCACCCTCCCTCTCTCTTTCCTTCCTTCCTTCCTTCCTTTTTTCTCTCTGTTCATAATTTTACGGGACCTCCATCTTTTCTCTCTTGGTGGAGGGGCAGATTTTTTAAAGTTCTTTCACTCCAAGGATGAAGTTTTAAAATTACTATTTCTTTAAAAAGAGAAAAACACCTTAGTAAAAGAAAAATGTTTGACTCTAAAGAAGATATTACTGATGATGGAATTTCAGGTGTCAATGAAGGTCTTTTTAAGCAGGAATTTTCTAGCTCACTCAAACAATACCACAGGGGGCTCTCCTATTTTTATTTTTTATTTTGTTCAAGTACAGTTAATTTACAGTATTGTGTTAATTACTGCAGTACAGAAAAGTGACTCAGTATATACATACAAAACCATGAAAGAATGCATGTATATATGTGTGTATACATAGATATATATGTGTGTACATAGATACATGCATTCTTTTTAATATTCTTTTCCATTATGGTTTACCACAGGACATTGAATGTGGTACCCTGTGTGATGCAGCAGACCGCGTTGTTTATCTGTTCTATATATGGTGGTTTTCATCTGCTAATCCCAAACTCCCAGTCATCCCTCCCTCACCACCCCACCCCCACGTGGCAACCACAAGTCTGTTCTCCGTCTATGAGTCTGTTTCATAAATAAGTTCATTCATGTCAGATGTTAGATTCCACATATAAGTAATACCATATGGCATTTCTCTTTGTCTTTCTGACTTACTTCACTTGGTATAATAATCTCGAGGTCCATCCATGTTGCTGCGAATGGCATTAGTTCATTCTTTTCTATGGCTGAGCAGTATTCCACTTTATATACACACCCTATCTTCTTTATCTGCTTATCTGTGGATGAAAATTTAGGTTGTGTCCCTGTCTTGGCTAATGTGGATAGTATTGCTGCTAGGAAACGGGGCTCCTTCCAGGGCCTGAGAGGGGTTCTTGTCTAACACTTAGAAATGGATTGTTGGAGGAGACACACGTGCTGACGAAGCAGGAACACTGCCACGTGGCTCACAGTCTCAGGCTGTATGGTAATTTTCCGGGTCGTCTCTGGCCAGTCATTCTGACTCAGGGTCCTTCCCGGTGGCATGCGCATCTCTCAGCCACCGTGAGGACTTCTGGGAGGTTGGCAAGATCTACTGTCTCTTCCCTCCTGTGAGCTGGCATGCCCCCCCACCTCCTTTCAGCCCCTCCTGAATTTTCCTGGTTAGTTTTCTGCTGGCAGCACTTCCTTCTTTATTGGGACCTCCTGTTGTGAGACGACTCAGGCAAGTTGTTATCATCGTGCCTGGCCAAGGAGGGTGGTTTTGGTCAACAACTCCCTAACTGTGCTATGAACATCAGGATGCATGTATCTTTTTGAATTATAAGTTTTGCTGGATATATGCTCAGAAGTGGGATTGCTGGATCATATGGCAACTCTATATTTAGTGTTTTGAAGAACCTCTATACTGTTTTCCAGAGTGGGTGTACCAATTTACATTCCCACCCACAGTGTAGGAGGTCCTCCTACTTTTTATCAGCCATTCAGCACTCTCATAGACTCACAGGCTCCCGGGGTGGCAGTGGTATCGTATGCAGTTAGTCCAGCCTCTTCTCAGATATTTGAATTCCCTACACAGCATCCTTTCAGTGGTTGCTCACATCTGAGGGTGAGGAACTGGTTTCAGTCAAGAGAGTCCATTCTGTACCTCTGATTGCTTCAGAGTTCTTCCTTGTGCTGAGTTGAAATCTCCTACCCTTTCAGACAAGAGCCCAACAGAAAAGGTGTTTGTTTTTTCTTCTCTAGTTTCTTCCCATTCAGACTCACTTCCATGGTTCACTGCTAGTAGTGGAGTTAGTAGCTACATGCTTTCCACTGGAAAAAATTGTTATTGAGATGGTGCCTGATACAATGTGCTCAGGAGAGAGGAGAGACTCTTGGAGTTGAGAGTTTGGAATTGGAAAAGGCAGGGCATAGAGGTGTGTTGGAACATCAGAGGATGTACACACTAGATTCAATGGTCGTCTCTCTTTGCCAGGAATACAAATATTTCATTCTGAGAAAAACAGAGATAATGAAATGCAAGTAGCAAGAGCATAATTTACCCCCCACACAAGCAGTAATACTCGTACCAGGTTCGCATTTGGAAAAATAGACAAGTTTGTTCATTCAGATCAAGTTGGTACCAGATAACCATGAGTTCCATATGTTGCTTTTTCTGTTTGGGTTGCTAGGCACACGGAACTCATGGGGAGCTTACTAAATATGCCTGACACATTTTGCATGTGAATTATAAATATTGATGGATTCTTTTCAGGAGTGACTGTCATCTAGAAATAGATCCTGAATGAAACTTTCTTCCCCAAGAATAAGACCTGGATTTCAGGCTGAAAAAGACCTGACTGAGTGTGGGAGCTGGTCCCCCGGGTATGATACTAAACGGTAGTAGAAATGTCAGTCCTTTGCAGTTGCATGGTATTGTGAGGTTCACAAAATGCCTCCCCATTCACAATCTTATTTGATCTCCTAACTTTCCTGTGAGATGAGTATTAGGGCTGTCATCTGCCTCCAACCAGGAATAACGTTGTGGGCCCAAAGAGTCGTGATGGGGAGAAGCCCCTAGCACGGGAATCTCCTGAGAATGACTCTAGCTCATCTTGGCAGTTCTGGGGCTGGGCTTCTTAGTGTGGGAAAACACACTCCGCTACCCTGCTGAGTCCAGCCATTTCATTTCTTATCTTGGTTTACTCAGTACCCAGCCAGTGGCGCTTACATAAATGTCCTTCTGGCAAGAGGGAGAGAGAGAGAGAGAAGGGAAACAGCAGCTGTCAGCAGAGTGTCAGGCTGTGGAGCTGCCATCTCATTGAACAAAGCTCTGGTCAGTTCCTACAGTTTCCTGGGTGCATTTCTAATCATGGGTGATGGGATTGTCCCCAGGCTCAGGGTTACTCCCTGCCCTTAAAGAGAACAGGGAGAGAGAGTCCTTTAGCTGTTACCAAGGTGTCGCTTGTAAATCATTAACCAGGGCAGAGAGGAACCAGAGCAAGGTCAAAACAAATGAATCCCGATCCTGAGGCCCCTCAAGACTTTATCTCAGTGGTAACAATTGAGCATAAATCATACTTGGCTATCACAAACAGGCCATATGTTTAGAAGTGGGGGCGGGGTCTACATTTTGCATTTCTTTTAACTCTAAAGTGTCTTCCAATATGTAGCATTTTCCACTGAGGCTGGAAAAACACCCTCTGGGCTGATGCAATCCACCCTCTTGCCTCTGACAACACTGCAGACCTCTCTACTCTCGCGGCCATGCTTCTTTGAGTTCAACACCTCTTATTTTTCTGCAGTTCTCCAAGGAGGATCACTGCACAATACTGTGGACCCCACTCCCAGGCCTCAAACCCTAAAGAGTTCTCTTTTCTCTCTAACAGCCCCCACTTACAAGGCAATCAAGAAACAAGAGTGGTGAATGTGTATAATGGTTGAAGTTGGTATCAGTTCATGTGGGAATCATACTAGTCTGTCTGCTTTATGAGTGTAAAATCTACATAATAAATTTTTTAAAAGACAAATGGACTTGACAGAATTACAAAGTGGAAGTCTTGACTCAAGCTCTGAAATCTGTCTGGCCTGGGATCAAATCCCAACTCTGCTACTTTCCCATAGTAATTGGACATGATACCTAACTGTCCCAAAACTTCATCTGTAAAATCAGAGAGAGATTAATTACCCCCCAGGTTTCTCTCAACATTAAATGAGATAATAACGTTTTATGTTTTTCCAGTTTTTTAAAAAAGTGAAGTATAGCTACTGTACGGGCTTCCCGAGTGGCACTCGTGGTAAAGGACCTGCCTGCCAATGCAGGAGACAAAGATATGCTGGTTCGATTCCTGGGTTGGGAAGATCGCCTGGAGGAGGGCATGGCAACCCACTCCGGTATTCTTGCCTGGAAAATCCCATGGACAGAGGAACCTGCAGGACTACAGTCCATAGGGTCACCAAGAGTCAGACCCCACTGAAGCGACTTAGCACACTTGCATAGTTGCTGTACAATATTACATAAGTACAGGTGTACAACATAGTGATTCACAAATTTTGAAGGTTCTATCCCATTAGCTTCTACAAAATACTGGCTGTATTTCCTGTATTCTATAATACATCATTGTAGCTTATTTATTTTATTCATAATAATTTGTACTTCTTAATCCTCTACCCCATCTTAATGAGTAGTTTTCTTAATAAGGGACAGACATCACCTTTAATGAGCTTTTAAAAAGAGAGAGAGAATGCAGTATATGGATATAAGGGTATTTTTAAAATTCTAAGATGGGAGTGCAGCTGATTCTCAAGAGTACATTGAAATCAGGGACTCCAAGGGCATCAGGACCACGTTTGGTCTGACATCTCTGTGACTCTCTGCACGATCCGTCTACTCTTCTCTTTGCTGCAGACCAGCTTTTGTTTGCCAGTCTGCATAACTGAAAATGTGGCCGCTCACAGCAGCTCCCAGGTTTATATTTTCTCAATTCATTAGCACAACCAGCCTGAGTTTGGATCCCCTGGTCTGGATTCCAAGTTTTCTGGGGACATCTTTTGTCTAGCTTGAACAAGAAGTCTACTCCTATATCCAACAAAATGAGGGCTGGATCTAAGGTCATGCTGTGTTAAAATGGAGGCTCCAAGGTGGTCAGACAGATGGAGCTGGCCTGGTAAAGTTTCCAGAGGAAGGGAAAGCAGTCTCCAAATACTGCTCGGGGTGGGTGTGGCGATGGTGAGTGTGGGGATGGTCCTGGGCAGACAACACAATGAGAGTCAAAATGCAAAATGCTTACAACACAGCCATTGAAACCCAAGTATTGGTTCCTACTCCTTTGAATCGACCCATTTTTGTGCCTCAGGGAAAAGTTGTAGGTTAGCCCATTTAACATGAAGGAAGGAGAACTACACAACTGTTCGTTCACGCTTTCATTCCTGAGTGCCTACTCTGAACCAGACAAAGAGGATACGGCAGGGAACAGACACAACAATTCCCCCCCCTTCACGGAATTTATAATGAGAAGAGTGTGTGCTCAGCCATGTCTGACTCTGTGACCCCATGGGCTATAAACCACCAGGCTCCTCTGTCTATTGAATTTTTCCATGTAAGAATACTGGAGTGGATTGCCATTTCCCAGTGATCAAGCCCACATCTTTTGTGTCTCCTGCATTGGCAGGCAGATTCTTTACCCAACCACCACCTGGGCTTTCTTTAGTGATTCCTAAATGACCCATTTCTAATGGGAGAAAGTCTAGAATACATCAGTTGCTCACACTGTAAGAATAACAGGAAATTATAGACAGGGTTGCAAATGGGAGGCCCAACTGTGTGGAAATGCCAGTATAATCCTCACCTCCAGGGCACTGTTCTCTATCAAGCAACTGATAGTTCACAGTGCTGGGGAGAGAACTGAGGTTTCCATGAAAGTGTGAATGTCCTTTTGCCACATATGGGTCAGTAGGGAAGAAAATGCAAGACTGGGAAGGAAGAAACTTAATAACCATGTAATAAAAGATGGTTAAGATAAAAATCACTTAATAAAAGATGCCAACATAGTCATAGTTTTCAGTGCCTTTGATTCTGAATCTTGATCGAGAGATGGTCCATGTCATCCCAGAGAAAACCCCTTTATGTGATTGTGCCCCAAAGCCCTTTTCGCAGTGATCATAGCCAAGTATTTGAAGTGAGGATGTTAGCTACCAAACAGCTAGAAGTAAATGAAAAAGGAGAGCTGGAAAGGTCCTTTCCTGCTCCCAGGAATTCAGTATCAACCCAAAGCCCACAGGGATGTACTCTTCTCTGGAAACCATGATTTGTACAGCACAAGAATGGTTTGTGCTCTTGAACAGAATGTAGTTCACTTCTGAGCCTTGGACAACGACGTACAAGAAAGAACATGTGGCGACTGGGTGAGGGACTCCAGAAGTTAAGCACCTGTCAAACATATGGGCAGAATGAAAGAGAAAAATGTAATTTAGAGGCAATGAATTACAAAGGAGAAGCACAGTAAATCCACTCCTCCTGCAGCAGGCGGTCCAGGAAAAGGACAGGGTACAGGATAAGCCTCTTCACTGATCTAGATTAGTAACAATATTCCCCCCTTTAAGAAGTGATTTTGGTGATTGGAAAAGTGAACTTTTTTCTGTTGTTTGAATAGGTGGTGTCTCAAGAAAGAACCATTTCTAACAGGTAATTTGAATCTATATTTAAACTCATGAACTTTCTAAGAGGCTCAGTAGTCAAGAAGAGACACAGGAAATGTGGGTTTGATCCCTGGGTTGGGAAGATCCTCTAGAGAAGGAAATAGCACCCCACTCCAGTATTCTTGCCTGGAAAATCTCATGGACAGAGGAGCCTGGCAGGCTACGGTCCATGGGGTCACAAAGAGTCAGACATAACTGAGTGTCAGTATGATAACTACCATTTCTTTCTTCTGGGCATCTTTGATACCAAAAGCAGAGGATTTGCGGTGATATATTCCAAATCACACTGTATCACAGAACATATCATTGTTAAAATGTGGGTCTATCTATCTACCCATTCTATCTATCTAATAAGCAATACAAATATATAGCACAAAATTCAAAGGTTATACATTCTTCATTTTCCCCAGAGACAAGAGACGTTATGAGCATCTCTTGTTTAATGGTACCATACACACTATTCTCACATTGCCCTTTTCACTTAACAAAATAACACCGGGATGACTCCATATAGTACTGTGTGTGCCTCATTTTCTCCCAGAGGCCATATAATATTCCATTGCATGTTTGCTCCATAATTTATTTAACTACTCTCCTGTGCTGTCCTATTCTTTGCAACTTTATGGACTATAGCCCTCCAGGCTCCCTTGTGCATGGGATTCTCTAGGCAAGAATATTGGAGTGGGTTGTCGTGCCCTTCTCCAGGGGATCTTCCCAACTCAGGGATGGAACTCACAATTGTGCGTTGGCAGGAGGGTTTCTTACCATCAGAGCCTCCTGGGAAGCCTCAAGATTTCATGTCAATTAGATAGCCGGGGAATTTCAGAGGTCTTTAAGATAAGTGTAAATTCTCAGCTGAGATGGCTTAATTGCAATCCTGCTTCAAGTAAAAGGGATGAATAAATGGTTGTGAGAGTTCTTTCCAGTACTAATATCATACCACAACCACATAAAGACTCAAGAAATGCCACATTAAGTCAGTTCACTGGTTCCAGCTCATGATTCTTTTTTTCTTCCTGTGGCCCTAAGAGCTGTTTGTGGGAGGATATAGTTGTACTCCAGTATATCACCTAAAGGTGAAGGATGCCCTCCAGCAGCCTTTTCCAAAGTCTATGAACATCCTTTCTCTGCCTCCTATGTAGTGCCTTTGGATATCATTTCATTGCTGCTGTTTGGAGAACATCCTTGTTTCCCTATAAAAATGTTACTTGTCAAAATCAAAGTCCAGAAGTTAAATGTTTTTAATATAACTTTGCTGAGCTAAATACTTGGGTTAAACTTGGCTTTGGCCTCTCCCAAAGAGTGTTTTTTTTGTTTGTTTGTTTGTTTGTTTTTTGAGTGAGACCCATTGAACTACCCAATTCTTTTTATTCTGTTATTATGATAATATAACATAAACATTGCCATTTTAACAAATTTTAAGTGTAAGATTTAGTGGCATTGATTACATACATGATAGTGTGCAACCAACACCACTGTTTTCAAAATGTTTTCATCCTCCCCCGCCCCCACCCTTGCAAATGGAAACTTTGTAACCAGTAACCAATACTGCCCCATCCCTTCCTCTCCCCAGTCTCTGGTAACCTGGAATCTATGATCTCTAAGAATTTGTCTATTCTACTTATGTCAAGGCAGTGGCACCCCACTCCAGTACTGTTGTCTAGAAAATCCAATGGACGGAGGAGCCTGGTAGGCTGCAGTCCATGGGGTCTCTGGGAGTCAGACAGGACTGAGCAACTGACTTCGCTTTCAGTTTTCACTTTCATGCATTGGAGAAGGAAATGGCAACCCACTCCAGTATTCTTGCCTGGAGAATCTCAGGGACAGGGGAGCCTGGTGGGCTGCTGCCTATGGGGTCGCACAGAGTCGGACACGACTGAAGCGACTTAGCAGCAGCAGCAGCATGTAAGTAGAAAATGCAATATTTGTCCTTTTGCAACTGGCTTATTTCACTTAGCATAATGTTTTCAGGGTACTCAATTCTTGATGTCTGCTGGGAAGGATTGAAGGTGGGAGGAGAAGGGGACAACAGAGGATGAGATGATTGGATGGCACCACCGACTCGGTGGACATGAGTTTGCGCAAGCTCTGGGATTTGGCAATGGACAGGGAAGCCTGGCGTGCTGCAGTCCATGGGGTCACAAAGAGTCGGATACGACTGAGCAACTGAACTGAACTGAACTTCTGTTAGGATTGAATATGTTTTTCTTCCCTTCCTGTTTTAGGAATCATTTTATGACTTCCTTTTAACTATCATCCTGGAAGAGAAATTGACCTAAATACACAAGGCCTTCTTCAAATGTGATGTCTAAAAACATAAAATGATGAAGAAATAAATTCAACTATGTGAAGATACTCTTTTACAAGTCTCAATAGCCTTAAAAAACAACTATCATTCAGATGAACTATCAATGAAATATTTTCTTCTATCTTTGTATTCAGGCAGTTGAGGTCATAGAGCTACTGATATAAATTATTTTTTCAAGGCTGCCAAGCCCTGACTATCTCATGATGGACTATAAGTGTTTAAACACAACCCAGTCCTTCAATACATAAGAGGGCTAACGTGTTCATGCATCTTTAATGCATGATTAATCTTTTTTGACATTTCTCTTCAGTGCTGAGGAAGATGGTTGAATTTGCTTGTGGCTGCATTGACAATAACTTATCTCTTCCTCTTTCATTCCTGAAGGGAAATGTCATAACAAGAATCCACCATTAAATAAAACATGTACATCACAGGGTTTTTTTGGGGTTTTTTTTGAAAAACAAAAGAGGATGACCTCAGAGTCAGAATGAATTTAGAGTGAGCAGAGACAAAGTGACGCCTAAATGTAGAATCTGCTTTATTTGTTTCAGCATTTGTTATTAACATTTTTCCTACAGCAAGAAAGCTACTCCAAAGAATAAAACAACTGGAAAGTAGCTACTGCCCACTTAGGTAAGTAGATTGTAAAATTATCTACTTGTACTAACAGAAAAGTATCAGCACTGTGACGTGTATAGTTTATAGTTTGGTTCATATGATCACTAATCCATCCTCCCAGCCAGTAAATGTTACTATGTGTCTACTCTGTGAAAAAGTGCAGACATTATCTGCTCTGCCCTCTATGGCTAACAAGAGCCGCTAGCCACACTGGACTTTGAAATGTAAATTGGATGAATTCAATAAATAAAAATTCCTTTGTTATGCTAGCCATATTTCAAGTACTCAACACTCACATGTAGCTAGTGGCTACCATCTTGGACAGCAAAGATAGTAGACCATTTTCATTGTTGCAGAAAGGTCTACTGAGCATCACTGTTATAGAGTGTCAAAGGTATAATGCCTGGGGGAGGGATAAGTTAGGAGCTTGATATTAACATACATACACAGTTATATGTAAAATAGATAACCAACACAGTCTAACTATATAGCACAGGGAACTCTACTCAAGATTTTGTAATAATCTATAAGGGATAAGAATCTGAAACAATATATATGACTGAATCACTTTGTTGTACACCTAAAACTAACAAAATGTTGTAAATCAGCTATACTTAAAAAAAAAAAAGAGTATAAGACAAAGTTATTTCTTTAAAAGATTCTGCAATTTAGTTGAGGAGACTGCATATATAAATAAAAGTATAATTTTTGTTTTATTCGGCAATAAAATAAGAGGGGCTGCCCTTTGGGGAGCATGTATGATGTGCCAAGTTGTGCTAAATTCTTTACACATGTGGCAGAACATAAATAACCCAAGAGTGTTTGGCCTTTTCCCTGTGCTTGTTGGCTTTTCCCCCTTCCTCACCCTCCAAGTGTGTGTAGGAAAGTACAGGCCTTTGTCATATCTAACTGTGTTTGTTCTGCAGACCTGTAGGAATGGGGAGACAGACACAGAATTGGAAAAGAGGAAAGGGGTATGAGTAATATGCCAGATTATTATGGTCTAAAACTTGGAGTTAGTTGAAAGTTATGGAAAGAAGGGTTCTAAGCAGCTATGGGGTTTAAGGGAAACATATAGGGAAAAAGGGGGATTATAAAGGGTTTGTTGTGGACTATATATTCCTTCCAGGTATAGAGAAATGTGAGTAAAAAGTTGAGATATTTTGAGGCTAATGTTTTTGAGAGTTCCAGAAATCTATTTCTGCTTTATTGACTATGCCAAAGCCTTTGACTGTGTGGATCACAGTAAACTGTGGAAAATTCTGAAAGAGATGGGAATACCAGACCACCTGAGCTGCCTCTTGAGAAATCTGTATGCAGGTCAGGAAGCAACAGTTAGAACTGGACATGGAACAACAGACTGGTTCCAAATAGGAAAAGGAGTACGTCAAGGCTGTATATTGTCACCCTGCTTATTTAACTTATATGCAGAGTACATCATGAGAAATGCTGGACTGGAAGAAACACAAGCTGGAATCAAGATTGCTGGGAGAAATATCAATAATCTCAGATATGCAGATGACACCACCCTTATGGCAGAAAGTGAGGAGGAGCTAAAAAGCCTCTTGTTGAAAGTGAAAGAGGAGAGTGGAAAAGTTGGCTTAAAGCTCAACATTCAGAAAACGAAGATCATGGCATCTGGCCCCATCACTTCATGGGAAATAGATGGGGAAACAGTAGAAACAGTGTCAGACTTTGTTTTTTTGGGCTCCAAAATCACTGCAGATGGTGACTGCAGCCATGAAATTAAAAGGCGCTTACTCCTTGGAAGAAAAGTTATGACCAACCTAGATAGTATATTCAAAAGCAGAGACATTACTTTGCCGACTAAGGTCCGTCTAGTCAAGGCTATGGTTTTTCCTGTGGTCATGTATGGATGTGAGAGTTGGACTGTGAAGAAGGCTGAGCGCCGAAGAATTGATGCTTTTGAACTGTGGTGTTGGAGAAGACTCTTGAGAGTCCCTTGAACTGCAAGGAGATCAACCCTGGGATTTCTTTGGAAGGAAAGATGCTAAAGCTGAAACTCCAGTACTTTGGCCACCTCATGCGAAGAGTTGACTCATTGGAAAAGACCCTGATGCTGGGAGGGATTGGGGGCAGGAGGAGAAGGGGACGACCGAGGATGAGATGGCTGGATGGCATCACGGACTCAATGGACGTGAGTCTGAGTGAACTCCGGGAGTTGGTGATGGACAGGGAGGCCTGGCGTGCTGCGATTCATGGGGTCGCAAAGAGTCGGACACGACTGCGCGACTGAACTGAACTGAACTAATGTTTTTTAATTGGACTGTGCTCTTTGATAATTACTTTCTGAGATAAGGTTATATGAATCACATATGAATCATATGAATCACATATAAAGTAAGGTTGTACAATCGTTATTCTCATTAATTTAACCTTCTCTACTACCCTGCAAGACAAGTCATTATTATTCTTGTTTTCTAATACACAGCCTGAAATTAAGAAAGTTAATTAAACACATGCCCATGGTCATATAACCAGTTAATACTGCGCGACTGAACTGAACTGAACTAATGTTTTTTAATTGGACTGTGCTCTTTGATAATTACTTTCTGAGATAAGGTTATATGAATCACATATGAATCATATGAATCACATATAAAGTAAGGTTGTACAATCGTTATTCTCATTAATTTAACCTTCTCTACTACCCTGCAAGACAAGTCATTATTATTCTTGTTTTCTAATACACAGCCTGAAATTAAGAAAGTTAATTAAACACATGCCCATGGTCATATAACCAGTTAAGTGGCAATATCAGATTTGAACCTAGATATACTTGACTCCAGAGGCTTCCTAGGTGGCCACAGCAGTAAAGAACTTGCATGCCAATATGGTAGACATACGAGATGCGGGGTTCTACCCCTGGGTTGAGACGATCCCCTGGAGAAGGGCATGGCAACCCACTCCAGTATTCTTGCCTGGAGAATCCCATGGACAGAGGAGCCTGGAGGGCTACAGTCCATAGCGTTGCAAAGAGTCGGACACAACTGAAGCAACTTAGCATGCGTGCACATATTTGACTACAATGTCAAATATGCTTTTAATAATTCTGACTTCCTGCTTCAATACAAGAAGGGTCAGGTAGTATGTGACAGTGCCAAGAAAGCCATATGGACAGTAATATTGGCTATGAGATCCAAAGAAACAGAGATTATAGTGAGCTGGAGTAACTAGTACATGCTTCATGAAGAGGGTAAAGTACAAACTGCCCTTGGAGGACAGATAGGATTTAGGCCAGGGGCAGGGAGATGAAGGCATATACAGGGCATAAACAAAAACCAGGACTGTTGGCTGCAGCAGAGATTTATGATCTTTTCATGACAACATCCTAGAAGCTGGACCGAATTAGGGGTAAAAGACCAAATGCATACAGACATACATAGTTTGATAGAATTCCTATTGGGAGTATTTAAAGATTTAAAGATAATGTCTAAAATAATATTGAGCTAGCCAAAAAATTTATTTGGGTTTCATGTAGGATGTTACAGAAAGCTTGAACAAACATCTTGGCCAACCCAATACTTAAACTTCAGCCTAGTTGCAAATTGCTCAGTCCTTCCTGGTAGCCTCTTTCTCAGGGAACAGTAAATAGTGGAGATGGCTCCAGATCCTCTTTTTATGAGATTCTATGTATATGTGATGGTAAATTTTATGTGTCAACTTGATTGGGCACAGGGTGATATCTAATTTAAAAATTACCCTAGATATTTCTGTGAGCGTATTTCTGAATGAGATTAATATTGGAATTGGTAGGATGACTAAACCAGATTGCCCTCTCCTCTGCAGGTGGACCTCATCCTATCTTCTAGAGGCCTGAATGAAATAAAAAATGGTCAATAAGGGAGAATTCATGTTTTCTCTGTCTGCCTGTTTTTGAGCCGGAACATCAGCTTTTCCTGCTTTCAGATTTGAACTGAACTGTTGCTCCGCTGGTAAAGAATCCACCTGCAATGCGGGATATCTGGGTTGAATCCCTGGATTGGGAAGATTCCCTGGAGGAGGGCATGGCAATCCACTCTAGTATTCTTGCCTGGGGAATTCCATGGACAGAGTATCCTGGCGGGCTACAGTCCATGGGTTCACAAAGAGTCAGACTCGACTGAATGACTAAGGGCACACACATACTATCAGCTCTCCTGGGTCTCCGATTTGGGACTTCTCAGCCTCCATAATCCTGTGAAACAACTCAGAGTAAACCTCTTGTACACCTATACACTCTATCGGTTCTCCTCTGGTGAACCTTGAGTTCTCTGGAGAATTTCTGTGGGTTGATCATGATGAAACAATGAATCAGGGAGCTCAACTATCTTCTCACTACCTAGTCACACAGCTCCTTAGGGTATGAGTTCAGAGTGAGGAGTGGGCTCTTCTGCCCTCTCAAATCTCCATGTCTGGTCTGGAGTGGGAGGAATTTCTCTAAATCTGAATCAGTAAGATCTGGAGGCCAAGGATTGGATGTGAGTGATATTCCTATGACTGAAGACTTAGTAGTCTCCCCCAGACTTCTAAGAGAAAATGTATTCAAACAGCATGACTTTGGGTAACAAATAAAACAATAAAGGGAAAAACAGACTATCCAAGAAAGGCAGGGAAGTCTTGTCACCAGACTTGGGCTTGGAATGTTACATTCATAAGCCTACCTGTTATCACTCTGAAAATCATCGGCAAGTACAGACAAGCAATCCCAAAATAGAGAACGACCAAGCTTCAGTTCTTCAGCTAAGCAGGGCTTGTTCCATTGAGCCAGATTCTGAGGTTAACTGTTCCAGCCAGAATATGGACTTCTTTGTCCAGAGTAAGCTTTGCCACATGAAACACTTAGACCAAGCATTCTAAACAAACAAACTTGGAGCTACAGCTCTTCCTCCAGTATTAAGATTTAATTAATTATTTGAATGACAATTTAGCACAAATAAATTTTCAGTACTCTAGCAATTCTAAAATGCAACCGGAATTAAGAAACACTGGTCTAGACCACTCTACAGTAATATTCCATATGGGACCAAGACATAAGATTAGCCTACAAATTCTGAAGACAATTAGATTCCTGTAATTCTCTTATATGTAATTTTGCCAGAATAAGGCAGCACACATCAGTCCTGTCCTACTTTCCCTGTTTTGTAGCAATTCAGGAGTCTTTTAGGGGGCTGCTCACCCACTTCTTTCCTCCATATTTGTTTGGTCCCTATCACCCTCTTCTTAGACTAAGCCTCTGCTTTTTAAAGTATGGTCCTCAGACAAGCCCCAGTGCCATTACCTGGATAGAAATAAGGCTTCCTTTGGCAAACAAAGATGGTAAAGAATCTGCTTGCAGTGCAGGAGACCCAGGTTTAATCCCTGGGTCAGGAACATCCCCTGGAGAAGGGAATGGCTACCCACTCCAGTATTCTTGCCTGGAGAATTTTATGGACAGAGGAGCCTGCTGAACTACAGATGGTGTTACAAAGAGTCGGACACGACTGAGCAACTTTCTCTTTCACTGATAGAAATGCAGAATCCCAGGCACCACCCAATGCGTCAAATTCCGCACTTTAATAAGATCTTCAGGTGATTTTTGTGTGTTTTAAGATTTGTGGCCCACTGCTCTCTCCCACCTCTACATAGATCCCCCTTCAGGCATTTTTCCTTTTCAAGGATATATGCCTGAAAAGGTCTTGACACCATGATATTCATTATGCACTCCGTTCCTTCTTTCATCTCATAAGAAATGAAGTTTTAGTTCTCTACCATAAAGCCTGTTCATGTCATTCACAAAGTGAAATTAATATGTATTCAAATATATATGTGTATGTGTGTATATATACGTGTGTGTGTATTTATGGGGAAAGAGAGGGGTCACCAGTTGTCTCTGCAGTTGGCCAGACAACAACTGGTTGGTGAAGGGGTGAGGATGGGGGAGGGAGGAGCTGCATCAGATGCCAAAGCTCAGCACTCAATTATGTACTTAATGCACAACAGCTGAATGTGTGAGCTGTTCAGATGCCATCCATGTTTCTTGAGCCTTGTTTTCTCCTTAATTTGGCTGGGGGTGGGGGCTCTCTTAGCTTGTGTCAGGTGGGATCTCTTTGCTTTATGGTCTAGTGACTGTGGGGCAGACCCTGGCAGCTGGGTCTGAGCAATGCCTTAGATATTCGACTATTTCAACAGGACATGCCAAAGGGCTGCTGGATCTGAAATAAATCTCTTGAGCACACACTGCTCTTTATCTCCTCATTATTAGTCAATGATGGAGTCTTCTGTTGAGAGTAGAAGTCCAGAGAAGTTTAAGTCAAGGTGAGGTTCCTCTCACACACATTCATTTTGATCACCACCATTTAGGGAGGACTGTCTCTGGTTCCAATGAGGGCAGTGTAACAATACAGGACATAGTGTTGAAATTAAGAATACAGTTTTTGAGAAAGAGACTCACAGACTTGGAAAACGAACTTATGGTTGCGTGGGGGAAGGGACAGTTAGGGAGTTTGAGGTGGTTATGGACACACTGCTATATTTAAAATGGATAACCAACAAGGACCTATTGTATAGCACCTAGAACTCTGCTCAACGTTATGTGGCAGCCTGAATAGGAGGGAGATTTTAGGGGAGAATGGATACATGTGTATGTAAGGCTGAGTCCCTTTGCTGTTCACCTGAAACTATCACAACATTGTTAATTGGCTATACCCCAATACCAAATAAAAAGTTCAAGAAATCAAAAAAGAATATGGTTTCTGGAATCCGGAAATTTTGGCTTGAATCCACTTCTGCCGCATCTAAGCTTTGACCTTGGAAATGTTTCTTCTTATGTTAAATATACAGCAGATGGCATTGCATCAAGTACATAGAAGGGCTCCATAAATATTATGGTCATCATTATGATCATACTGTCAGTTTCATGAATTAGCAATCACTACAGATACAGGGTGAGCCTCGGATTCCCTTAGGGACTGTAGTTTTATTTTTTTTAGTGAAGTACAGTTAATGAACAATATTATATGTTACATGTATACAACATAATAATTCACAGATTCAAAGGTTGTACTCCATCTATAGTTATTATAAAATATTGGCTATATTCCCCATGAGGTACAATATATTTTTGCAGTTTATTCTATACCTAAGAGTTTGTACCTATTAGTCCCCTACCCCTAGAGTACCCCACTGGTAAACATTAGTTTGTTCTCTATGTCTGTGAGTCTGCTTCTTTTT
Source organism: Aepyceros melampus (assembly GCA_006408695.1). Classification (NCBI taxonomy): domain Eukaryota; kingdom Metazoa; phylum Chordata; class Mammalia; order Artiodactyla; family Bovidae; genus Aepyceros; species Aepyceros melampus. The sequence continues at coordinate 63,037 of SJXQ01003216.1, forward strand.
TGTTATATTCACTAGTTTGCTGCATTTTTTAGATTCCACATATAAATGAGATCATACAAGATTTGTCTTTCTCTGTCCGACTGCATAATGTCCTCCAAGTCCATTCATGTTGCTGCAAATGGAAATATTTCATTATTTTTTAATGGCCGAGTAGTATTCCATTGTGTGTGTGTGTGTGTGTGTGTATACACATTTGCTTCTATATTGGCAATTGTAAGTAATGCAGCTGTGAACTTTGGGGTGCATGCATCGTTTTGAATTAGTGTTTTTATTTTTTTCAGATACAAGCCCAGGAGTGGAATTGCTGGATCATATGGCAGTTCTATTTTTTTGTTTCTTGGTAAACTTTCGTATTGTTTTCCACAGTGGCTGCAACAACTTACATTCCCACCAGCAGTGCATGAGGGTTCTCTTTAGTGTTCAGAGTGTTCTGTGTGAGTTGCTTTGAGTTTAAAGAACATAGACATCCTTCTCCAAAGAATAGCAGGTATATTTAATAATACACAGGCATCTAGGCTCCTGAGGAAGTACTTTCTGAAGAAAATGGTACATGCTGAGGTGGATTCCTGTAGTCTTAAAAATGCAAGAGTGTACAGAAACAAAATTCAAGTCCTAATGCAAAAGGATTTAGCACCATGCATGTTTGTTTAAAGAAAGCTGCTGCTACCATGGTTTATTCATTGTGTGATTTTTTTTTTTTTTTTGAGCCATGCTCTAGTTCCAGCCAAGTGCTAGACTGCATTTATTGTCCTCAGCCTGCTGAGTTTCCCTGTGACAGCTCCATCTCAACCCTTACTGGAATGGAGCAGATTTTAGGCAAATGGTTTGAATCCCTGGGTGCTGGGTTATTCTTGGCAATAATCCACCTTGGCCTGGGTGGAGTCATGCACTCTATCTTCATCGTCAGGGGTTGGAACCAGGAGTAATCGCATCTGTGTGGAGTAATGCAGGCATGGAAACCCCACCAAAGCACAAACCTACCTACGTATAATGAAAGGGTAGACAGGAACCACTTTTTAAGTAATAGAATCCCCTATCACACAAGGAAGTAGCCCCAGACAGAAAACAGACAAGTTTTTTTTGTTGTTGTTGTTCTGATTGATAAATATGTATGTACGCATAAGACACTTTCAGAGCCTCTGTTTCTCCACATAGAGTCACCCTTCCATATCTATGGGCTTTGCATCCACAGATTCAACCAACCGGGGATCAGCTGGTAGAATCAGTGGATGCTGAACTGGCAGTTGCAGAGGGTCAGAACTTCACCAGTTTATGGATGTAAGCATCTCAGGATTCTGGTATCCTTGCGGGTCCTGGAATGGATCCCCTGCGGATACCGAGGAACGATGTACTTACTGCTGTGAGTACTTGCTATCTCACACACAGGCACATACTCAGTGGCCTCCCCACTGAGGAATCCCAAGGCTTCTTGAACCTTGTTTAAAAATCACTGCATTAACTGATGTCCAAAGCATACGCAGCTCTTGTTTTCCATTATACCAGTGAACTCACTATAGCTTCAGGGATGTAAAAGAAAGGGTTCCTTGTGCTAAGGTGGAGGTTGGGGGATAGAGTCTGTAAGAAAAGCCAAAGTCAGAGAAGGGCCTGAGCCTAGGGCTGAACAGAGAAATGGCAAAGGGGCCCAGGGAAGGGCTGAGTGGTCCTAGTAGAGATGAGCAGCGTTTCAAGAGCAAATGAGACAGGAAGGGATTATTTCTGGGTTCTCAGGCATGATACACTGGCCCCTAGCTCACCCGAGGCAGTGTTTGTCATCCATTTGTGCCCTGGGTTGTTCATGCACCACCAAGGTATCAAATATGCTTCCTGCACCCAGCTCGCTAAGACATTCCTCTTCTGTGGTCTGCTGCCCCTGTGGGCCAGGGGGGAGGCCTGGGAGGTTAGCAGAGTGCGGAGGGCAGTAGAGGTGCCCAAGCTTCCATGCACAAAGTCCAGCCAGGACTCCAAATCTGTAGGCCTCTTGAGTTACTTATTTATTTTTATAAAGTGCTTGAGAGCATTTTAGAAGCTTTTTATATCATATTTGAGATCTATAAGATAGAAGTCTGACATTTGGCTAAATATCCTCATGACTAGTTCTTAGAAAGATAGGACCTTAGTGAAATGAGTGATCTAGACAGAATCAGGGAAAACATAAAGTAGCCCCTGGGTTAGGCAAACACTGGCAGGATTAGAAAATTTACAGGGAAAGAATACCAACCACTTTTTGAAAAACTGAAGTATATATATGTGTGTGTGTGTGTGTGTATATATATATATAAGATTTGTTCTATTATTTGGCTGTGCTGGGTCTTTGTTGCTGCATGGGCTTTCTCTTATCATGGTGAGTGGGGCCTTCATCGTGGAGCCTGGGCTCCAGGCACTGGGCTTCAGTAGTTGCAGGACAAAGGCTTCAGTAGTTGTGGCATATGCAGGTTAGTTGCTCTGCAGCATGTGGAATCTTCCTGGATGACGGATCAAACTGGTGTCCCTTGCGTTGCAAGGTGGATTCTTAAACACTGGACCACCAGAAAAGCCCTGAAGTATAGTTAATTTACAATGTTGTGTAAGTTTCAAGTGTACAGCAACCCTCCTTCAGTTATCTAGGTCAAAAAGACCACAGAACCAGAGACAACCCCTTTCCCTGCTAGATATTGTCCTGACTTCCATTTTAGATACTTAAAGCTTTAGATCTGTACAGCTCTCTCACTGAATCTCTAATGAAACCTGTAAAATGCTTTTCTCCATGACCCAGAATATGCTTCTTTCTGCCTGGGCGGGACTGATGATACCTACAAAGGAGTTGTCAAGCCATCAGGATTGATTTCAAAGTCAATTTCACTTCAAAATTGGGCTTTCTAAGTTGAAGTGTTCACCCACTGTATTCTCTTTTTTTTTCCTTCCATTTTCCTTCCTGACCTGTCTTGGGAGTGCAGTTACTGAGGAATTACTGGTCTGCTCTGTCCAGGTCAATGTAAACAGGGGAACAAATGGGCTAAGATTATGGACAGGAGGAAGCAGCAGGACTTACTCTCCCTGGGGCACAAAGGGGCTGCTCCACATCAAAAACCGAGGCCTTTTGGCCGCTGAAACACCTTGAGAAGGGAGTGTCCTGGGAGCAGTGGCAGTGAGTGATTTCCTTCTCCCAATTTAGACACTGGGGTTGTGATTTCCTCCCAGTCATCAATTCCATCCTGGAGTCTGGACTTGGGCAGATTCCCATGTGGATTTAGAAGAAAAATCTACTGTGATGGGAGTGGAAGCAGAGTGGTGGGGAGGCTGGAGGATGGATCAAGAGGTAAGGAGTGGGCTGGATTTGTAAGGAATGGGAGGTAACTGAGGTGGCTTTTGCAGTCTCTGAACATCGTGGAAGTAAGAGAGCTGGGTTTCTCAGAAGGGCTCTTCTAAGAAATCCCCCTGGCACCAGCCTGTCTAGTTTCGACCATCCTAACCGGCGGCCTCTGTCTAGTCCCCGTCTCCTCATTGGGCAGTGAGTGGAGTCAGGCATGCGAAAGGACTTGCGCAGACGCCTCCCTGGACACTGCCTCCGCGATGTGCAGGCGCCCAGCATCTGCTCCTGCCGCCTGCCTGAAATAGAACGTCTATTTTGTGATGGATTAGTCTTTTGGCTCCGATCCTGCTGGGTCACCAGCTCAGCCTGCGACGCGTGCTGGGAGGGTGATGGGGTGGGTACAGGGGGCACTTAACTCGTTCAACACGTTCCCTCTTCTCTCCTGCGGGAGTGCCTGCCTGTCCAGTTGCCCAGACCGTAACTTATGTGGAAAGTTGGGGCTGGCAGGTGCTCAGAGGCGCCTCTAGCAAGAGGATTGTCTGCCTCGTGGATCCCTGCGCTCAGAGAACCAAATTAAGGAAGATCTTTCCTTTCTCTCAGAACATTTACTTTCTACTTCTCACTTAACCTATTTGTGTTTCAATGTCCTCATCTATAAAATATGTTAGTAATCCTACTTTATATACGTACATACATATATTCGGTCAGTTGCTCAATCCTGTCAGACTCTTTGCAACCCCAGGGACTGTAACCCATCAGGCTCCTCTGTCCATGTAATTTTCCAGGCAACAGAACTATAGAGTAGGGAGCCATTTCCTCCTCCAGGGGATCTTCCTGACCCAGGGATCACGCGTGCAGTGGACTGCATTGGCAGGCATATTCTTTACCACTGTGCCACTTGGGAAACTCAATCTTACCTTATGGAGCTAGCATTATGATTACACAAGTTAAATGACATGAAGTGCTTGTAATTTCACAGAAGGGTGGATACTGAAGGATACCAGTTATATGAGGTATCGGGAGCAGTCAAACTCACAGAGACAGAAAGTAAGGAAGTAGAATGCGGTTGCCTGTGGTTGAGAGGAGGGGGAATTGAAGGTTATTGTTTAATGGGCACAGAGTTTCAGTTTAGGGAGATGAAAAAGTTTTGGAGGTGGAAAGTGGTGATGATTGCACAATGTGAGTGTACTTAATGACACCATACCCTTAAATATGGTGTCAATGGTAAATTTTATGTATGTTTTACCGCAATAAAATATACACAAACTTTCCCAGGTTTATGAGGTGCTATGGCATTCTAGTTACTATTTATTATTATTATTCTCTTCCCACTTCATTTTATACACATTTTTGTGTGCATATATATATATTATTCTCAAAACAAACCAAAGAAAAGCCTTTTGCTCATATATTAGTGAGATGTCCTGTCACCCAACTCATGGACAGCTTCATTTTGCCCAAACAGAATGAAAGAACAGGTTTGGGGCCAGAAAGTAGAGTCTGGCCAAAGTAAATTCTGTTGCCTATAACCTCTTGACTTCGAAGGAGACCATGTTCTCCCCCAGTGGAAATCCTGAAGGCAGCCCAGATAAGACTCTTGAAAAGACTGCAATGGAGTGATGATTGGTACTGGTTCTCCATTTTATTTGGGGAATTGGTTTTGGAAAAGTATAGTGAGAGCTGCTCCGTGACTCACCTCAGGATATCATGTGTTTGGAGGACTGTTTGCAAACAGAGTCTGGATGTCAGAAATTCTGAGGGTTTGGGCCCTGCCTGGGGTGAACTTGAGGCTCCATTCAAGATTCTCTATGTCTGTGCCTCCATTGCTGCCCTGGAGAAGGACAGGGTGGGCCAAATAGAGTAGCACTGAAATATACACATTACCGTATGTAATACAGACAGCCAGTGGAAATTTGCTGTGTGACACAGGGAGCTGAAACCCAGTGCTCTGTGACAACCTAGAGGGGTGGGATAGGGTGGGAGGTGGAAGGGAGGTTATGTATGCCTATGGCTGATTCATGTTGACATATGGCAGAAATTAACACAATATTGAAAAGTAACTATCCTTCAACTAAAAATAAATTAATTAAAAAAAAAAGATTCCCTGATGCCCATCACCCAGGACTAGCCCCTAAGCAACCCAGCCTTTGGAAGAAGAAGAGAGTCATGCATCCTGCCATAGTCACTATAAAGTCCATCCTCTCACAGAGCTGTGCTCTCATATTTTCTCACCACCTTATCACCCATCCAGAGTGAGTGAGGATAAGACAGCCAGTCTGTAGTTTAGAGTAAAGTTCCAAACCTGACTATAGTGAGTCTTATAAGACATTATTTAAGGAAAAAAAAAAAAGAATAAAAAGCCCTTGGATCATCTCAGAGGATTCTTTGGAAAATCCAGAAATGATTGATTATATCTTGTACGTCTGGAGGAAAACCAGAGGGAGCAATTTGGGGCTAAATATGTGAAAACTCTTGACTCACACAGTCAGCATGAGGCTATTTTTGTGTGGAATATTTTCACAAGCTCATTGGGGGTGTGAGGCTCCATCAGAAAACAACATTTCACCTTGTGGGAGATGAAAGTGAATTTTCAAGGACCTTAAACAACCTTTGGCCCTGGCTCGGGAGGCTGGGGAAGGAGGGGGAGTTGAGTGACACTGGGCAGCAGGGAGGAGAAGCCACAAGGCCGATGATTAAAATGGTGGCTGAAAAGGGCAGGAGAGCATGACGAGCCAAAGACTTGAAGATGATGAGAGAGCACCAAATGGAAAAAGTTGAGGCTCTGGCCCCAGCCCTCCTGCTGACCTGAATAGTTTCTGCCCCACACTGACCTCCAGTTTCACACACTTGGGTCTTGTAAAGCGGATTTTGCTTAAATTCCCTGTTAGCTAGAGATTACAGATGAGTCACTGTGTATAAAGGGTCGTACCCTCTGTGCCACCTTGGGAAGGCACATTCTGCTGAGTAGGTCCAAAGGCAGCGGGTGACAAGTCGATGCCTTGCCAGCCAAAGGCTCCCTTTTGAAGCCTCCCCCAGGGGGCCTCTGCAGGGACAAGGGCAGAACAGCCTGTGGGAGCTGGGAACCTGATCCAAGCTGCGTGACTGCTGCTCCCGCACATGGGATCAGACATAAAGATGCTGCCCTCACAGGCATCCTGAGTCCATTCAGACCCTCAAGATCAGCTTGCTGCGCCCACTCACCACGGGTGTGCGTGTGCACACACGCACATCCCCACAGAATCTGGGACCGGCTTCTGAAGCCCATGGAACCTTGTTCCAGAGGGGGATGGAATTGCCTGCTAGAAATAGCAGGCTGCTGCTTCCAGCCATACACAGTCTGTGTGCACTTTGCATGCAGAGGCCCAAAATAAAAATGAATTCAAATAAAAACATTTGACATTCATGCTAAAGTGAGAGAGACAGTGACCAGAGAATCAAGAAGCAGTCGTTTCTGAATCCAATTCTGCCGTTGGTGACCTTGAGCAAATAATTTAGTCAGTGTTTCTTGATTTCTCTAAATGCAAATCAGGAGCCATGAGTCTGACCAGTGATTCAGCTACACAGAGGAAACTTGGGGTCACGGTGGTCTGGGCGGGGAGAGAGAATGTTAGTAAAATTTCTTGTCTATATACAAAAGTATGAAGTGTTGAGTTGAGGAGTGCAGTAAAGCTCTTATAGTGACATTGGGTTTACATGTAATTTCCTGTCTCCATCTCATATCTTTGGGCTAAGTGTTCTTACTAACTCAAGCTAAGGTACATCCACTCAATGCTGAGCACCCCATAAACACTGCTTGCCCCAGTGATTATGGCATAATGAAATAGAACATACAGCCTTACCTTACAACCTTACCTGCCGACTGATCAGGTAAATCTTAGTGAGAGTCCTGCCTTACCATTCATGGACGTTTATACTTCAGGCTTCTTGTTTTGCTCAGGTTTCTTAAAAATTTTTGTTTTCCCCATATTACACAGCTGCAACCTCCATGTAAAACTGAAACTGTCATCATTTTACTAATTTAAACTTGATGTTTCTAAGAGCTGATCACTTTGGGATTTGGATATGGAAATACTCAATTATTCTGCACTTGTCCGAAACAGAAATAATGGTTTCTCTTGAAAGTCATGTTCTGTTCAATGGGATTATGAATTACAAATCTGTCTTCATTCATTCCAACAAAATCTCATCTGCTATGAACCTCTTCTTCATGGCTTACATATTTGGATCTTCATGAGGACAGACTAGGAGAGATAGGCTGAAAAATAAGTGTAAGATCTATAACATTCTATCAAGGGATGGGGTAAAGGAAGTTAGTGATGTGAATATTTCATCCATGTCTGATAGCCAGTTTGTTGAGACAGTGAGACCTAGCCTTTTTGGTCAGTTTTCTATGGAGAGACTGATCTGGTATATTTCTGTTTTAGTTAGATTCTGTGTCTAAAACTAAACAGTTGCTTTGAAGTAAAATAAATTAAATTATCTTCAACCAGTGCAATTATTCTCATTGACTTGAATATTCTGCAAGTCTGTGTTATTTTCTGCAGCAATATAAATGTCTAACAAGGTGACCAGAAATAATAAGCTCTTGACATTTCCCTCCCCCTCGCCAACAGAACCTAATTATTCCCTGACACCAACTTTCCTTGTCAGGAGAGTCCCACAGAGCCTAGAAGCAAGGACATTTTAGACTTTACAGATTAGCAGAGCTGAGGAATTTGTACATGTAGCTTTAAAATAGCTGAGCTGTCAAGCAGGGGTCAGTTTTCACGTAGGACTTTTATGGTGAAGAGTCTGGTAAGTAACTCACACTGCTTAGCATATTTATTTATAGTAAATTAACTGTTGCCAAGTTTGGTCCCAATTTATTTCAGGGGCTGTGGGGAAGTCCACACACACACACACACACACACACACACGAAAGACACAGACATCATTTAAACACCTATTTCTTCCAGCTTATTTTATCTTCTAAAAATGATTCAGAGAAATTCAAGAGGAATTGTTAGAATCAAATTCCCAAAGACTTTCTATAAAAATAAGACTGTCCTTACAGAGAGGAATTTCCATTAGCTGATTTTGTACATTTAACTGCATCTTAACATGGACCTGTCCGCAGAGCAGGGAAGTCTCTTCCCAGCTTCTTTTCTGGGCCTTCTGTCCCCTTTTCCTCACTCTAACCATCTTCATCTTCCAAAAACTGGGAGCTCTTCTTCTGTGGGATCAGGGCTGAAAGCAAGCTGAAAAAGTCATGACCAGTAAGAAACTGGGGGTTAACAGGGAACCCCTTTGAAAGGTATTTGCATGTTAAAGGAGAAGCCTAGAAAAGATTCACCTTGAAAGAACTATATCTCTAATGGTGGAATAACTTGGGGGTCTTGGTGGAATAGGGTGGCAGAAGAAGGGTGTGATTGTTTTGAAGGGAAAGGCATCTTCCCTATGACCTTAAAAACATACCATAATGTCATCTTCTATTCTCTTCACTTATAAAGCCACTGCTTGGCCCTTCTAATGGAATTTGGTGTTTTAACAAATGAAGTTTTGTTCCCTCTTGCTTTATTTTTTCCCGGAAGATGTTCATACAACTGTGAACATGTTTATTAGTAAACACTGTACCTGTTTTTAGCAACAAGCTGTCTGCTAAACCTTTCCAGGGTTTCTGGCAGATGGGCCCTGTGTACCCCATTTCTGTTCTTTTTCAAACTCTTTCCTGACACAATTTTCCTGGTCCAGGAAAACTCACACAGTCCTGTCCATCTATTACTGCTGTTCCTGATGAGTCTGGATCAAAGGGTTAAATACCCCTCGTTCACGGGGGAGGGATGCCAGTCCACTGCGCACAGCGACCTGCGTGCAAGGACAGCTACATGACGTGCCAGGTCTACGAGGCTCCTGCCCGAGGAGCAGCAGGGTCTCGTTCTGGAAGGTGAGGAACAGCCTGGTCACTGGGGAGGGCCGAAGGGCAGGAAACACCATGTACTTTCCAGTCTCTGTCCAAGCTGTGCTGGCAGCTGGATGGAGCAGAGATGCCCAGAGGCAGCGAGGGCACGTCTGTTCACCAGCTCTGCGCCTCCTGAGCCACAGAAACAGTTCAGTCATGAGGAAGCCTGTGTCTGTTCACACACGTGGCTTCCCTCACCCGGGCACAAAGGCCACAGCCCTCAGAAATGATCGTTATGTATGTCCAGCTTTTCAAGCTAGAACTGGTTTTCATACTCAACCAAACTCTGGGGAAGGGTAGTGAGGTGCTGGGCAACCAAGTTGAAAGCAGGAATTCATTCGTGTTACTGAACACAGTTTACTCAAGGTTGGTCTGAAAGGATGATGGCCCCTGGTCAGGCTCCTATACCACCTTCTCTGCAGTTTAACTTAAACTCCTTTACCCCAGAGCCCTTGGAATGAGATCAACTTTTAGCTTCTTTCCAGTAAATTAACTCTGTCTGGCTAACTTGATTGTCCCTCACTTTCCTTCCCACATAATTGTATTTCTCTAACATCACAGAGATGGCAGGACTTGAAGAACATCGATTGCTGTTATTATCTGTGTCTTGGTTGGAAACCGTTTTCATAGGGTTCCCTATGATGCAGCTCATGGAGCCCAGAATACTGGTTTGGACTCTGTGCTTCTACCCTATTTGAGGGACCAAGCAGCTTGGGACTGGGTGTGGTGTGTAGCCACACAAGCTGTTCTGCAGGTGTGTTTACCACATGTTGCTTTCACTGGGATTTTTGGTGCCCGGAAGCAGTTCAACAAGTGCTTGTTGAGTAAATGAACAAGTGGCAAAGTGAAAATACCCTCTTCTGGACCTTCAGTGTATCATCTTGTATGCAGCAGCCACTCAGTAAGTACCTGGTTGATAATGTTCTCTTTCACCTCACTATATATACAGAACTTAGAGCCTGGTGTCAGCTACTTTGGCATTGTGTTGTTCTTAAGATGGATAAGGGGTGGTACCCAAGGCTGCCCATACCAGCAGCCTGTTAGTAACCCAAGTAGTCAGGAAGATGCCGTGGAATCACTGTTGACCCTAAAGAGCAAGTGGATCCATTCTTCCAAATTCTCATTGAACAAAAGAGCTAGACATAGCCATACCTAGCTGGGCCCAGCCAACACCCTCCCTGAGCTTCTGGTCATTTTTCAGAAAACCCAGAACCCCACTTACATTTCTTTCTAGGTCTTTGTACAGTAAGCAAGTACATCTTACTGGACAACCTCAGGTCTCCCAGCACCTGTGTGGAGCAGAGGGTGCAGGCCCATCCACCACTCACATGCTTTCTTCCCCAAGTGAGAGCAGAGATGTGCTGTGCCTTTGGTCTCATCTCACATGCAACTTGTCATATGTATGTGGTCAAGACAGTGCATCAAGGAAGTTCTTTTCCTTGAACTGCCTCATGTCCAGGTGTGGTTGCAAGTATAGCCATGCTATCAAGGCTGCCCATACCAGCAGCCTGTTAGTAACCCAAGTAGTCAGGAAGATGCCGTGGAATCACTGTTGACCCTAAAGAGCAAGTGGATCCATTCTTCCAAATTCTCATTGAACAAAAGAGCTAGACATAGCCATACCTAGCTGGGCCCAGCCAACACCCTCCCTGAGCTTCTGGTCATTTTTCGGAAAACCCAGAACCCCACTTACATTTCTTTCTAGGTCTTTGTACAGTAAGCAAGTACATCTTACTGGACAACCTCAGGTCTCCCAGCACCTGTGTGGAGCAGAGGGTGCAGGCCCATCCACCACTCACATGCTTTCTTCCCCAAGTGAGAGCAGAGATGTGCTGTGCCTTTGGTCTCATCTCACATGCAACTTGTCATATGTATGTGGTCAAGACAGTGCATCAAGGAAGTTCTTTTCCTTGAACTGCCTCATGTCCAGGTGTGGTTGCAAGTATAGCCATGCTATTTCCATTAGACAAAAGTTTATTGTATTATTAAGTATTAAATAGTATTAAGGGCTTCTGAGGTGGCTCTGTGGTAAAAAATCCACCTGCCAATGCAGGAGACACAGGAAATGAGGGTTCAATCCCTGGGTTGGGAAGATCCCTTAGAGGAGGAAATGAAAGCCCACTCCAGTTTTCTTCCAAGGAAAATCCCATGGACAGAGGAGCCTAGTGGGTTATAGTCCATGGTATTGCAAAGAGTTGGACATGACTGAGCTCGCAAGCGAGTTTTAAAAGGGATATTACTCTGTTTGCCGACAAATTCACCAGCCTCAGTGTTTGTTAAAGTGAGTGATAACTGACCATAGAAGTGAGGATTGGGGCGAACAGAAAAGACCTCAAGTTTCAGGAATTTATCATGAAATGAAGGGGAAAAATAATACTGCAACTGTGACAGAAGGCAATGGGAAATTGTAACTGGATTCCCATAAAGTGACACACGCCTGAAAGTGATTATTTCTGAAAAGCTTAAGAATTTTAGTTTTAACTACTAGCCCATTGGAATAAGTATTTTATCATCTCTGAATGAGGCTGCATGAAGGCTGTGCCTCTTTCCAGCAAGGAAAGATGCTTGTCTGCATCTCTGTGTTTTGATGGGTATAGAGTCTAGCTTATAAGTGCTTCACAAGAACAATGAATATCAAATTACTGAAACAATAGTGCATTTTCCAAAAGCCCCTTCCACCTCCTATGCTCCATCTGCTAAATGTGCTCGAGGCCTTGCACAGTTCAGCATTTAGAATGCTCCAACCATCAGAGGACAAAGTGACCTTCCCCCAGGTTGGAGAACTTTGTGCTCTGACCCAATGAGGACATTCCCTTCAGATCTGAAAGGCAGGGACCCTTTCTCCTCTGGATGAGCTCATGATGTCTGCTGACCAGCTTGGCTTCCACTCCTGTGCATCCCTCCACATAGAGTGACCCATCAACAATTGAATGATATCCATTATTCATATGGTCCTGTACAATAAGGAAGGAACTCCTGTAACTGCCTCTGAAAGTCAGCCTTATTCATTACCATTGTTAACAATATATTGCTGTCAAACCGAGATACTTAAGAGTTTCCAACTATGAATTCTCCTTCCCTTGTCCACACTCACCCAATTCCCCATCTCCTTGTTTACCTTCTAAAGTCCTCTGTGTTCTTTCAGGCTGAGTTCACTTGTCCTCTGCAAAGACTTCCTGGTTGCCCCAGGTGTAAGAAAGCACATCTTCACTCAAATTCTTTGTTTTTAAATTTGTGCTGTAACATAATTTTCACATTACATATTCAAGGATTTTACACATTCCGTGTGGACAACATTTTAAAGTTGAAACATAAAGAAAATAAAGATTATTTATGCCTTTATTCCTCAAAGATAATTTCACCTGAGTAGAGCATTTTGCTGTTTCCCCTTACAGTTGTTTTCACACACATAAACACACCAGCCTCCCTGGTGGCTCAGACAGTAAAGAATCTGCCTGTAATGCAGGAGACCCAGGTTCAGTCCCTGGGGAGGGAAGATCCCTTGGAGATGACCCACTCCATTATTCCTGCTGGTGGCCTACAGCCCATGGGCTCGTAGGGTCGGACATGACCGAGAGACGAGTGACACTTTATATACATAGAATCTCATATTTTCTGTGTCACCTTACTGTTTGTGTTTGGGTATTGTTTTAGAGGGTGGATATATAGTACCAACAATGTAGTGAACTTATCATTTTTATGATTATTTAATGTACAAAGAGTGCAGTGTATCCCATACTAGACCTGTCTCCCCATAGACCAGAATTCTTTTTATTCTTATGATGCTGAGCACAGAGCTATACTGAGTGCAGTTATGTACATGTTTGTTGAAAATCAGAATAAATTAATAACTTCCCTGAACACCTGGAGGAACTCTCAATAAACATTATCTGATGACAATGAAAGAGCTGTCATAAATATTTATCTTATCCAATGAACTACTCTTGTTAGGTAATTGTGATGAAATGTTCAGGTTTTGAATCTTGTAAAGTTATGGGGAACCGATAAACTAAGGCAGGCAACAGTCAGTTGATTCTGGATACTAGTAGATTCACAGACTCCCAGCCTCACCTTCCTAACAGAAGTGGGAACGGTGTGGAGACCTAGGGTCCTGTGCAGGAGTGTGTTCTGGAAACTCTGCTCCTAGTCCAGCTCTTCGTGTCCCTAACAGGGAAGCATGTTCCACCTCCAGACCTTCCATCATTCCTGGGCAATATGTGGGTTTTAGACGAGAAGGTAAAGATTATGACGAGCTCAGTGCTCACATCTTTAAAGTACCTACCTGACCCTAGGACTGCCCTCTTCCTGTGCCTTAGAAAGCCATTCTTTACCCTGGCCCTAAAGGAAATACCCATATCTTGCTTCGTAACGGAAGCTAGTGTGGTTGCTGAGTGCTTATTCAGAAAATATCTTCATGGGAGTGGAATGACTGTTCAAGGGCTGAGCTGCCCAGTTCAATTTTTCAGATGACTCACATGCTGAGAGCCAGCAGGCTGGATGCAGGGCTGGTAGGTGAGGCCCTGCCCTGGCATTGAGGTGGATATGTGAATCCACGCTGTCACATCCCTTCTTAGGAGCTACAGAAAGGAAAAAGAAAAGAAGTGGCCCTTAGAGCCACTCCAAGCTTTTCTTAGGAAGTAATGGGGTTGTTCAGAGCCTGGCAATGGAAATCGAAAAGGACTACAGTCGGTAAAGATGCTGATGGTGTGTTTTATTGTCCTTGCTGTGATCATGTATGTTTGTTTTAAAAATAATACTTTTTTTGGGGTTTTTACTAATTCAAAGCAAAGTGCAGGGGGAAAAAAAGCAATTCTGAGTTATTAGGAGAAAATGTGTGTTTATTGTGGGTAATAGGTGTGTCTTCTTATTTTATAGCCATATCATATAAAGATACTATTTTTCATTCTGGAAGTGTTAAGCAGAGTTCAAGATAAACAAGTGGGGAGTTCTCAGTTATTTGGGAGACACACTCTGGTAATGATGATTCGGGGGCAAATTAAAATAGATCTAAATGAATGTCAGCTCCAGGGCCTGGGATGCTGTTTTGGTCTGAGTAGCTCTGCAAGGCTGACATATGCTGCAGGAAATCACTGATGCATCTCCCCAGGTGAGTCAGTGCCTGTCAAGGAAGAGTCCACCTTCCTTCAGGAAAGGAAGGGAAGAGGAAGTCTCCAGGACAAGAGTGTTCTCTCCTTGGAGACATCATAGGCAGGATGTTGTGTTTCAAGAAAACGCATTCACAAAATGAAGCTTTCTCTTTTCATTTACCAGCTTCCTGATTTTTGTTGTTCAGTCTCTCAGTCATGTCTGACTCTTTGTGACCCCACGGACTGCAGCACACCAGGCTTCCCTGTCCTTCACCATCTCCTAGAGCTTGCTCAAATTCATGTCCACCGACTCTGTGATGCCATCCAACTGTCTCATCCTCCTTGTCCCCTTCTCCTCCTGCATTCAATCTTTCCCAGCATCAAGGTCTTTTCCAGTGAGTCAGTAATTCACATCAGGTGGCCAAAGGATTGGAGCTTTAGATTCAGCATCAGTCCTTCCAATGAATGTTCAGAATTGATTTTCTTTAGGACTGACTGTTTTGATCTCCTTACTTAGTTTCCTAATAGTAAGAGAGATTTATAATATTCCAAACACAAAGAGAGAGCCCCTCTCTGCAAGACGTTCTACATTTTGCTGTAAAGTATGTCTTGACTGAAAATCATTTTCACTGGTCTCCTGTGGTTCAGCTCATAGAGCCCAGCATGCTGGTTTGGCCTTTGTCCATCTACATTATTTGAGAAAACCTCTTCCACTTTTCTGTTTCGGCCCCTCATGTCTGAGACAAAGGTTCTTCTATTTCCGCTTCTTAGGGATGCTGTCAGGTAGGCAGTAGAGGAATTGAGGAGGTTGCCAGGGGAGAGCTATTTTGGCCAGGAGACAGGGCCATAGCTTTAGTCTTACCTCTGCAGCCTCTTCTAACACAGGAGGGAGGAAGCAGCCTGGAGTAGGTCTTGTTGTTAAACAGGTTGTCCTCTGGGTGTGTTTACCCCATGTTATATTCTTCATCACTGGGACCTCAGCCCCTGGGAAGAGTTTAAAAGTGCTTGTTAAATAATTGAATAACTGGCTGAATTAAATGCTCTTTTCTGGACTTCAAGTTCAGTGCTCTGTGAGCCTGGACATTGAATAAATGCAGGTTGATGATAAACTGTTACATTGCAACCCACTTTGCATACAGAATTCAGAGCCTGCTATTGGCTGCTTTGGCATTTTGTCAGCTTTAAGATAAATGAGGGGTGGTATTCAGAATACATCATCATCTTATTGGCAACAAAGGTGAAGATACCTATGTAGTGAAAAGCAGTGGCATTCTGTGGCTTCACGTGGCCAGTGAAAAGCCTGGTTACTGGTCTTTCTTCTACTTCTCCTAGTTTAAGGCTTGGGCTTCACAATGAAGAACTCTGTTGAAGAGCCAGTGGCTAGGACAGTCACATTTAATAAGTCCTGTTGAAATCTGTTAGGATTCTGCCTCATAATGACCCTGTTAATGTCATGACAATGGAGCCGTCTTAGGTAAGAGCTAATGACTCTGAACAAATGAGTTAATTACTGGGTAAGCAGCACAGTTGGAGGAGAGATGGGAAAGTCTGACGCCTAGTGGTCATCAGGGAGGGCCTAGAACTAACTACACATGATTCAAGGAGGAAAATGTCTAAAAGCATCACTGAATCCTAGATCTGGATGAGACTTAATAAGAACCATTTCTACCTTAAAAAAAGATTTTGGTTTTTGGTTTGCTTTAAGATACCAGATCTGAGATCCTGCCTGCATCCTGACTCTGGTGTACATGGTGAGATTGGTTAAAATTGTGGTGGAAAGGACTGGTTACCATAAAAATATAGACCCATTTAAAAAAAAAAAAAAACCACTAGAGCTTATAGCACTGGAGTGGCAGGATGGCTCCATGTCAGGTTGCAGACACCAGCCTCCAATTCAAGGAAGAGCTGAAGAGAGAAGTCCCTGAATTCAGAGGTTACACACCTTCTTTCTTCAATTTGCCTATGATAGACTTAGATGAAGTGATTTCAGTAGATATCGCCAGCTCTGAAACATCTCAAGTTTTAACAGATGGATATATAAGTGCTTCCCAGGTGGCTCAGTGGTAAAGAATCTGCCTGCCAATGCAGGAGACGCGGGTTTGATCCCTGGGTCAAGAGAAGGAAATGGCAACCCACTCCAGTAATCTTGCCTGGAAAATCCCATGGAAAGGGGAGCCTGGTGGGCTACAGTCCATGGGGTCGCAAGAGCTGAACATAACTGAGAGATTGAACAACAGCAACACATCAGTGAGTGAGTGAGTCATCTTCAGCAAGCCGTTGCTTCTCTCTGTGCCACTGTCTGTGAAAAGCAATTCTATGCCCTGAAAACCTTTCTGAAAGGTAACTCCGCTGCAGTTGACCCAGGAGTTTAAAAGTGCAAAATCTCTTAAATCCAGAATCTGGGATTAACCTCCTAAGAAAATCATCAAACAAGTGCTGAAAGATGTATAGATGAGTTATTCATTACAAAAAAATGTTAAAAAACAGTCTAAATGTCCATCCTCAGTAAAGAATTGAGTCAAGTACTTTTACATAGTAGAATGTTATAAAGGAATTAAAAATATTAAACTAGGTCTATTATTCTAGGGTTGTAAGATGTTAAGAATATCTTGATAAAAGCAGTCTACAAGACATGATAATCTTTTTTGGCAGTGAGTCAGAATGTATACAGAAATGTTTGAAAATCTCAACACTCAGTGGTAGGATTATGTGTGTTATCTTTTACTCTTTATGCCCTTTTGTATTCTCGGATTTATTTTTGGCAATGAGTTTATATATCACTTGGTCATTTCTGACTCTTTGTGACCCCATGGACTATAGCCTACCAGGCTCCTCTGTCCATGGAATTCTCCAGGCAAGAATACTAAAGTGGGTTGCTATTTCCTACTCCAGGGGATATTTACAACCCAGGGGTCAAACCCAGGTCTCCTGCATTTCAGGCAGGTTGTTTACCATTTGAGCCACCAGGGAAGACCTTCTTATATAAAACTTTATGACAACAACAACAAAAATAATAAAACAACTAAAATTTTTCATTCCTATTTTGTATCACCAAAAACTCTCATTTTCACTAAGAAAATGAAAAGAGGAGACAATGTATATGAAAGCTGTTAAAGCTTTACTCTAAAGCACATGACCATTAGTAAGGCACTTTTACTTATGTTATTTTTTTCTCAGTAGTGATGTGCTTATAGATTTTAAAAATATTTTCTTGGTGACCTCATGAACTGTAGCCCTCCAAGCTCCTCTGTCCATGGGATTTCCCAGGCAAGAAAACTGGAGTGGGTTGCCATTTCCTTCTCCAGGGTTCTCCTTGGCCCAGGGATCAAACCCACGTACTTTATGTTGAGACTCTTCACTGCTAAGCCACCAACGGTGCACATGACCAGAAGCCAACTTGGTGCAAATGACCTAACCTTTCTGTCTCTAGTTTCCTCAATTGCAAAACAGGGAATGGAACCCTTACCACACAAGGCTGTTATGAGGAGACAGGGGGTTAGTATCTAGAAAGTGCCCAACAGAGGGCAGCACACATCAGTAAGCGCTTGTCATCTTTATTATGATCGTTCTTAATGCTTAGTATTTTGCATGTGTCATCTCACTGAACCCTAGCAGTAAGTTTATTCATGTAGGACAGTAAGGTTTGGGAGGTTAAATAACCTGTGAAGAAGGGACTAACCTGTGGAAGGGCAGGGATTCCAACTCAGATCAGGGTCCAGAGTGCTCCCTATGCAACTGTCCATGCTGGCATCTTACCAAGACAATAATGCAATGTCATTGATTCGGGAGGACTGTTGAATTTACTCTCTGCGTTGTAGAAAGAGGATTTATTTCAGAGTATAAGAAAATACTCTTTTGTTCCCGAGGCTAGAACAATGTGATTGTATTTTAAATGTTTGTGTAAGTCAGAACTTTCTCAGTGATAGTGAAAACAGCCAGTTTATTCACTGACTAAATGAAATACCCCAGGATAGATCTTCCTGATATTCAGATGTGACTTGATCCAAGCGTCAAATGATGTCACCAGGAATATTTCTCTCTCCATTTATTACCTATCTTTCCCTCGTTGGCTTCTTCTTCACTCAGGCTTTACCCTCTTCAAGGCAAGATGATGACCAAGGGCTCTGGGCTTTAACTTCATAGTCACTTCTGTTGGACAAGGGCTTCTCTCTCCAGTTGTTCCAGCAGAAATCTTTGATGGCATCTCATTAACCTGGAGTCACGTGTCCCTTCCTGAACCAAACCATGTGGCCAGGATGGAATGCTCTGACTGTCCAGGCTTGGCTTGAGTGACAGTCCTTTGCTGCCCCCAAACAGAGGGAGACACACGAACTTAGAGTGGGGACCAGGTGACTTTCTAAAGTAAGCTTAATTTGCTATTACTATAAGCAGGAATGGATGCTGTTTAAGCAGAGAGGAACTATGTCCACAACCAGCATGTTGTTCACTGGTGGAAAATGGTATCGTGAACTGGAGTGAGGAGACTGCAGTCCACTGCTGACTAAGTGAGGAACCTAGTAACATCTAACATATACATATAGCCCCATTTATTTCTTATAATAACCCAAAACTGCATGTACTTTCACTAGCCTGTAACTTTCATTTTGCAATATAGAAAACGAAGTACAGACAAATAAATCACTTGGCCAAGGTCACACAGCTGGAAAGTGGCTAAGCCAGGATTTGAACTCGGCCAGGTTGACTTGCTGAACTTCCACTCTTAACCACCTGATGTTACTATGATGATGAGACTGGAGAAGATGAAGTCTTTTTTTTTTTTTTTTGCCTCAGTGAAGAAGGAGAGGAATGGGAAGAAAAATTAATGATAGAATGGAAACTCCTGAAAGCCCCATTTTACAATAAGTGCTAATTTGGAGGCATAATGTAGACCTGGTCTCTTGGTTTCATGTACTCTTATCTTGAGTGGATGTTCTCTGAATCTGTTAACAGGAAAGCAGTTGCTCTGTCATTCCAAATGACTTTGGAGTCTGTCCTTTATAACAGCCAGCACACCAAGGACTTTATTCATTGTCAGTTTAGTTGCAGGAATACAATGATTTCTTAATGCAATTGTGTAAAACACACTATTAATGAAAACTTAACAGCTGAATATGATTGTGAAGAGGATACTTTTCCTGCCCAACAGTAACTTCCTTTTCATTGTTTTCTTTTAATGAATTATTGAGGAAACATCAAGCTGACTTAAATATTCTCCTGCTTTAAGCTGCTTATCTTCAAAATCTACTTCTGGAACAGTGCTTTGTCACCAGATGACTTAAGGTAAAAGCAGTCTATAAATTAGTAACTTACATCAAAGTGAAAAATAGCTACTTAATGTTGAATAATGAATAAGGCAAAGGCTTTCCAGGTTAGCAGTTCATGGTTAAACAAATAAAAACAGCCATGAAATGTGAAAAGTTAACTTTTTTTAGATGGTTCAATAATATGAAAAGCTATAGCCTTTGGTATAAAAATGCCAACATTAAATATATATTATATTCATTTTTAACTTATCCAGCAAATGGATACTTACCTTAAGCTTCGTGGTACCTTGAAGAAATTTTTGAGTTTATGGATTGCTCTGGTGCAGGGGTGTATGTTCCAAATTGTCTGCTTCTTATTTGGGATGGTTTGTTCAAACTTCTCCCTTCTGTGACATATTAAGATTTTGAAGAGGTTATGACTGGTATCATGATTCTAATAGTCTCTATGATAGTCATGTGACTTGTTCATTACTAAGAAATATTTGGCAACTATGAATAATAATTTTCTTCTGAGCTCCCTTCCTGAAATGAGTGGTATATGTAATAATAACTACAAATGTAGCATCAGCAACAACTACTATTTATGTAGTATTTTGATTGGGTCAGGCTTTGTGCAAAGTATTTTTCTTACATTTAGTCATGTAATTCTAACAAGTCTATAAAGTGGATGTTGTTGTTAGTCGCTCAGTTGAGTCTCTTTGCAACCCCGTGGACTGTAGCCTGCCAGAGTCCTCTGTCCATGGTACTTCCCAGGCAAGAGTAGATTGCCATTTCCTTCTCCAGGTGATCTTCCCAATCCAGGAACTGAACCTGCATTTCTTATGTTAGCAGGCAGATTCTCTACCCTGAGCCACCTAGGAAGCCCATAAAATAGATATCACTATATATATTGTTTACAGTGAGGGTAAGAGAAGTTAACTAAAATTTGCCAAGTCACTTAGATGGTAAGTGATAGACATAAGATTTAAACTTTCTTAATATCCTATCTGAGGCTAACATCTTCCTCTCAGGTTTAGATAAATTTAAATTCTGAACTCTAACACAGGCTCTGTATAAAATATCCCCTTGCCACTCTGTTGAGATCTTAAGAGTTCCTGAATATCTTTCATGGCCTCCCAAGGGCTAGATCTATAGACTATTTTGTAGGAATAGTCTTGATGGTGAAAAAAGGTGACCATGAATTTGGTCCCATACAGATCATATGTCATATTGAAACTGTGCTTGAATCACAGGGAAGTTTTTCTCTTTAAGCCACTGGCGTTAATTTTTTTTTTTTTTTAGCACAAAACACCACATGTATTATGCTGTCATCAGAGCCATCCTCGGTGATAATTGTAACATGCCAGCAATAAAAACGCCCAGCCCTAGCTCCCATGGCCTACTTCTGAAAGGAACTGCATGGCTTTACAATTATCACTCAGACTGGCAGGGAGAAGGGGAGGGTGAGAGAGCAGCAGGAGAAGAAATCTTTTCAATCTGGATGAACAGATCAGCTGCCTTGGACACCATGCTGTTCTGACCAAGCCAGGGTTCCTGTGACATCATGCCCCACTCTCATACTGTCAGCAAAATTCCCTGAGGACCACAGCTGCCACTGCCTACAAATGAGTGTTTCTGCTCACTCCATTCAAGAATGCATGCCAATTCCTCCTTTCTGAGAGGCTGCTCATCTCCTTTCTATCCCCTAGAGATGCTGAGTTCAGTGAGTATAGGGAAGAACATGTTTTCATGATAGAGGACCACAGGAGAGGTTACCAAAACCCAACCATCTCTAGAGCTTCGCTATTAGAGAGCCAAAGATAGGTTCTAGGTGAGCAGAGATGTAGGTATCTTACCTTTGAGTCAGCAGGAAGAGGCACTCATAGGTAGAGCCCAGCAGCTTCCTCTATTTTTCCAGGGTGCTATTTGAAGATTATTACTTACCATTTGTACCAGGATGTGATAGAGTTTGGGGAGTACTCATAAAATAATGAGGGAAAGACTCAACCTTTATCTGTCCACCTATCTATCTATCCAACAATGGGAAATTACAAAGAATCTTATTTCTTGGAAAATAGAGGAAGCATGTCAGGTATCTAATTTCTGCCTCTTAATAATTTACTTTATGATCTATGTTAAGACTGTAACTGTCCAAATAACCAGAAAATGCAAATGTCAAGGTTTTCATGGTTTGAAGTGAAGGCTCTGAAGCACAGTCTTACAGTATGGTGATATTATTAAGGCCTTTGAATTATTGAAGGTTAATAAAGTGTTTCCTGTCATGACTGGGTATTTGTTTATAGTCTAACTCATCACAAAATTGTGATTCATTTATGATGTGACATTAGAATATTTTACAGTTTTATCACTGTAAGTTTAGCTCTTGTGAAGTACTTTGACTATGATTAGGGTAATCTACCAAATCCTCAATAATGAAATAGTGATTACACCTTGGTTATGGAGTTGTGATTTCCTAACTTCGTTGCTTTGTCAACCAGGTTAATGGAGAGTCTGCCTTGGTCTTCTACTCAATAGTCATTACTTTAATTAAGTATGGAAATTTTAAAGATGCTATATTCCCAAAGAATAATACATAGGAGAAATATTTGAGGTAATCAAGACATATTTTCTACTAACCTTTAACTTCTATCCATTAGGGCATTAAGTTGATCATTTTCTCTACATCACAGTGGATTTTTTTTTTCTTCACTCTAAGAACAGACATTCCTGGGAATTTGTCTACAAATTCTTAAGATTCTAGATGCATTTGGTATGAAGTCTTTCAGATGATTTTCCTAGACAGCAAAGCAACCCACCTCTGTTTCATTTGACTGCTGGTCTTAAACCATCACTCTTGTCATCCTCTTGGGTTTCACTAGTCTTCCTACTTTATGCTAAGTCACTTCAGTCTGTCCGACTCTGTGCGATCCCATAGACGGCAGCCCACCAGGCTCTCCCATCCCTGGGATTCTCCAGGCAAAAACACTGGAGTGGGTTGCCATTTCCTTCTCCAATGCATGAAAGTGAAAAGTGAAAGTGAAGTCGCTCAGTCATGTCTGACCCTCAGCGACCCCATGGACTGCAGCCTTCCAGGCTCCTCTGTCCATGGGCTTTTTCCTGGCAAGAGTACTGGAGTGGGGTGCTATTGCCTTCTCCGTCCTATTTTATATTTAACTACAAATATCAAGAGAGACTATCATGTTAGCATACTCTCTGTATGTAATATTCTCCACTCTTATCTTTTTCAATCAAGGTTTCTTCTGCACAATTTTCAAAGAAAAATTTTTTCTAGCTCTTTCTTTCTGCATTCAGGAATCTAGTTCTTAAATTATGCTTACTAGTATTTTGTAGATGATCATGTTCTAAGTAACCAACTTGCCTGTAACAAAACACGTGTTCAACACAATCTTTACATACCCTAGAGATCATTTTCTGAAGAGAAATTTTAGAAAATGTCTCTAATATTTGAGAAAATTGTTAAACAAAGATGGTAGCTCAGCTGATAAAGAATCCACCTGCGATGCAGAAGACCCCTGTTCGATTCCTGGGTCTGGAAGACCCCGTGGAGAAGGGAACAGCTACCCACTGCAGTATTCTGGTCTGGAGAATTCCATGGACTATATAGTCCGTGGGGTCTCAAAGAGTCAGACACAAATGAGCAACTTTCACTTTCACACATGGTAAATGTTCCATAAATACTAAATTATATATATACAGTTTATTTGATATTTATTTTGCTGGTCAATGATAACATTAAACTGAAGCATGTGCATTCTTGGAAAAATGACACAGTATAAAATATTGACTCTGTCTTACTGAATTGGTAATGAATTGGGATTAAAAACCAATAAGGACCAACAAAGAATACAAAATAGTTTGAGGTAGCTGCTGAATGTGTGACAAAGACCACCCATATTGCTGAGTGTGGAAGGTGCCTGAAAACTGGAGTGGTTAAATACAGACTTTTGAAGGGGGACTAGATGAGCCTGGGAGAATCTCAATCATAAGGAAGAAGACAGTGAAAACACAAGGGCAAGAGTACACCCAAAACACACCCCAGATCTTAACCAGTTTCAATTAATTTTGGCTAAACTAATTTAGTGCAACTAAAAAGAAAGAGGAAAAAAGAGAGCCATATTATTTGATTAGGAATGTCTTTGAAAGGCTAAATCATGCACTTTCCTGTCTTCCAATATGTAATTTCTTAGCTTATTCCCAGGCAAATACAAATTAAAGCTATTTTGAAATTTTCTTATTGTTTATTTTTTACTTTGGTTATGTTGGGTCTTCATTGTGGTGCAGGGGCTTTCTCTAGTTGTGATGCACAGGCTTAGCTGCCCTGAGACATGTGGGATCTTAGTTCCCCAACCAGGGATTGAACCCGTGTCCACTGCATTGGAAGGTGGATTCTCAATCACTGGATCCCAGGTTAAGTCCCGAGAGCTATTTCTAAGGACATAAAGAGGGAGATTTCACAACCTTCTTCAGTGACCTGGCCTGTTAACAGCCCTTGTTAAGGACTAAGCTCACCTGAAAAGTTAATATTATAGTCTCGCTACCCTATAACCTGGCTTTTTTCTTGTTCTGTCTTCGTGATGTTAAACAGACATGTTGATGACTCTTCTTTCGGTCAGATGCCCTCTGTGGAGTGAAGTCTCTCTTTGGTTTCCTCTTCCTTTTTCTCAATCTGTTTCTGAGTTCAGGCATCCTGTTCTCTTCTCTACCTGGTTTTCCCTTGTTCATTCTGATTTTGGCAGTGAGAGGCCCACATTCCCTTCATTCCTCATTCCCAGTGGGTGTAATGAGAAGTGATGACCTGCCTGGGTGAGGACTGTCCTCTCCCCTTGGACACTCAGGTCGCACTGTACTGCCCCTGTGGGCATCTGGGCAGTGCAGCAGGTGAGGAGGGTAGTCTGGTTTCCAGCGAAGGCTAGGAAGTGAATAGATTATAGCTCATCTCATTAGCAGCCTTTGGAACATCTAGCAAACCACATTATCATGATCTGAGAGATGTGGGTTACAGAGAAAAATGAGAACTGTGAAAGGGGAGAGAATTGCCTTCCGTTCCCATTTCTGTGCTATGCATCTAGGCCACAGGAATGTGACTTTTCTACTCTGATTGGAAGTGTTCATTTTCGTTAAATTATCTGTGTAAATGGGAGGAAATGTCACTTTAACTAGTGGTGGCCACTGGCTTCTCATCCTTTTTCTTCATACTGTCCCCCAGTTCAGGATCATGACAAGGGCTGTCTCATGCCTGCAGTGCCAACTTGGAATTACTTTGCCTGATATTGAGAGCATCCAATAACCTGGTCCAATCTATCCTTTCAGTTGCATTTCTCATGATTTCCTGGGGAAAATCTTTCCTCTACCAGAGAGATCTATCCACCGACTCTAGCATGGTGGCAGTGGCGGTTTAGGTGCTAAGTTGTGCCTAACTCTTTGTGACCCTACAGACTGTAGCCTGCCAGGTTCCTCTCTGTCTGTGAGATCTCCAGGCAAAAATACTGGAGTGAGTTGTTATTTCCTTCTCCAGAGGATCTTCCTGACCCAGGACTGAACCCACATCTCCTGCTTGGCAGGCAGATTCTTTACCACTGAGCCACCTGGGAAGCTGCTACTTTAGCACAAGCCCTATTATTCCTACCAGTGTCCTTCATTAACATGATATGGAAAGCTGTCCCTTCTTGTCTCCTCTCTACAAAATTCGATGAATTTTTCTGGACCCATTTCAATTTTCTCTTAGAATCACTCAAATTCTCAAAATCAGGAGGAATCACTAAAGTTATCCAATTCAGCAACAAGCTTATAATAGAAACAGACATTTTGTAAATATGTGTAGATGAATTAATGGGCTACATCTCCCCTAGAAACCTCTGCTGAAAAATATTTTATCATATCTATTCAAAGTGTATTATGAGTCAGAACTAAGGCTAACTAGGTTCTCCCCAACAACTCACCCTAAAAATTTCAGTTTAATTTTCAAAGATCTGGGAAAAGCCATTTAATGGCTTGTGTTGATTTTTAATTCTTTGTAATTATGAAAATATGCAACAGTTGTTTCAAATGGTTAGACTGAACCATGGAGGATGCCTTGGTTCAATAAGGCCTCCATCAATACTTTAAGAATTTTAGACCAGAGAGCTCTTTGTTAAGGGCACTTACACCTGCTAATTCATTCTCTTAAACTGGCAGAAAAAAAGGACACATAAGGAGTAAGGGATGCCTGCCGAGTATTAATATGTGTGTGTCTGAATAGTTGCTATCTTATCTTAGGGATGGTAACACTGACTCAATGGACATGAGTTTGAGCAAACTCCAGGATATAGTGAAGGATAGGGAAGCCTGTTATGCTGCAGTCCATGGGGTCACAAAGAGTTGGACATGGCTGAGCAACTGAACAACAATGACATCTTTTAGAGAGGAAAGAGAGGACATTCCAGAGCCAGAAGAGGTACTGGAATTTTCTTATATGTAAAATGAAGAAAATAACAGTACATGGGCGGATTTTTAGAGAAAAGTAAGAATTGCTTCAGTCTAGCAGTAAGCATTCCATCTGATAAAAGGCAACTATATTTTTGTTGAAGGAAAACAATAAAAAGTAAAAGGGAGAATAGTAAGAGTTTTTCACTTACTTTTAAAAATATAAATATATTTATTTTAACTGGAGGCTAACTACTTTACAATATTGTATTGATTTTGCCATACACTGACATGAATCCACCATGGGTGTACATGTGTTCCCCATCCCGAACCCCCCTCCCAGCTCCCTTCCCATCCCATCCCTCTGGGTCATCCCAGTGCACCAGCTCCGAGCATCCTGTATCATGCATCGAACCTGGACTGGTGATTCGTTTCACATATGATATTATATATGTCTCAATGCCATTCTCCCAAATCATCCTACCCTGACCCTCTCCCACAGAGTCCAAAAGACTGTTCTATACATCTGTGTCTTTTTTTCTGTCTTGCATACGGGGTTATCATTACCATCTTTCAAATGCCATATATATGCATTAATATACTGTGTTGGTGTTTTTCTTTCTGACTTATTTCAATCTGTATAATAGGCTCCAGTTTCATCCACCTCATTAGAACTGATTCAAATGTATTCTTTTAAATGGCTAAGTAATATTCCATGTGTATATGTACCACAGCTTGCTTATCCATTCGTCTGCTGATGGACATCTAGGTTGCTTCCATGTCCTGGCTATTATAAACAGTGCTGTGATGAACACTGGGGTACACGTGTCTCTTTCACTTCTGGTTTCCTTGGTGTGTATGCCCAGCAGTGGGATTGCTGAGTCATAAGACAGTTCTATTTCCAGTGTTTTAAGGAATCTCCACACTGTTCTCCATAGTGGCTGTACTAGTTTGCATTCCCACCAACAGTGTAAGAGGGTTCCCTTTTCTCCACACCCTTTCCAGCATTTATTGCTTGTAGACTTTTGGATAGCAGCCATTCTGACTGGTGTGAAATGGTTCTTCATTGTGGTCTTGATTTTCATTTCTCTGATGGTGAGTGATATTGAACATCTTTTCATGTGTTTGTTAGCCATCTGTATGTCTTCTTTGGAGAAATGTCTGTTTAGTTCCTTGGGCCATTTTTTGATTGAGTTATTTATTTTTCTGGAATTGAGCTTCAGGAGTTGCTTGTATATTTTTGAGATTAATTTTTTTGTCAGTTGCTTCATTTGCTATTATTTTCTCACATTCTGAAGGCTGTCTTTTCACTTTGCTTATAGTTTCTTTTGTTGTGCAAAAGCTTTTAATTTTAATTAGGTCCCAGTTGTTTATTTTTGCTTTTATTTCCAATATTCTGGGAGGTGGGTCATAAAAGATTCTGATGTGATTTATGTCAGAGAGTGTTTTGCCTATGTTCTCTTCTAGGAGTTTTACAGTTTCTGGTCTTATGTTTAGATCTTTAATCCATGTTTTACTTTATTTTTGTGTATGGTGTTAGAAAGTGTTCTAGTTTCATTCTTAAAGTGGTTGACCAGTTTTTCCAGCACAACTTGTTTNGTCCCTTGGACTGCAAGGAGATCCAACCAGTCCATTCTGAAGGAGATCAACCCTGGGATTTCTTTGGAAGGAATGATGCTAAAGCTGAAGCTCCAGTACTTTGGCCACCTCATGCGAAGAGTTGACTCATTGGAAAAGACTCTGATGCTGGGAGGGATTGGAGGCAGGAGGAGAAGGGGACCGCAGAGGATGAGATGGCTGCATGGCATCACCGACTTGATGGACGTGGGTCTGAGTGAACTCCGGGAGATGGTGATGGACAGGGAGGCCTGGAGTGCTGTGATTCATGGGGTCGCAAAGAGTGGGACACAACTGAGCGACTGAACTGAACAGACTCAGTAATCAGGCATTGTTGTTATTGTTGTCCAGTCTCCCAGTTGTGTCTGACTCTTTATGACCCCTGGATTGCAGCTTGCCAGGCCTCCCTGTCCCTCACCATCTCCCAGAGTTTGTCCAAGTTGACCTTCATTGCATTGCTGATGCCATCAAGCCATCTTATCTTCTGATACCCACTTCTCCTTCTGCCCTTAATCTTTCTCAGTATTAGGGACTTTTCCACTGCAAAGTAATCAGACATCTTAGGAGTTAAAAGACTCCCACCTCTCTTGGCCACATACAGCTCTGTTGCCCAATTTCTAAAACTCAAATTTAGGCGACTTGCATGTTACCACATGGCTAGTGGCTGAATGAGGATTACTTCTTATTTTGACAGTAGTATATTAATAAACTAACTGACCAGAAAATGCATGCTTGGTTTTATGAACTTAAGTAAATACCTAATTCCAAAATTTTAGGGGTGCAATATAACAAAAAAAATTTTTTTTCCTTTCATTCACACAACAGTCCAATGAGGTCATGTGTCTCTCTGGATAGTTTTCCACTAAGCAATGACTCAACAATCCTGGCATTTTCAATATACGTCCATCATCTCTAGAAATCTCTTCTGAGTCTTTCATTGCATCTGGTAGATCAAGTGGAGAAAGAGAAAGAGAGCTTTCATGGAGAGCTTCTGATGGTCAAACTAGGCATGTCATTCATCAGTGCTACTTATGTTGCTTTATCTTGAACCTAAATAACTACATGGTTGATGATAAATATGATCGACCAAGAAAGAGAAAACAGGATTGAGAAGGTTTTAACAATGTCAGCTGCTAAGGTTAAGAGGCTTCCCTAATTGAAATCTGACTGATGCCAGTAGTAAAATTCTGTAAAATCTTTCAAATGTTAACTGTTTGGCAGAAGGCAACACAATACTGTAAAACAATTATCGTTCAATTAAAAATAAATAAATTTTAAAAACAAAGAAATGAAAAATTTAAAAATGTAAAATTTCAATATATTAAAATCTCTTTAACACTAACAAGAAAAGCGTGTTCAGTTCAGTCAACAGTCGTG
The DNA here is from genome assembly GCA_006408695.1 of Aepyceros melampus. Classification (NCBI taxonomy): domain Eukaryota; kingdom Metazoa; phylum Chordata; class Mammalia; order Artiodactyla; family Bovidae; genus Aepyceros; species Aepyceros melampus. The sequence goes on from SJXQ01003216.1 coordinate 92,011, forward strand.
TCCAACTCTTTGTGACCCCATGAACCGCAGCACACCAGATCCCCAAACACCCGGAGTCCACCCAAACCCATGTCCATTGAGTCAGTAATGCCATCCAATCATCTCATCCTCTGTCGTCCCCTTCTCTTCCGGCCCTCAATCTTTCCCAGCATCAAGGTTTTATCAAATGAGTCAGCTCTTTGCATCAGATGGACAAAGTATTGGAGTTTCAGCTTCAGCATCAGTCCTTCCAATGAATATTAAGGACTGATTTCCTTCAGGATGGACTGGTTGGGCCTCCTTGCAGTTGAAGGGACTCTCAAGAGTCTTCTCCAACACCACAGTTCAAAAGCATCAACGTTTTGGTGCTCAGTTTTCTTTATAGTCCAACTCTCACATCCATACATCAGTTCAGTTCAGTTCAGTAACTCAGTCGTGTCCAACTCTTTGCGACCCCATGAATTGCAGTCCAACTCTCACATCCATACATGACCACAGGGAAAACCAAAGCCTTGACTAGACAGACCTTAGTCGGCAAAGTAATGTCTCTGCTTTTGAATATACTATCTAGGTTGGTCATAACTTTTCTTCCAAGGAGTAAGTGTCTTTTAATTTCATGGCTGCAGTCACCATCTGCAGTGATTTTGGAGCCCCCAAAAATAAAGTCTGAACTGTTTCTACTGTTTCTCCATCTATTTCCCATGAAGTGGTGGGACCAGATGCCATGATCTTCGTTTTCTGAATGTTGAGCTTTAAGCCAACTTTTTCACTCTCCTCTTTCACTTTCATCAAGAGGCTTTTTAGCTCCTCTTCACTTTCTTCACCACTTCATAATGGTGGTGTCATCTGCATATATGAGGTTATTGATATTTCTCCCAGCAATCTTGATTCCAGCTTGTGTTTCTTCCAGTCCAGAGTTTCTCATGATGTACTCTGCATATAAGTTAAATAAGCAGGGTGACAAGAGACAGCCTTGACGTACTCCTTTTCCTATTTGGAATCAGTCTGTTGTTCCATGTCTCTTTCTAATTTTTCCTTCCTGACCTGCATACAGATTTCTCAAGAGGCAGGTTAGGTGGTCTGGTATTCCCATCTCTCTCAGAATTTCCAATTTCTTGTGAACCACAGAGTCAAAGGCTTTGGCATAGTCAATAAAGCAGAAATATATGTTTTTTCTGGAACTCTCTTCCTTTTTCCATGATCCAGCGGATGTTGGCAATTTGATCTCTGGTTCCTCTGCCTTTTCTAAAACCAGCTTGAACATCAGGGAGTTCACGGTTCATGTATTGCTGAAGCCTGGCTTGGAGAATTTTGAGCATTACTTTACTAGCATGTGAGATGAGTGCAATTGTGTGGTAGTTTGAGTATTCTTTGGCATTGCCTTTCTTTGGGATTAGAATGAAAACTGACCTTTTCCAGTCCTGTGGCTACTGCTGAGTTTTCCAAATTTGCTGGCATATTGAGTGTAGCACTTTCACAGCATCATCTTTCAGGATTTGAAACAGCTCAACTGGACTTCCATCACCCCCACTGGCTTTGTTCGTAGTGATGCTTTCTAAGGACCACTTGACTTTACATTCCGAGATGTCTGGCTCTAGATTAGTGATCATATCATCATGATTATCTGGGTCATGAAGATCTTTTTTTACAGTTCTTCTGTGTATTCTTGCCACCTCTTCTTAATATCTTCTACTTCTGTTAGGTCCAGACAATTTCTATCCTTTATCGAGCCCATCTTTGCATGAAATGTTCCCTTGGTATCTCTAATTTTCTTGAAGAGATCTCTCGTCTTTCCCATTCTGTTCTTTTCCTCTATTTCTTTGCATTGATCGCTGAAGAAGGCTTTCTTATCTCTTCTTGCTATTCTTTGGAACTCTGCATTCAGCTGCTTATAACTTTGCTTTTCTCCTTTGCTTTTCATACAGTTCTTCTGTGTATTCTTGCCACCTCTTCTTAATATCTTCTACTTCTGTTAGGTCCAGACAATTTCTATCCTTTATCGAGCCCATCTTTGCATGAAATGTTCCCTTGGTATCTCTAATTTTCTTGAAGAGATCTCTCGTCTTTCCCATTCTGTTCTTTTCCTCTATTTCTTTGCATTGATCGCTGAAGAAGGCTTTCTTATCTCTTCTTGCTATTCTTTGGAACTCTGCATTCAGCTGCTTATAACTTTGCTTTTCTCCTTTGCTTTTCGCCTCTCTTCTTTTCACAGCTATTTGTAAGCCCTCCCCAGACAGCCATTTTGCTTTTTTGCATTTCTTTTCCATTGGGATGGTCTTGATCCCTGTCTCCTGTACAATGTCACAAACCTCATTTCATAGTTCATCGGGCACTCTATCTACCAGATCTAGACCTTTAAATCTATTTCTCACTTCCACTGTATAATCATAAGGGATTTGATTTAGGTCATACCTGAATGGTCTAGCGGTTTTCCTTGCTTTGTTCAATTTATATCTGAATTTGGCAAGAAGGAGTTCAATATCTGAGCCACAGTCAGCTCCCAGTCTTGTTTTTGTTGAATGTATAGAGCTTCTCCATCTTTCATTGCAAAGAATATAATCAATCTGATTTCGGTGTTGACCATCTGGTGATATCCATGTGTAGAGTCTTCTCTTGTGTTTTTGGAAGATGGTGTTTGCTATGACCAGTGCATTTTCTTGACAAAACTCTATTAGTCTTTGCCCTGCTTCATTCTGCATTCCAAGGCCAACTTTGCCTGTTACTCCAGGTGTTTCTTGAGTTCCTACTTTTGCATTCCAGTCCCCTAGAATGAAAAGGACATCTTTTTTGAGTGGCAGTTCTAAAAGATCTGTAGCTCTTCATAAAACCATGACCACTGGAAAAACGATAGCCTTGACTAGACGGACCTTTGTTGACAATGTAATGTCTCTGTTGTCAATATGCTGTCTAGGTTGGTCATAATTTTCCTTCCAAGGAATAAGCGCCTTTTGATTTCATGGCTGCAATCACCATCTGCAGTGATTTTGGAGCCCAGAAAAATAAAGTCAGCCACTATTTCCACTGTTTCCCCATCTATTTCCCATGAAGTGATGGGGCCAGATGCCATGATCTTAGTTTTCTGAATGTTGGACTTTAAGCCAACTTTTTCACTCTCCTCTTCCACTTTCATCAAGTGGCTCTTTAGTTCTTCATCACTTTCTGCAATAAGGGTGGTGCATGTACCCTATACTAAATCTAAAAAAATTCATTAGTTTTTACTTTAAAAAGGGAAAAAAAAAAAACACAAGAATTTGTTGTTGTTTTTTATTCTCCAAGTCATGTCCAACATTTTGTGACTCCATGGACTGTAGCCCACCTAGCTCCTCTATCCATGGAATTTTCCAGGCAAAAAAAATTGGAGTGGGTTGCCATTTTCCACTCCAGGGTATCTTCCCTGCCCAGAGACCAAAACTTTGAACCTGCAATTTCTGTATTGACAGGAAGATTCTTACCTCTGAGCCACCAGGAAAGCTAAGAATTTATTATTAATATTTAGCAATAATTGAAACTTTTGCAAGCATCTATAATGTTATTATTTTGCATTTAGAATACAGTATGTTTTAAGGCCAAATCAGTAACTGATAGATCTTTGTTTCACTGGCTTTCAACTCTGACAAAGTGTGAGATTCTAAGTTTTATCATCCTTAATGACTGTAATTAACATATTAGGGTTCCTTGAAAACAAGATCTGAAGCTCTTTTTTTTTCCTTTTGTGGGAAAGTGTCAGGAAGCCTTTGAAAGATAACTTTTATCTTTGATTCTTCTCAGCAAATGAGTCCTGACTTTATTTCTGTTTCTTAGTCCTTCTCATTAACACACAACAAAATAAAATAGTTACTGGTGTTTTTAAGAGGTACAGGAGCCTTGATTGAGTTGTAGGGCCTTTTTTAATTTTAAAAGAATACATGTTTGAAGTTTATGTCTGATATTGTTAATAACATTTAACTAACTTTAAGCATAATTATATTTGCTTTTAGATTTACTTGAATAAAATGCTGCTGGCTTTATGAATATTCATGCATAAGGTATAGAATCAACAATGGTGTTCAGAGTTATAATGAAAGGCTTCTCTTGAATTTCTGTGGATACTAAATGTTGATTTTACTTTTGACAAATTATTTTCTTATGGGACAATTTTTTAATCCTATAAACTGCTCTATGCTGCCCTTGGAAAGGACAAATACAAATTCCTTTGAGAATACCTTGTAAGAGCAAAGTGAACCCTATCATCTCTCTGACCTCAGTTCTTCAATGACTTTCTGTTGCAGCTGAAGGCTGGTCACCTTTCTATTGTGTTTCACTCAGAGAACAAGACTCCTTGAAACCTTTTAGAATGATGGAATTTGGACATCTGACTGTGAGTAAAAGTTTTTTAAGATCTTTATTATATCATAGCGCAATCATTCAAATAACCTCCTTATATTTTTTTGTAGTGTACTGAAGTACTCTAGAAATGTGTTGTGCATTCTTATTAAAATGTGTATCCATGTACCTCTTAAACTAGATTGTAAAAGATGAAAATTTGGAACACATATTCAATAATTAAGGTAGAATTTAATTTCTCTCTAGTTTATCTTTATTTGTCAAAACTGGATCTGATATACCACATAAAAATCTTAATTCATCTGAATTATTTCAAGATTCTCTATTTGTCTTTAGCTTTCTCCTGGCTTTTGATATGCCCAATAATTTTTTGATGAAAGCCTAGCATGATGTCTCGGTAACAGATATTGAGATAAAAGGCCTAAGGTATAAGTTTTTATGTTAATCTAACTAGAAGTTGAGCTTTTACAATGTTTGCTTTAACTTTAGATGCAGATGCTTCAAATTCTCTAGTGTTTTATGGGAGACAGTAGTTGCTATGCCTTACAGATTGTTCAACTATAATCTACTGGTTTTTCCAGTAGTCATGTATGGATGTGAGAGTTGGACTATAAGAAAGCTGAGCATTGAAGAATTGATGCTTTTTTTTAATTAATTTTTATTTTTTAGTTTGTTTTGCTTTACAATACTGTATTCGTTTTGCTATACATTGACATGAATCAGCCACGAGTATACATGAACTCCCAATCCCGACCCCCACCTCCCCCCTCCTGCCCCACACCCTCTCTCTGGTTTATCCCTGTGCATCAGTCCCAAGCATCCTGCATCCTGCATCAAACCTGGACTGGCGATTCGTTTCACTTATGATATCATACATGTTACACTGCCACTCTGCCAACTCATCCCACCCTCTCCCTCTCCCACAGAGGCCAAAAGGCCGTTCTATACATCTGTGTCTCTTTTGCTGTCTTGTGTACAGGTTTATCATTACCATCATTCTAAATTCCATATATATGTGTAAGTATACTGTATTGGTGTTTTTCTTTCTGGCTTACTTCACTCTGTATAATCGGCTCCAGCGTTTTGAACTGTAGTGTTGGAGAAGACTCTTGAGAGTCCCTCAGACAGCAAGGAGATCCAACCAGTCCATTCTAAAGGAAATCAGCCCTGAATATTGATTGGAAGGACTGATGCAGAAGCTGAAACTCCAATACTTTGGCCACCTGATGTGAAGAGCTGACTCATTTGAAAAGACTGTGATGCTGGGAAAGATTGAAGGTAGGAGGAGAAGGGGACAACAGAGGATGAGATAGTTGGATGGCATCACCGACTCAATAGACAAGAGTTTGAGTTAGCTCCTGGAGTTGATGATGGACAAGGAAGCAGTTCATGGGATCGCAAAGAGCTGGACACAACTGAGCGACTGAACTGAACTGAACTGAATCTACTGGCATTAGACTAGACTCCTGCTAATGTGGTAATGAGAGATATGTACAGATTGGAGGAAGTAAGAGGATGCAACCTATTAGGTTATGATTAATTTTTAGTATTTTAGTTGTTGGAGTTAGCTAAATACTCCTCCCCCTAAGTAGAATGAGATTTTGTGAAAGCCTGTTTTTATTCTGAAGAATACTTAAAATGGGTACTTTCTCTTCCTCCTATCAGATCCAGGAGAGGATTTTTCTTGACTTTCTGCCATGAGTATCTGATGGGTTTCTCTGAGCAATGTGTATGAAAATATTAGATTCTCGCTAAGATTAAGGCCTCGAGAGTTTTCTGATTCAAATTAGTCTACTCTCAACCTCCAGTAATTTGTCAACATTATCACTTAAGGGTTTCTAACAGTATGAACTCCAGTAAGCAATCTACTTACTGCTTTCAGTAAGTAGATCTCAATTGTGAATGCTTACATTCACTGCCTTCTCCAGATTTTAGGGTGATGATTAGTCCTGCAATCTTAATTTCTTTCTTGGATCTAAGAAGAGATATTGATTTTGAGTTTGTTCAGATGTTTTCTTACTGTAAGGTTGGAAATGATAACTCCTAAACTCTTGTTGGAAATAAAATAGAAAGTCTCCTATTCTTTATTTAAATGATAATTTTTGATATATTTTTTCATTAGAATAAACAAGTTTATTTTCATGTACTAATTTATATTTGCATAATTTTACTTCTATACTCTATACAGATAAAATTTATTTAAATTAATTCTTACATGTTCTACAATTATGGGAGTAATTTCATCAATAATAAACAAACAAGTGTTAAAAACAAATAATTGTTACTAATTATACTGGTAGCCATCTAGTTAAAGCTATAGTTTTTCCAGTAGTCATCTATGGATGTGAGAGTTGGACTATAAAGAAAGCTGAGCACCAAAGAATTGATGCTTTTAGAGTATGGTGTTGGAGAAGATTCTTCAGAGTCCCTTGGACAAGCAAGGAGATCCAGCAGTCCATCCTAAGGAAATTAGTCCTGAATATTCATTGGAAGGACCAATGCTGAAGTTGAAACTCCAATACTTTGACCATCTGATGTGAAGAACTGATTCATTTGAAAAGACCCTGATGCTGGGAAAGATTGAAGGCAGGTGGAGAAGGGGATGACAGAGGATGAGATAGTTGGATGGCATCACCAACTCAATGGACATGAGTTTGGTAAACTCCAGGAGTTGGTAATGGACAGGGAGGCCTGGCATGCCACAGTCCATGGGGTTGCAAAGAGTTGGACACGACTGAGCAACTGAACTGAACTGATACTGGTGGCAGCTGCTTTAAACTAGATTTCAAAAGATACTTAAAGCCCACTGTTTGAAGTTTGGCTGCCCGTAAAGAGTATCTAGAAATATAAAAGATTTCAGTAGCATTGAGATAAGTCTATGAATACGGAGCTCTTTAGAAGAAATTGACATGAAATGAAGTGGTTTTATATGAGCCTCAAAGGGCTTACCTTCAGTGGCAGAGTCAGATAATAGAAAACCTATAAATATCTTAAATTGTCATTATATTCTAGATTTAGTAGTAGACAGTAGGTATCAAGTATTATCTGCAATCTATAAAATAGAATCATAATACGGGTAATATTCCTTGGCATAAATCTAAGAAGGCAAAGAACTTCAGTTTCTCATTTTTAAATGTTAAGCTGGATAATTCATTAAAAAGATTTATTTGTGCTAAATAGGAAAAGGAGTAGGTCAAGGCTGTTTGTTGTCACCCTGCTTATTTAACTTATATACAGAGTATATCATGAGAAACGTTGGGCTGGAATAAGCACAAACTGGAATCAAGATTGCCGGGAGAAATATCAAGAACCTCAGATATGCAGATGACACCATCCTTATGGCAGAAAGTGAAGAGGAACTAAAAGGACTCTTGATGAAAGTGAAAGAGGAGAGTGAAAAAGTTTACTTAAAGCTCAACATTCAGAAAATGAAGATCATGGCATCTGGTCTCATCACTTCATGGGAAATAGATGAGGAAACAATGGAAACAGTGTCAAACTTTACTTTTTTGGACTCCAAAATCACTGCAGATGGTGATTGCAGCTATAAAATTAAAAGACACTTACTCCTTGGAAGGAAAATTATGACCAACCTAGATAGCATATTGAAAAGCAGAGACATTACTTTGCTGACTAAGGTCTGTCTAGTCAAAGCTATGGTATTTCCTGTGGTCATGTAGGATGTGAGAGTTGGACTGTGAAGAAAGCTGAGTGCAAAAGAATTGATGTTTTTGAGCTGTGGTGTTGGAGAAGACTCTTGACAGTCCCTGGAACTGCAAGGAGATCCAACCAGTCCATTCTAAAGGAGATCAGTCCTAGGTGTTCTGTGGAAGGAATGATGCTAAAGCTGAAACTCCAGTACTTTGACCACCTCATGTGAAGAGTTGACTCATTGGAAAAGACTCTGATGCTGGGAGGCATTGGGGGCAGGAGGAAAAGGGGACGACCGAAGATGAGATGGCTGGATGGCATCACTGACTCTTTGGGTGTGAGTCTGAGTGAACTCCTGGAGCTGGTGATGGACAGGGAGGCCTGGCGTGCTGCGATTCATGGGGTCGCAAAGAGTGGGACATGACTGAGTGACTGAACTGAAAAACTTTTCCTTGGTTCAACTGAAATTCCAGAGACCTCTTTGGGAATCTACAGTTTGACAGACTATGTATTGAGTAATTTTTGCTATAAGAACTTTTTAGTGCAGTTGTATTCTCCATATTATAATCTATCAAATTTATTCCCTGGAAAGTATATTGCTATTAATACAAATTAAAAAGGAAAACAGAGGAAGAAAAATCGAGGTCAGTTTTCAATTTAATTTAGAAACTGTAAGTCAAATAGTTTAAATGTCGTTGACTACTTGTTATACACTAGTTACTCTTTTAAGATTCTTAATGAAATTATTTTAATGACATGCTCTTTAGAAGTCCATTATATAATAAAATTATAAATCTTTTCATTGATTTTAGAAATTATGCAACCAGAATACATAGAACATATGCAACTCAAAAAAAAGAGCTCTTCCCTCTTTCAAACTCAACATGTAATGTCATGGTGCTGGTAAAAAAGAGGTGATTTCCACTCAGAGAAATTATCTTAAGTTTAATTAGGTCCCGTTTGTTTATTTTTGCCCCTATTTCCAATATTCTGGGAGGTGGGTCATAGAGGATCCTGCTGTGATTTATGTCAAATAATGTTTTGCCTATGTCTCCTCTAGGAGTTTTATAGTTTATGGTCTTACATTTAGATCTTCAATACATTTGGAGTTTATTTTTGTGTATGGTGTTAGAATGTGTTCTAGTTTCATTTTTACAAGTGGTTGACCAGTTTTCCCAGCACCATTTGTTAAAGAGATTATCTTTAATCCATTGTATATTTTTGCCTCCTTTTTCAAAGATAAAGTGTCCATAGGTGTGTGATTTATCTCTGGGCTTTCTATTTTGTTCCATTGATCTATATTTTTGTCTTTGTGCCAGTACCATACTGTCTTGATGACTGTGGCTTTGTAGTAGAGCCTGAAGTCAGGCAGGTTGATTCCTCAAGATTGCTTTGGCTATTCGAGGTTTTTTGTATTTCCATACAATTTGTGAAATTATTTGTTCTAGCTCTGTGAAAAATACGGTTGGCATCACAGACTCAATGGACGTGAGTCTGAGTGAACTCCGGGAGTTGGTGATGGACAGGGAGGCCTGGCGTACTGCGATTCATGGGGTCGCAAAGAGTCGGACACGACTGCGCGACTGAACTGAACTGAACTGTTACACTGTTGGTGGGAATGCAAACTAGTACAGCCACTATGGAGAACAGTGTGGAGATTCCTTAAAAAAAAACTGCAAATAGAACTGCCTTATGACCCAGCAATCCCACTGCTGGGCATACACACCGAAGAAACCAGAATTGAAAGAGAAACGTGTACCTGAATGTTCATTGCAGCATTGTTCATAATAGCCAGGACATGGAAGCAATCTAGATGTCCATCAGCAGATGAATGGATAAGAAAGTTTTGGTACATATACACAGTGGAGTATTTAGTTCAGTTCAGTTCAGTCACTCAGTCGTGTCTGACTCTTTGTGACCTCATGAATCGCAGCACGTCAGGCTTCCCTGTCCTTCACCAACTCCCAGAGTTCACTCAGACTCACGTCCATCCAGTCAGTGATGCCACCCAGCCATCTCATCCTCGGTCGTCCCCTTCTCCTCCTGCCCCCAATCCCTCCCAGCATCAGGGTCTTTTCCAATGAGTCAACTCTTCGCATAAGGTGCCCAAAGTACTGGAGCTTCAGTTTTAGCATCATTCCTTCCAAAGAAATCCCAGGGTTGATCTCCTTCAGAATGGACTGGTTGGATCTCCTTGCAGTCCAAGGGACTCTCAAGAGTCTTCTCCAACACCACAGTTCAAAAGCATCAATTCTTCTGCGCTCAGACCAAAGTACTGGAGCTTCAGTTTTAGCATCCTTCCTTCCAAAGAAATCCCAGGGTTGATCTCCTTCAGAAAGGACAGGTTGGATCTCCTTGCAGTCCAAGGGACTCTCTAGAGTCTTCTCCAACACCACAGTTCAAAAGCATCAGTTCTTCAGCGTTCAGCCTTCTTCACAGTCCAACTCTCACATCCATACATGACCACAGGAAAAACCATAGCCTTGACTAGATGGACCTTAGTTGGCAGACTAATGTCTCTGATTTTGAATATACTATCTAGGTTGGTCATAACTTTTCTTCCAAGGAGTAAGTGTCTTTTAATTTCATGGCTGCAATCACTATCTGCAGTGATTTTGGAGCCCAAAAAAATAGTCTGACACTTTTTCCACTGTTTCCCCATATATTTCCCATGAAGTGATGGGACTGGATGCCATGATCTTCGTTTTCTGAATGTTGAGCTTTAAGCCAACTTTTTCACTCTCCTCTTTTACTTTCATCAAGAGGTTTTTTAGTTCCTCTTCACTTTCTGCCATAAGGGTGGTGTCATCTGCATATCTGAGGTTATTGATATTTCTCCTGGCAATCTCGATTCCAGCTTGTGCTTCTTCCAGGCCAGTGTTTCTCATAATGTACTCTGCATATAACTTAAATAAGCAGGGTGACAATATACAGCCTTGACGTACTCCTTTTCCTATTTGGAACCAGTCTGTTGTTCCATGTCCAGTTCTAACTGTTGCATCCTGACCTGCATATAGGTTTCTCAAGAGGCAGGTCAGGTGGTCTGGTATTCCCATCTCTTTCGGAATTTTCCACAGTTTATTGTGATCCCCACAGTCAAAGGCTTTGGCACAGTCAATAAAGCAGAAATAGATGCTTTTCTGGAACTCTCTTGCTTTTTCCATGATCCAGCTGATGTTGGCTATTTATTACTCAGCCATTAAAAAGAATTCATTTGAATCAGTTCTAATGAGGTGGATGAAACTGGAGCCTATTATACAGAGTGATGTAAGCCAGAAAGAAAAACACCAGTACAGTATACTAACACATATGTATATATATATGGAATTTAGAAAGATGGTAATGATAACCCTGTATATGAGACAGCAAAAGAGACAGAGATGTATAGAACAGTCTTTTGGACTCTGCGGCAGTGGGAGAGGGTGGGATGATTTGGGAGAATGGTATTGAAACATGTATAATATCATATATGAAATGAATTGCCAGTCCAGGTTCGATGCATGATACTGGATGCTTGGGGCTGTTTCACTGAGCAACCTAGAGGGATGGTACAGGGAGGGAGGAGGGAGGAGGGTTCAGGATGGGGAACATATGTATACCTGCAGCATATTCATGTTGATGTATGGCAAAACCAATAAAATATTGTAAAGTAATTAACCTCCAATTAAAATAAATATATTTATATTAAAAAAGAAGAAAAGAAATTACCTTAAGATTGATTTAGACAAATGTGAGAGCTGAAACTATAAAACTTTTCAAAGAAAACATAGGGAAATTGTCCTTGACATTGATCTTGGCAATAATTGTATGGATGCAAGCATAAAAGCACAAGCAACCAAAGCGGAAATAAACCAAGTTTCTGCAAGCAAAAGGAACAATATAATAATCAAAAGGCAACATATAGAATGAGAGAAAATATTTACAAACCACATATCTGATAAGGGATTAATATCCAAAATATATAAGTAATACAGAAAACTCAATAATTTTAATAGTAATAGATAAAGAACCAGAATGTATATTTTCCCAAAGATATTAAAATAGCCAACAGATACATGATAAGTTGCTCAATATCATTGATTATCAGAGAAAGCTACAGTGTTATATCACCTCATGTCTGTGAGAATGACTGTTATCAAAGAAACAAGGGATAACAAGTGCTGACAAGGATGGGGAGAAGAGGAACCCTTTGTACATTATTGGTGGGAATGTAAATGGGTATGGCCATAAATAGAAACTCCTCAAAACACGAAAAATAGAACTACCATATCATCCATCAATTCCACTTTTTGGTATGTATCCCAAGGAAATAAAAGCCCTATCTTACAAGGAATTCTGCACCCACTATGTTCACTACAGCATTATTTACCATAGCCAATACATGAAAGCAACTTAAGTGTCCATCAGTAAATGAAAGGCTAAAGATAATGTGGGGTGTGTGTGTGTGTGTGTGTGTGTGTATGTATAAAATATGTAATATGTAATAACATATAATATAATGTATATATAATGGAATATTAATCAGCCATAGAAAGATCAGCCTAAAAGATGATGCGTGAAAGTGCTTCACTCAGTTTGCCAGCAAATTTGGAAAACTCAGCAGTAGCTACAGGACTGGAAAAAGGTCAGTTTTCATTCTAATCCCTAAGAAAGTCAATGCCAAAGAATGCTCAAACTACTGTACAATTGCACTCATCTCACATGCGAGGAAGGTAATGCTCAAAATTCTCCAAGCCAGGCTTCAACAATACATGAACTGTGAACTTCCAGATGTTCAAGCTGGTTTTAGAAAAGGCAGAGGAACCAGAGATCAAATTGCCAACATCCACTGGATCATGGAAAAAGCAAGAGAGTTCCAATAAAACATCCATTTCTGCTTTATTGACTATGCCAAAGCCTCTGACTATGTGGATCACAATAAACTGTGGAAAATTCTAAAAGAGATGGGAATACCAGACCACCTGACCTGCCTCTTGAGAAACCTATATGCAGGTCAGGAAGCAACAGTTAGAACTGGACATGGAACACCAGACTGGTTCTAAATCAGGGGTAGAGTATGTCAAGGCTGTCTCTTGTCACCCTGCTTATTTAACTTATATGCAGAGTACATCATGAGAAACACTGGGCTGGAGGAAGCACAAGCTGGAATCAAGATTGCCAGGAGAAATATCAATAACCTCAGATATGCAGATGGCACCACTCTTATGGCAGAAAGTGAAGAAGAACTAAAAAGCTTCTTGATAAAAGTGAAAGAGAAGAGTGAAAATGTTGGCTTAAAACTCAGTATTCAGAAAACAAACATTATGGCATCCGGTCCCATCACTTCATGGCAAATAGACGGAGAAACAATGGAAACAGTGTCAGACTTTATTTTTGGGGGCTCCAAAATCACTGCAGATGGTGACTGCAGACATGAAATTAAAATATGCTTACCCCTTGGAAGAAAAGTTATGACCAACGAAGACAGCATATTGAAAAGCAGAGACATTATTTTGCCAAAAATGGTCCATCTAGTCAAGGCTATGGTTTTTCCTATAGTCAGGTATGGATGTGAGTGTTGGACTATAAAGAAAGCTGGCACTGAAGTATTGATGCTTTTTAACTGTAGTATTGGAGAAGACTCTTGAGAATCCCTTGGACTGCAAGGAGATCCAACCAGTCCATCCTAAAGGACATCAGTCCTGAATGTTCATTGGAAGGACTGATGCTGAAGCTGAAACTCCAATACTTTGGTCACCCGGTGCAAAGAACTGACTCATTTGAAAAGACCCTGATGGGAAAAGTTGAAGGGGAGAGGAGAAAGGGACGACAGAGGATAAGGTTGTTGGATGATAGGCTCTGGGAGTTGGGGATGGAGAGGGAGGCCCAGCGTGCTGCAGTCCATGGGGTAACAAAGAGTCGCACACAACTGAGCCACTGAACTGAACTGAACTTATAGGAAGAAATCCTGCTATTTATAGCAACATATATGAAACTTTGGGTGTATTGTGCTAAATGAAGTGTGTCGGGCAGAGTAAAACAAATACTATATGATCTCAATTATATGTGGAACAAAAAAAACAAATACAGGAACAGAACACAGAGCAGATTGGCAATTGCAAGGGATGGGGATGTGAGTGAGGGAAATGGTCAAAAGTACTCAGTTCAGTTCAATTCAGTCGCGCAGTCGTGTCCGACTGTTTGCGACCCCATGAATCGCAGCACGCCAGGCCTCCCTGTCCATCACCAACTCCTGGAGTTCATTCAGACTCACATCCATTGAGTCCGTGATGCCATCCAGCCATCTCATCCTCGGTCGTCAAGGGGTATACGTCTCCAGTGACAGATGAGTAAGTTCTGGGGTTGTGACATATGGCATAACAATCCTGTGCTGTACGTTTGAAAGTTGCTAAGAAAATAGATCTTAAAATTTCTCATCATACGGACACACAGATAACTATGTTAGACGTTGGACATGTCAAGTAACTTTATTTTTGTAATCATATACCTATGTAAAATCATACGTTAATTTTACACAATATGTCAGTTACAGCTCAACAAATTTGAAATTTGTTTTTTAAAACAGGTGTTTTAGTTAGTGAGATTTATATCACAGAAAGAAGAGGAAACGGGTAAGATATTAAAGAAGCATTCTAGGTGAAAATTAGAGAGCAGGTTGAGCACATATGCTTTTTGACCTTTAGTGTGACATACAAACAAGAGACACTTTATCACTTAACAATTAAGAAACTTACAGGTGTCGTTTTCTGCAGCAGTCTTCCTAACAGAAGCATTTTAAGTCCTATTTGCAGATAGCAATCAACTTGAACTGGTAGACTTAGATAACACAGAATTAGTGAGACCAAACTTTGAGTTCAGAATTATTTGAGAATAGTCACAGACAATGAGAGTTGAGCAATCATGTTGGACAAGACTACTGATCAAACTAGAGTAGGATATAATATTAGTGAATAAAGAGAGAGGTAATTTAGTTGAGGGAATTTATGGAATAAGGAATCAAATGAATGTCTGGTTATTAAATATAATATATAAAGGGCTAGAAACATGATTCTGTCAATCAGACAAAATGAATGGCTTACCAAAGAAATATTTTACACTTAATTCTAAATATTTGCCTAGAACCTTTTCACGCAAATAATACATCTAACATGATTTCCAAAATCGAATAGTCTTTTAATTCTTCTATGTCACTGGAACAGTAAACAGAGCTCAAAAACATTCACAAATTTGCAGTAAAATAATTTGTGACCATGTCAATATTGCAGTACAATGGACAAATATGTTTTTGATCAATGAGGCTTTCTCAACTGGCTATCTATTTAAAGGTATGAATTTTGATCTCTCCTTCCATAGACAAAAAACAAGTTCAGATGGATTGTATGTTTACATATGAAAAGTAAAATAATAAAGTTTCCAGAAGGTCGCAGTTAACAATATCTAAAATTATTGACTGAGAAGATGTTTTTACAATGATGCAAAGTTTGTAATTGAAGGAAAAAATAATACATTTTACTGCATTAATGGTAAAACCATCTTTTCATCAAAAATTACCTGTACAAAAGTGAAAAGGCCACCCACGCTGTGGGAGAAGACATTTCTAACACATAAATCCAATGAAGATTCATAATATTTAAAGAATTCTAAATATATATGTGGAAACCTCTTCTAAATAAACAAGGAAAATATCACCTTACATGAGAAAAAAAAAAATGAGGGAAAGACTCAAACAAGTCCTTCACAACACAATATATCTAAATGGCCAATAAACATTAGAAAGCATGCTCAACTTCATTAGTCACCTGGGAAAAGAAAAACCTAAAATTAAAACCCAAGACTGACACCCACCTCATTCTCAGTAGAATACATAAGAAAGACTAAAATGTCCTGTAACAGTAGATATGGGGAGCAAACCAAACTCGTATATTCTTTTTAGGGAGTAAATTGGCAAACAGTTTTGCTCATCTTCTAAAGCTAAATATACTAAACCCTTGAGCCAGCTATTCTTCTCCATAGTATGCACCAAGTAGAAATCTATCCCAAAGTTCTCTAAATATAGATACGACTTTAAAGAACTATTAACAAAAGCCAACTATTGGAAACAACGTAAATATCCCTCTATATTGGAATACATAACTATGCTACAACATATTCATTCAATGAATGAATAAACCATACAACAATGAGTGAAGAAACTGCAATTACATGCAATAACATGAGTGAGCTTCACAAATAAAATTTCAAGCAAACTAAAACAGTCACAGGAGACTATGCTGTATAATTTTATGTATCTAAAGTAACAGTGAGAGAAAGAGAGAACAGAACATACATAGAATTGCCACCCTACATAAACAGTTAAGTTAGTGATTATCTTTGGATGGAGGCAGAAAGCTTCTGATTGTGGTCTGTGTTCTACATTTTTACCTGGTTTCTGTTTACATGGGTATTTTTACAAGAGCAAATTCATTAAGCTTTATTGTTTTGATTTGTGCACTTATTCTATATGTACATTTCACTTGGATAAATTAAAAAATATATCCTTACTGGGCGTGTCCACAAACATAAATCCCCAGGTTTTCTGATAGAAACTCTTGTTTTACAAGTTCTGTAATCCATGATTTCTTTTTTCTTTTTCTTTAAAATTTAATTTCTTAAAGACAAATTTTGGTTGCTACTTTAGTTAAAATAAATGAGTTTGAGGTCATATCTGTCCAAGATTAATCATGTGAAAACGAGGCACTTCAGAGAACAGATAATTTAAGATATATTTGAAGGGTAATGAGTAGACTGGTATGATTAACTCATGCATTCCAGAAAGAAATGATGCAAGTGATGAAGTAATAAAAATGGAAACATAATTTGATTTCAAGTGATCAAAATGGAAAGGTAATTTAGATTCCAGTAATAGAGATCTTTGCATGCTATGCTAAAGTATTTGACTGTATTTTGTATATAGTGAGGCACACAGAAGGTTTTTCAAAAGGAAAATGACAGAATGTTACCTGTTTTTGTGAAGATAATTCAGATGACAGTGTGAAAAACAGATTAAAAAGATTAGAATCCAGTGGCCTGGAGATTAATTGGATAGATACTGCAACAGATAAAGCAGATGATGAATACCTGAACTAATATATTAACAGAGGCAACTTTAGAAGAGAAAGGCAGAGAATTTTTAAAAATCTACTAATAGGAAAATTAACAGAATTTAGCAGTTGGTTGAATATGGGAAACAGGAACAAAATGCTTGAACTAAAGGTAACTTTAGTATTTCTAGTCTGTGAAAAAAAGTTTCTTTAGCAGAAATAATAAACAGAAAAGGAACACCATTAAAGAGGAACTAATGAATTCATCCTGGAATACTGGAGTCTAGTGTAATCGAGTTTGGTATAATGCCAGTATGAACTGGCAATGAAAAGTTGGGGTTTAGAAGACAGGTTTGGATGCAAACATGTATTTAGTAGTTTGGGCACAAAGGTCATCTTTGAAGCCATAGAAATAATTTCCCAGAAACTACCTGTCAGGTTGACTCTTTATTGTCTCTTATTGTTTTGATATAACTTTGTTTCAGCCAAATTTATGTGTGTGTTTCTGAATTCTATGTATGAAAGCAATATTCTATATTTATTTGTATATTCTTTCACATTTCTCTACATGGTACTGTGCCTAGATGGTCATTGACTACTAATTTTTTGGTGATTTGATGTTTTGAATATCCAAAAGCCTCACGCTGCTATATTCATTATGAATTTTATAAGTTTCAAATACTTATAGTATGGAATATATCACTCAGCATCTCAAATGTATCTGTAACAGAGCAGCCTACATTATATAATTTGTTTTTATAATAGCAAATGTTTCAAAAACAGTTTTAAACAAATTAATTATATCATATAGTCAATTCAAATTTGATTACCAGTTATTTTTTGCTATTAGAAATACCAGTTAATTTTTGTCTTCATTATTCCTTACATAGATTATTACATTAGCCTCCAATTCTGGATCCCTTTCTTCAGTCTGATTCTATAATTTCTGTTTCACTTTGTAGCCAATAATCTCTCTGTCTAAATTTGTACCCTGCTTCAGGGTAGCTGTTAAGAATTTTTTCCAGTCATTCTTGTAATCATTCCACATCAGTGAGCTTTCTGTAGAATCCTACCATTAGGATTTACTGAATCAGTAGTAAAATTTAAAAAAAATATATAACTTCAGTTGAGGGAAAGTGGCTGTATTAGTCTGACTTTAGAGAAATAGAACTAATAAAAGAGATACATACAAATATAGGTGCATAGATGTACAGATAGACTTTATATATATGTGTATACATATATGTGTGTGCATAGATACATGAGGGGATCTATTATGAGAAACTGGCTCACACAATTAGGGAGGTTGACAAGTCCCATGATTTTCATCTGAAGCTGGATACCCAGGAAAGTCAATGGTATAATTCAAACTGAGTCCAAAATCTTGATAAATGGGAGTCAATAAGACAGCAGATCAATGTCCCAGCTCAAGCAAAAAGGTAAAAAAAAACAAAAGGGTCAGAATCCTCCTTTCTCTACCTTTTAGTTCTGTTGAGGAGGCCTACCACAGATTGCATGATGCTGGCTACATTGTAGAAGGTACACAGCTTTACTGAATCCAGTCATGCACATGCTAATTTAATCCAGAAACACCCTTCCAGACATACCAGAAATCATGTTTAGTTAAATATCTGCACACCTTGGGGTCCAGTCAAGTTGACAGTAAAATTAACCGCCGCAAAGGCTGTATTTCAGGAGCTCATTATTAGGATGTTGTTTTATTATATGGAAATCCTCTTCTCTCATGATGGTCAGATAATATACTAATCCTTTTCCCAAAATAGAGACTTAGTCTTTAAAATTAAATATTTAATGTGACCTTCACTTTACCATTTTAGTGGAAATCTTTCCAAAATAGATTTTCCATGTTCTCGCCTTTTAAATACCATGTACTGAATATAATTTTAACCTTCACTGAATGACTCAGGAACTTCATTATCAATATCTGTTGACTCTAACTTCAAAACTGTCTGTATCTGCCATGTCATATCACCTTTACCAATGCCACTCTGGCCCACATAAATGCTGTACCTGCGATTTCTTCTGTTCTGAATGATAATTTAATACATTTCCTAACTTGTGCCCCTCACAACTATACACACAAGCACACAAACAAACAGAAAGACTTCTAATTTATTGCTTCTAAAGTGCCACAGACTCAAATAGCAGCTAAAAAAAACACATCAAAATAATGTCTAAAATTAGCATGCATAGGTTCTAAATGGCATCCCGAAAGGCTTTCTTTAAGGAGGTTATATAATTTTTCTGCACATGATTGAATGTCATAAGTTTTTTTCCTTCATGCTTTTAGCTGTTCTAAATATTTGACATTATAGGAAAAATCTCAACATAAGTGAGGTATTATTTTCTATGGCATAGAAGAAACAGTGATTCAAACAGTCAGCTTAAAAGAGTAGGAAGAAAAAGAGACTCATGTGTCAGTGATTTGATTTTCTAGTTATATTGCTTCCATTTTCATTTTTTAAGCAATAAACTTGTTGAGCCACTGAAGAAAGAATCTGAAGTGCAATCCGAAGCATTTAGCAGGTTCTCAACAATTAAAACAGTGGAACTGAGAAAATAACAGAGGAAACACAATGGAAGACATACATATAACACTGACGTATCAAGGCAATCTTATTGAGAAGGTGAAAACTGAATTTTAAGACTAAGGAAATGACTTTTCATGATGAACATATTTACCTTATTCCCACATAACAGTATTAAATATCAAAATTAGGTTAGTCATCTCTTCGCTGGAACTCTAATGAAGTGTTAACGATGCAAATGAGTTCCACCATTCGTTGCATGGTTTACTGTAAGCAACATTTTATTATTCTAACTTATAATAATAATGGTGATCCATTATATTTATATAGCTCCAACATCCAAAAGAAAATCTCTAAATATGTGATACAAGCATTTAGAAACTCCTTCAAAGCTATAGAAATAAAGACATATAATTACTGAACATACTATTGATCAAACAGATTAATAGTACTGCTTGGGTGATTAACTTAATTAGTCTAATTTACTGCAACTTATTTAGATTGCTTTATAAAATGGAAACCAAGATGATAGCTAGTGAATTGAGCCAAACAAACATTTCATTATATTGGATTCTGAGATAGAGGAATAGTTTTAGAGGATGAGACTAACTAGTTGGACATTTTCATGTGTAACACTTAGCACTAAATGATGCAGGGACAATTATACCCCATGAAAAAGTTATGTCCCTGCAATAGCCATATGATATCAATCCACTGAGCAATTATAGAGTGATCTCATTTACGTATCACTCACTCTTGAGACCCAGTGGGATTCCCTGGTGGCTCAGACAGTAAAGCATCTGCCCACAATGAGGGAGACCCGAGTTCAATCCCTGGTTGGGAAGATCCCCCTGGAGAAGGAAATGGCAACCCACTCCAGTATTCTTGCCTAGAAAACTCCATGGATGGAGGAGCCTGGTGGGCCACAGTCCATGGGATTGCAAAGAGTCAGACACAACTGAGCGACTTCACTTTCACTTTCACTCTTGAGAGGGACTTCCCAGGTGGCTCAGCAGATAAAGAAACCACCTGCAATGCAGGAGACACGAGTTTAATTCTTGGGTCAGGAACATCCCCTGGAGGAGGGCATGGTAACCCACTCAGTTTTCTTGCCTGGAGAATCTCATGGACAGAGGAGGAGCCTGGTGAGCTACAGCCCATAGGGTTGCTAAGAGTCAAACACTACTGAAGCAACTTAGCATGCATGCAAGCACTTGAGAATAATTTATGGTAAGATGAAATGAAATTTATCTGAGTTCATCTGAAGAGATTGAATAACTGAAAGTCTGAGAAAATAACATTTTTTTCAGAGTATATCCATACAAGGGCATAATTCATCACTGAAGATAAGCTCTCCTCCTTAGAGCTTTAGTCATAAGTCATATCTAAGATATCAAAATTAAATGGCATTCCTTGCTGATATTTTCATATTAAAGCTTAACTATTAAGAAACAAATAAAACAAAGGTTTTCTTATATATATATAGAGAGAGATGATGATGTAATTCTCAAAATAGTGATGACAATTCCAATTTTTTCTGTCTACCTATAAATCAGTATGATATTAAAATAATGTAAACCCTATGGAATCCTCATCAATATAATACTGAATTAAGAAAGTGTGCCGAGTTCCCTATATCTCCTAGATAGATCTTTAAGAACATGACTTGGCAGGATGAAGAAAATGCTGTCAGATTCTTGTAAGGTTAGGTGACATTAAACACCTCATATAAATATCTATGTTTGGTCTGGCTAGATGGGGATTTCTTCTATTGTGAATATTCTTAAAAAATCAAAACTCAAATCATAGTTGATTTTGGTACCTTCCTTCTTCTCATAACCAGCATTTATTTCATGTATACACCAGATCCTGTTTTACATACTTAGTATGTATTAACTCCATGAATCTTTTAAATTTAATGATATTATACAATAAATACAATTGTTAGCCTCATTCATGATAAACATCAGAAATTAAGAACCATGTTCAATGTTGCACATTTGATAAATGGCGGAGTGGAATTTCAGTACAAGCAGCTGTTTAATTGCTTGCTCTTTATCAAGACCAAGATTTAGTATATCTCATAAATGAGGAAGAATAAACTTAGAAACTTCCAAATTTATAAATATTTTAACAAAAATATTAACATGGCCAGTATTCAATTTAGTGCCTATTTTTTAAAATACACATTATAAATAAAACAAACTAAGTTGTTTCTAAAATAATGCCACTTTTTTACATTTTATTTTGTGTACTTCCTCTTTTAAAGTAATTATCTGAATTTCACTTCAGTGATATTTTTCCATGTTATCTCTCTTTTTCATTCTTCATTTAACTTAAGCAACAGCATCATTTGTTGCTGTCTTTTCTAGTTTCCTACCCAAAAATCTTTTACTAGGTCACACACACACACAAAAATTGGGTCCTTTTATTTCATTATTTCGCTCTGTGTTTATTTAAGTCTGACAACACATTACAAAAAAAAAACCCAAAGACTATTTTTAGAGTAGTCTTAGGGTCAAAGGACAATTGAAAGGAAGGTACAAAGATTCCTCATTAATTCAGAT
>SJXQ01003216.1:114328-143363 GCA_006408695.1 Aepyceros melampus
ATTAATTCCCTACCCACCCTCACCCCCAACCCCTACCCCCCACAAACACACACACACACAGGGCTCACCCATTATTTAACATCCCACACCAGAAGGTACATTTACTATCATTCTGGTACATTTACTGTCAAAGAATGGGTTGAAACTCCAATGCTTTGGCCACCTGATGCTAAGAGCTGACTCATTTGAAAAAACCCTGATGCTGGGAAAGATTGAGGGCAGGAGGAGAAGGGGACAACAGAGGATGAGATGGTTGGATGGCATCACTGACTCAATGCACATGGGTACGGGTGAACTCCAGGAGTTGGTGATGGACAGGGAGGCCTGGTGTGCTGCAGTTCATGGAGTGGCGAAGAGTCGGACACAACTGAGTGACTGAACTGACCTGAATTGAATTGATGATGCAAACCTGAAACATCATAATCACCCAAAGTCCATGGTTTACTTAGGATTATTATATATTTTATAGATTTGGATAAATGCGTAATGACATGCATCCATCATCATGCGGTAATGGTGGTCAGTCCCTTCAGTCATGTTCAACTCTTTGCGACCCCATGGATCATAGCCTGCCAGACTCCTTTGTCCATTGGATTTTCCCAGCAGGAATACTGGAGTGGGTTGCCATGCCCTCCTCCGGGGATCTTCCAAACCCAGGGATCGAATCCACATCTTCTGCATTGCAGGTGGATTCTTTACAGCTGAGCCACTGAGGAAACCCTTCCATCATTGTAGTATCATACAAAATATTTTCACTGCCCCAACACCCTTTGTGCTCCATCTTTTCATCCCATCCCCTCCAATGTCAAATAAACCCTGATCCTTTTACTGTCTCCATAATTTGACCTTTTCTAGAACATCATATAGTTGGAATTATACAGTATTAAACTTTTAAAATTACCTTCATTCACTTGGTAATATGCAGTTAAGTTTTCTCCATGTTCTCTCATGGCTTGGTAGTTCATTTCTCATTAACAAGGGATAATTCCTTTGTCTGGATGTATTGTAATTTATTTACTGAAGACCACTTAATTGGTAACAGATTTTGGCAATGATAAACAAAGTTACTTTAAACAACAGTGTACGGGTATTTGTAGAGATGTAAGTTTCAGACTTGTTTGAGAAAATACCAAGAAGCATTATTGCTGGATCCTATTGTAAGAGAACAGGATCCAGCAATATATATATTGCTGGAAATATATATATATATGATCATATTTATATGGTTTGGTTTTATAGGAAACCATCAAACTCTCTTCCAAAGTGGCTGTATAATTTTGCATGTTTTGATATACAGAAAAGTATAAAATTGAGTATTTGACATTAGAAAGCATATTTATAAATGATCTTGATGTGATAAATCATTTTAACACTTCTCTTCTTTTTACTTGCATTCAATAAAAATAATAATGCCCATGTGTTTTAATTTGTTACCGCACAGGGCATAAAGTATTACAGTGTTGAGAAATTGTTTGATTTTGACTTAAAGGGAAGCTTCTTTTTTAAAAAATTGATTCTTGGGTCATCATAAATTATGCTGCACCATTATTTAGTCAATCAAAAATGTGTAGCTAAATCAGTTCATGGGCCAAATAAATATTGAAACAAAATTTGTAACAAATGTTTTTAATAATTTATTGCATGCATTCATATGGGCTTGAACAAAAAGAAATTTAAAATGTGACTATTATTTTAGTAGAAGGCAATAGTCATTTTTTTAAAAAATACTGTTAACCATTAATTAATTCAGTTATAGAGATAGTATTTTTATGGTCTTTCATTGAATCAACAAATACCTATTGTATAAAATTTATTCCATGTCTGTGCTTCATATTGGGCTGGCATTGTGGGGGGGCAACAAACATTGAGAACAATAGGATATTTTTCCTCATGGAGTTTATTATGCAGATTGTGCTCTTTGTAACTCCTTTCACCTCTGAACCAATTCAAATTGATGCTAACCTATTATAACTTTTCTCTTGGGAGTCAAGAGAATGAGGCAAAAAAAAAGAAACAAAGAAACAAAAAAACTCCATTGATACTCAATGATAGCATACAAAATAAGACTTTTATTTCAAATCTGACAGAAAAAAGTGGTTTTGCATTAGATAGATATAAATCCCACAAATCAGAAGATATCGAGGATATAGGAAATCTGTACAATAATTCAATGTTCAACTTCAGTTTTATTTGTCTTAAAGTACTAGCATGTGATTTTTGTGGTATTACTATCTACAGACCTGAACTATAATTTCTAGTTATCTTCATACCCCCAATTCTTGTATCTGTAGTATTTTTTCTACTAATATAATTAAGCATTAATACAATATGTTTTTAAGGCAAACACTTTTTCTTACACTTAAAAGATGTTGAGTCCAAAGTGATCAACATCAGTTAAATGATTGTTGATGTTGTTATTGTTCAGTTGCTAAGTCTTGTCTGACTCTTTGTGACTCCATGGACAACAGCACGCCAGGCACCCCTGTTACCCAGAGTTTGCTCAAACTCACGTCCATTGAGTCAGTGATGCCATCTGGCCATTTCATCCTCTGCTGCCCCTTCTCCTTTTACCATCAGTCTTTCCCAGCATCATGGTTTTTTCCAGTGAATCAGCTCTTTGCATCAGGTGGCTAAAGTATTGGAGCTTCAGCTTCAGTTATCAGTCTTAATGAATAATTCCAGGTTGATTTCCTTTAGGATTGACTGGTTTGATCTTGCAGTCCAAGGGACTCTCAAGCGTCTTCTCCAGCACCACAACTTGACGGCGTCAATTCTTCTGCATTCAGCCTTCTTTATGGTCCTACTATCTCATACGTACATGACTACTGGAAAAATTATAGCTTTGACTATACAGACCTTTGTCAGCAAGGTGATGTCTCTGATGTTTAATATGCTGCCTAGGTTTCTCATAGTTTTTCTTCCAAGGAGCAAGTGTCCTTTAATTTCATGGTTGCAGTCACTGTTCACAGTGATTTTGGAGTCCAAGGAAATAAAATCTGTCACTGTTTCCACTTTTTCTCCTTCTATTTGCCATGAGGTGATAGGACTGGATACTATGATATCAGTTTTTGAATGCTGAGTTTCAAGCCAAATTTTTCACTCTCCTCTTTCATCCTTACCAAGAAGCTCTTTAGTTTCTCTTTGCTTTCTGACATTACGCTAGCATCTGCATATCTGAGGTTGTTGACATTTCTCCCGGCAGTCTTGATTCCAGCTTGTGATTTACCCAGCCCAGCATTTCGTATGATGTACTGTGCATATAAGTTAAATAAGCATAGTGACAATATTTAGCTTTGACATACTCCTTTCCCAATTTGAACCAGTCTGTTGTTCCATGTCCAGTTCTAACTATTGCTTCTTGACCTGCATACAGGTTTCTCAGGAGACAGGTGAGGTAGTCTGGTATTCCCATCTCTTTCAGAATTTTCCACAGTTTATTGTGATCCACACAGTCAAAGGTTTTAGCATAGTCAATGAGGCAGAAGCAGATGTTTTTCTGGAATTTCCTTGCTTTCTTCATGATCCAATGTATGTTGGCAATTTGATATGTGGTTCCTCAGCCTTTTATAAACCCAACTTGTACATCTGAAAGTTCTCAACATACTGTTGAAGCCTAGCTTGAAGGATTTTGAGCATAACCTTGCTTTCATGTGAAATGAGTGCAACTCTACAGTAGTTTGAACATTCTTTAGCATAGCCCTTCTTTGGTATAGGATTGAAAACTGACTTTTTTCAATTAAATGTGTCATATATTTAAGGATATAGCCTGAAGAAGCCAAGTGTGGATTTTATAAGTTGCTAAACTTAACTTTAAACAGTTGTCCATTAATGGCAACTCTATAAATAAGACCAGTGTATCAGATAATAGTTATCAGACAGATGTGTAGAAGTGCTGGTGTACGTAGCACCAGAAATGCCTTGTATACATTATACTCCCCAAATTTGTACTTAAATACACCCATACAAACACAGAATTCAGCACTTTGCAATTCATTCGCGTTTGGATAACAGTTAAATGATTAAACAGAAAGAGTTTTGACTAAAACGACTCATCTTTGAGACAAGAGAGCCCCAACTTTTGTACTTGAAGACTTTTCTCAATACAGACATGTACTGAAGAATCAAAAGGCGTAAGCACTTGCACGTGGTTTGATATTGATATAATAATGAAGTAATATCCTGTTACATTTTTATGATTATAATGAAGTAATTTAATAGAGAGGTAAAGGACATTTGGAGAAACTAATCTGATGTGATTATTACTATGGCTCTTTATAGAGTTCTATTTCTCTATCATCTAGATATAAAGTATCTATTTACTGATACAGATTAATGAGGACTCTGGTAAAGTGCCTATTTGTGGCTTTAACATTCTAATGGAAATTTACTGTGTAAGTAATAGCACATAGTTCTTTTCAAATAGTATGCAAGTTTTGGCTTATATGACAACCACAAATCTGCCCATGAGCTTTGTTATTTGGTGATAAAAATTCTACACCAAATGTACAATATGGAAATGTTTTTACTGTAATATTTCTGAAAAGAAGCAGTAGTATTTAGGTTTAATTATTGAACTCATTAAACTAAGGACATAATGGCATTGCAAGATTGTAATGCTCAGGAATTCTTGTTAGAATAACATATACCCAGGGACTAATATGCCATTTGCAGCAAAGTTAACATTGTAGAAAGGAAGGTGGTATCATAGAACTGTGTGTGTGTGTTTATGAGAGAGAGATTGAGAGAGAGAGAGAGATTAAAAAACCAAGAAAACTTATAATCTAAGGTTTGTGTTTAAAATATAGTATTTTTTTCAGTCATTTCAAGATTAAAAGAAAATATAGACACATACACACAGGTACATATATGTGTGTATATAAATATGTTGCAAGATTCTTTATGATATATAATAATCTTCCTTTAATTCAGTGATTAAATAGAAATTATTCAATGATTAAAATTTAGGTGCATAAAGCTTATCCTCTCCATGAGAAGGGAGGCATTACAATTGTATTTGACAATATCAAAAATACAAATACATGCTTTAAAGTCATTAACTTACTTATAACTATGTAATTACTGTCTACTCTGTGCTAGATACTCTTTAAGTCTGAGGATACTGTTTTCAGTGAAAAAAATGTGATCTATGCCCTCACAGAAGTTTGTAGAAGAGAAAATTATTTATAATAGTTACAAAAAGTGACTATTTTATAGTTTAAAACTGAGGGTGCTTTGAAAGAAAAATGATGGGACAAAATGAGAAAATATAATAATTAGACATAATATTAGAATGGGAATAGAGCAGTGTTCAGAGAAGGTCTCTTGGAGGAAATAGCACTTCAGTTAGATTTTTTTTCTCCAGGTAAAAAGAACAGTTATTTTTAATGTCTGGAGGGGACTTCCCTGGGAGCTCAGTTGATAGAGAATCCTCCTGCAGTGAAGGAGACTCCAGTTCCATTCCTGGGTGGGGAAGATCTGCTGGAGAAGGGATAGGCTACCCACTCCAGTATTCTTAGGCTTCCACTGTGGCTCAGCTGGTAAAGAATCCATCTGTAATGCAGGAGACCTGAGTTCAATCCCTGGGTTGGAAGATCCCCTGGAGAAAGGAATAGCTACTCACTCCAGTATTCTGGCCTGGAGAATTCCATGGACTGTATAGTCCATAGGATCACAAAGAATCGAGCATGACTGACCAACGTTCACTTCACTTCAAATCTTGAGAGGACTTAATTTAGGGAACGGGGTTGGGGGTAGAGGGTGGAGTAATGAAATCAAATAGACTACTCCAGAGTCCTCACAAGAATGAAGAGTTTACACAGGTAAACAGGGTCCAAATTTTTAGGCTCTTTGAGTAGGAAATCATGAGAAAGATTTTATGTTTTAGTCAACATGCAATGAGGAACTCAAAGGGTTCTGAGTGGGGAATGATATGTTTTCATTAGCATATGAAATAGATCACCTCAACTGCTGGGTGAAGAATAGATGGCTGATTTTAAAACTTTCCAATGACTCAACAAGTTCAAAAGTGAAACAAGCAAATATTTTTCCATGACTACTGCAAATGATTAATGCATTTGTCACAGCTACTTTCCTTCCATCCAAAAACCCCTTTGAAGTGAAATCTTAAAATCTAAAATTACAACACAATATTCAGGAGGCTGGATGAAGTAGAATCATTAGACAAGAGGCAAGAACAAAATTCTGAATGCTGGGAGCAAATAAAAAGGTGAAAGTGACAAAATGGGGCTACAATAACTGGAATTTATAGTGTAACGTAAATAGGAGAAACAGCAAAGACCTGTCATAGGATGACCCAAGGAAAGCAGAAATTTGGAACTCCTACATAAATTTAAAGCCTGATATATGGTTCCAAACAAGAGGACCCATTCATGACTGTATATGAACCATAAAATTCTATCACCTCTTTTCTTACACCATCTTATAAAATTCTAGAAGCTAGGTACTCAAGCAAAGAATTTAATAATTTTTCTCTGAAGCAATTAAATGTTAAGTATAAATTTTTATTTTTGTTTTATTCATCTTGTAACCAATCTCATCATTGACAAAATCCCACAAATATGTAAAGTTTGAAACCAATTTTTTATTATCTCATTTTTAAATATGAAAGGATATTCAAGGATCAATAGAGCAATAAAAAATTGAGATTTGAAAAATGGACTCTAAATCAGGGTTTCTCAAGCATGGCACTATTGACATTTTGGACTTGATGCACTGTGTGAGACAACAGCACTTTGTCTTAATCATGATAACCGAAAGTGACTTCAAGCGTTGCCAGTGTTCTATGGGGACTGAATCATCTCCAGTTAAGAACTATTGCTCTATAGGAAATAGATTGAGGAAAAGAAAAAAAGTTTAGAATAATTATATTTCAGTTAAGTATTACATTCATAATACAAGAAAGATGTAAAATACCAATTAGGAAATGATAACTGCTGAAGTTTAAAAGTATTATTTATAAAATTAAATTAAAAATATCTGATGGCTTATAAAAGTTAAGCTTTATCACAGAAATAGAAGAAAAGGATAAAATAAGGGAAAATCAATAAATGACATCTGATGTACAACTAAATATGAGCTCTGTACCCCCAGTCTATGGGGTCGCACAGAGTCGGACACGACTGAAGTGATTTAGCGCAGCAGCAGCAGTACAAGAGAGCAAAGAAAATAAAAACTAATAGACAAGTGTCTTGGCTGTGTAAGTTTGGCAAGTATTCAAAGAAGTGAATGACGAAAGATACAGAGTTGGTTCTAAACTTTTCCCCAAAGGGTTTGCATAGAAATTTATGAAAGTTACATTTGAGTGATGATGGCTTTTCCTGCAGTCATGTATGGATGTGAGAGCTGGACCATAAAGAAAGCTGAGCACTGAAGAATTGATGCTCAATTGTATTTTATAAATTGATGCTCAAAGGGAAGTGGAAAAGTCAAGTATGTAGATAGAAATAAATTTGAATATATTAGAACTGATGATAAATAAAAACAGTAGTTTGCCAGTTAAGATGTAAAAGTTGGTTGCTGTGTCTTATTTCCTAAAGCCATAACTAATATATAAGAAAAGAAAAAGGTGACAATAAAAGACATAGCAAATGTATACCAATCAAATATCCATAAAGAAAATTATTATTTTAATATGAAAATAGATTGATAACTGATTAAATAAACATAAATATATGAAAAAAGTAATCTAATTTTGATAAGATTTGGAAAAATCCATCATCATATTTCTAAGGCATTATAATGCCTACATCAATATTTGTATATTCAAATAGACAAAATTATAGATATACCTCTACAACAGTATGCAACATCCAAAATTTAGAAAAACACATTCTTCTTAAAATACACAGATAATATCTATTACAATCATGTGCTAGACTTTAAAATAAGTTTAGTAACTTTAAAATATGATTGTGAGACTGATCAAATGCTTGAACCATAATGCAATTTAAGTTACAAATCACTATCAAAATACAAAATGTGAGTGAAAAATTTTTAATGCATTTCTGCTGCTGCTGCTAAGTCACTTCAGTTGTGTCCGACTCTGTGCGACGCCATAGACAGCAGCCTACCAGGCTCCCTTGTCCCTGGGATTCTCCAGGCAAGAATACTGGAGTGGGTTGCCATTTCCTTCTCCAATGCATGAAAGTGGAAAGTGAAGTGAAGTCGCTCAGTTGTGCCTGACTCTTAGCAACCTCATGGACTGCAGCCTTCCAGGCTCCTCTGTCCATGGGATTTTCCAGGCAAGAATACTGGAGTGGGTTGCCATTGCCTTCTCCGTAATGCATTTCTAACTATCTCCAAATGATCTTCCATATAACATAAAAGTGGAAGGCAATGAAAACACAATTATATTAACAAAATGAACAAGAATATATTGAAGAATTGATTTAATGTTAATATTAGACAAGAATAAAAAGATGAAATAGTGAAATGACTAACTTAAGTCTAAAGCAGAGCACTAAGTAAATCTCAAAGAAGGTAGCAACTAGTTAAGATGAGAGAATTTAATCAATTAGAGAAAGTAGATGCAATAGAAAGATTAAAGTTGGCAATAAAGAAAAAATACTGTTTGAAAACAGTAATAAAAGACATGTTTTTCTTGAGGATTAATCAAGAAAAAGAAACATAGATACACACTAAAATGAAGAATAAACACTCATATAACCATTGGTTTGGTTTAATCACTCAGTTATGTCTGACTCTTCTGCAACCAGGACTGTAGCCTGCCAGGTTCCTCTGTCAGTGGAGTTTTCTAGGCAAGAATACTGGAGTGGGTTGTCATTTCCTTCCATTACACATATTTTATAAAGTGTAATATACTTGAATCTGTTAAACAGCTTTTAAATTGATATGTTTTTCATATGAACAAAAGCAGAACAAACTCTCAGGTCAAGTACATGTGATTTCATTATCCATCTCTTAAAATTCAGAATGTGGAAAGTCATATACCATCCAAAGTTCTTCCATGGAATTCATGTAATATCTCTGATTTTACCCATCTGTATGTATCAAAGTATAAAAGCAAGCTATTGTGTAAGAGTTATTGTCCATTTTTCATCACTTTACAAATCTGAAATCTTTTCTTTTTCTGTATCTTACATTTGTATTGTGATATACTTGTGTAAGTTTAATTGTAAAACATATTGAATCAATGCTTGCAATATAATTAGCACTGTATATTAGTTAACACCTATAACATATCATATGATTAACCTTTCTTTTTTGTGGTAAGAATATTTACGATGTGGTCTCTTAGCAACTTTAAAATATATAATACAGTATTACTAACTATATCACTATTCATCTTGTAACTATAATTAGAACTTACTCATCTTCTAACTATAATTTGCAGCCTTTGAGCAGCATCTCCCCAGTTACCCTGCCCAAGAGCCTCTGCTAATAGCCACTCTACTCTCTGTTTCTATGAGATTCTCTTTTGGATTCTACACATACATGAGGTCATATGGTATTTGTTTTTCTCTGTCTAACTTATCTCAGTTAACTTAATGTCTTCAGGGTCTTAAAATGTTTTTCTTCAAGAATTCTACTGCTAATGATAACCCACAGATACCTGTATAGATCTTTCTACAATAATAAGGATGGCATAAATATTAAGTGGCTCTGAAAACAGTATATTTTTCACATAAAGAAGGAATGCAGTGTAAAAATGTATGCAAATATCAGTGACTATTCATCTGAAAGACCAAAAAAGCCAAGCACTTTGAGGAGAAGTTTGTAGATAATAATGCGTATCACATTTCATTGGAAGGTCCAGAGAAGTGTCTACTCCCAGTAGATTTCTGTTGAGTCCCTCAACCCTTCTTCTGGGCTTTGATAAGATACATGCTTCTGCTGCCAAATGGGTATTTTTTCACTTGACAAGGGGATATGTTCTTGGATTTAGATAATTATATACATTCTAGACCCATTATTATTGTTTTTCTTTTGAAATAAATGTAGGTTCTAATTTAATTGTACATGACACATCATTTTATTAGGTTGTACAAAATAAGCATATTCTTTTAATCCTTGCAATCAAAACTTGGTATAAAGTAAAAATTTCCCTTATCAGCATGCTTGTATTACTTGTAATTACTGCAAGCTTTCTGTTGGCTTTGCTTAACGTTTTTGATGCTTTGCTTTGAAGAGTGAATCAATGAATGAATAATAAATAGTAGAAGTATAATGGTTCCTGTAGGTTTCATATGTACATGCATAGAAGTATATGAATATGGCTAGACAAATATTCAAAACTCTTCTCAATGCAGTTAAGAGTTGCATACACTGTG
The DNA here is from genome assembly GCA_006408695.1 of Aepyceros melampus. Classification (NCBI taxonomy): domain Eukaryota; kingdom Metazoa; phylum Chordata; class Mammalia; order Artiodactyla; family Bovidae; genus Aepyceros; species Aepyceros melampus. Next base: position 124,639 of record SJXQ01003216.1, read on the forward strand.
GTGTCCTGGTGAGGGCAGCAAAACATTCAGCCTCATATTAGAATAAGGTACTGTTCTATGCAAACTATGAGTCTGTGCAAAATCCAGAGTTTAGCTCCTCAGTCCCAAAGAAGGAACTCAGATTCAAAGATATTATTATTTTCATCAAATCATTCACTTTATCATCATTTTTTTCTTAAATCACAGTAGCTATATTATTAAATAAATGAATGTATGCCATTCATTTATTCTTTACCAATACACATATATCACAGTTACACACCTTCAGGGATCTTAGGAACCACCTAGTAAAACCTCAAAAGATGTGAATATATCTGTAATTGAGAACAAGGAGAAATGAACAATCTTTTCTTAGTAGTTATGAGTAAATTGCAATTGTTCATATGCAACCTGTATTTTTTTCTATTTTTTTGTATGCTAATGACCTGCTTAGAGTATCAGATACCTTAAAATATATTTCAAAGTATATTTAAATGGATAAATGTAATAGCTTGTGCTGGTAACTAATTTCAATGTAAGGTCAGAAGAAGGTCTACAAAATGATTTAAATCTTTTAAAAATTTTAAAATACTAAAGCTAAATAGAAATGTATCTTTGATAACTAAGGGGAAAAGTGGAAACAGTAAAAGATTTTATTTTCTTGGGCTCCAAAGTCACTGCAGGTGGTGACTGCAGCCATGAAATTAAAAGACACCTGCTCCTTGGAAGGAAAGCTATGACAAGCTTAGACAGTATATTAAAAAGCAGAGACATCACTCTGCCAACAAAGGTTCATATAGTCAAAGCTATGGTTTTTCCAGTAGTCATATATAGATGCGTGAGTTGGACCATAAAGAAGGCTGATCATTGAAAAACTAATGCTTTTGAATTGTGGTGATGGAAAAGACTTGAGAATCCCTTGAACTGCAAGGAGATCAAACCAGTCAGTCCTAAGAAAATCAACCCTAAATAGTCATTAGGACTAATGCTGAAGCTGAAGCTCCAATACAGTGGCCAATTGATGGGAGGAGCCAACTCTGGAAAACACTCTGATGCTGGGCAAGATCAAGGGCAGGAGAACTGGGCAACAGAGGATGAGATGGTTGGATGGTTAGATGGCATCACTGACTCAATGGACATGAGTCTGAGCAAACTCTGGAAGACAGTGAAGGACAGGAAGGCCTAACATACTGCAGCCCATGGGACTGCAATGAGTCAGACATGACTTAGCACCTGAACAGCAACAACCACAACAATAAACATTTTAGTACCTTAATCCATAGTGAGAGAGTCATTTCCTAGGCAGACTGATAAAATGTCCAGGGTCCCGGAGGAGGAGAAAGGGGTCAGGAGGAGGAGATAGGGGTCTGGAATTCTCAAGCAGGAGGAAAGGACAAACCCTTTCTTTCCCCTCTACATTCCTTAGTCTTAGTCACATAAAATGTTTTTTTTCTTTAAGCCCAGAACTGATGATTACACAACAAACAACTCAGTTTACACTCTGTACTAGGGATTATATAACAACAGTGTATCCTGCTTGAGGACAGTTTCTCCCTCCTGAAAACCTTCTGACTAATCCTGATCTTTTAGAATGTGTATTATGGGGGTGGGTCTGGTAGGATCTTTCTATTGTTAATTTCTAATCATGCTATCCTAAAATGTAAATTGTGGGAGTGGGTCTGGTAAAATTTTCACAAACTTGAGACATTCTTTTGATTTATTGTAATAACTAATTAAAAAGTATATAACTCCCTTGCTAAAGACTAGCAAGGGGGGCACTCTCCATCCCCCTTCTGATGTCTATGTCAGAAGCTTCTTTCTCTGTCCTTTTTCTTACTTTAATAAAACTCTGCTACACAAAAGCTCTTGAGTGAACAAACCTGGTCCCTGGTCTGGAAGCTAAATCTTCTTCAGAGATCACGAATCTGACATTGTTCACCGTAAGTTATCAACAGCACTTATTGAACAGATATTAGTTGTTTAACAAATATTTACTTAGCACTCTCATGGACTGTATGAAGGGGAAAAAAACAACTGTATAAATAGCATTTAACTGAAAATAGAGTAGTATTTGATTGACCTGAAGATTGTTTAGAGATTTATCCTGTACATGTGTGGATACTTTTAGTTATACATTTTAAATGAAAAGCAAATTAGCAGGATGGAAACAACAGTAGTGAAGAAAAGGAAGTGGGAAGGGGAGAAAGGCACAGAGAAAACTGAGTTCTAATGTGCTTTATGGAACAAAGCACACTTTTCTGTCAAAAGTAGAAATGCTCTAGACACCTGAACTGGAATCAACATTTTTAGTCTTTTTAGTGAGGTACTATCCTTCCAAATGCATCAATGGTAAAAATTATTCTGTGCAAAACACCCATCTAACTGGAAATATTCCATTTTATACTAATTACCTTAGAACAGCCATTTCTTTCCTGGTATTTTCTACTTTTTGTTTTAAAAACTTATTCCGTGTATGCCTGATTGATACTATGATTTTGAAGTTAAATATGTAGTTCTTAATGTACTGAGAAGCTCAGAATGAAGCTCAGAAATTACAAGTTGGTTCTATATTATGAGTGACTAAAGAAAAAAATGAATTAGCAGTGTTATTATCTCTTCTTTAACATAGAATTACAACTTGGGTTTATGTTTATAATGAGAAATTAAATAATTAATATTTACTGTGAACCTACTAGAAAGAAGTGTAAAACGTAGATTGATTTCAAAGTATGCATAGCCTAGGTGAGAAACCAGGTATCAGTGTTATATATTAAAAGGAAATGTGAAGTGACATAATTCTGATTAAGGAAATTTGTAATTTAGCCAAATGAGAAGCAAAGATAGAGTTCTGTGGAATGAATTTTAAGCTATAACTGTCAGTCATTTATTTATTTGAAAATTGGTTGGAGCATCTACTGTTTATTCCTGTTTTCATAGGGAATACCTGAGGAAGATATGTAGTAGTTAGAAGGAGATTTAATTAGTGTGAAATCAGAGTAAAGGACTTAAGTGGACATACTTTCCAGGCTCACTCTTTGCCTTAACATTCTAGGATGGCCTTTATCAGTATATTGCTTTGTGATTCTTTTTATTCTGCTCTGGTTCTAATGCTTTACTCTTAGTTTCCTGTTGGCGTCAGATGTCTATGCAATGGTTAATCTTTAGGGTGAAGCAACATGTGTATAAAATAATATGTACCTATGTGAAACTATAACTTTCAGGGAATTGCTAGTAAAGAGGTCTTGCTATTGCCATCCATGTCTAAATTGTGATATTATTTTGAGCACAGGGATTTGAGGTTTATATGTATCTCACAATATATATGCAGATATTCATCGATTATTGTTTAGCTGCTGTGTCGTGCCCTACTCTTTTATGACCCCATGGACTGTAGCTTGCTAGGCTCCCCTGTCCATGAGATTTCCCAGGCATGAACATTGGAGTGGACTGACATTTCCTTTTCAGGGGATCTTCACAAGCCAGGGATCGAACCCTGCCTCTGCTGCATTGCAGGCAGATTCTTTACCACTGATCCACTTGAGAACCCCTGCAGATATGTACACACACACCACATGCATATATATGTGTGTGTAATATGTACATATATACATAAATTCAAATAGTTTACAGTTTATAGTGGGAGATAGGACATGCCTTATAATATAAGCTAGAGTGTGAGAGAAGAATGGAACTATGCAATGTGGATTCTAGTTAGTTTGCACTTACATTTGTTGGAGAGTATTCATTAAAAATTACTCATGAAAAATGCCATGGACTGCAAAGAAATTCAACCAGTCAATCCTAAAGGAAATCAATTCTGAATATTTATTGGAAGGACTGACGCTGAAGCTGAAGCTCCAATTTCTTGGCTGCCTGATGCGAAGAGCCAACTCTTGGAAAAGTTGGGAAAGATTGGGAAAGATGCTGGAAAAGAGTGAGGGCAGGAGGAGAAGGAGACGAAAGAGAATGAGGTGGTTGGATGGCATCATCAACTCAATGGACTGAGTTTGAGAAAGCTCGGGGGTTGGTGATGGACAGGGAACCCTGGCATGCTGCAGTCCTGGGGTCACAAAGAGTTGGAAACAACTAAGCAATTGAATGACAAAACATTAAAAAAGGAATATCTGCTTTACAAGCTTTCCTATTGGTTTCATACTTGGCTTTTACACATCTCTGATTTGGACTGTGAAGAAAGCTGAGTGCTGAAGAATTGATGCTTTTGAACTGTGGTGTTGGAGAAGACTCTTGAGAGTCCCTTGGACTGCAAGGAGATCCAACCAGTCCATTCTGAAGGAGATCAACCCTGGGATTTCCTTGGAAGGACTGATGCTAAAACTGAAGCTCCAGTCCTTTGGCCACCTCATGCGAAGAGTTGACTCATTGGAAAAGACTCTGATGCTGGGAGGGGTTGGGGACAGGAGGAGAAGGGGACAACAGAGGATGAGATGGCTGGATGGCATCACTGACTCAGCAGACGTGAGTTTGCGTGAACTCTGGGAGTTGGTGATGGACAGGGAGGCCTGGTGTGCTGCGATTCATGGGGTCGCAAAGAGTCAGACAGGACTGAGCGACTGAACTGAACTGAACATGTCTTATTCTCCATCTTTATTAAAGTATAATCAATATATACAGTTTAATGAGTTTGGACATATGTGTACACTCATGCTATCATCACTGCAAATCAAACAGGGTAATAAACATACCCATCACCTCCAAAAGTTTCCTGTGTCCCTTTACTTTTTTTAAATTATTTTATTTCAGTGAGATAAGAACATTTAACATAAGTTCTATCTTCTTAAATTTTGAAGTGCATAATACCTTACTCAATTCTAGGCACCGTGTTTTCATCATCATCTCCAGAATTAATTCTTTATGATAAAAAACTCCATTTAAAGAATCTGATAAAACTTCTACGTGTGCATCTGGGTTTTGACTAGAAATTTCACAGTTATTCATTTAAAAATATTTTGTGAACAGGGAAAAGAGTGTAAAATAATGGTCGCCAAGATAACTAAGACACAGTAATTTACAGTTTTCAGAGCCTTTTGCCTCTACCATCTTTTTTATCTCTTGGAGAATAGACTTGAAATAGGCAGGGTAGAAATTATTGCATAGCTGCTGTTTGATATAAATTGTGCATCTTTTATATTTTGAGCTGCAAAATGTAATGATTAACTTTATATTTGAGCATTAATTAATATCTTATGGGATTTAAACACACTTTGACCTCTTTCGATTGCTTTTGTTATATTTTCTACAATGTTTTAGCATCTTTTAACTTTAATTTTCATAGTGTATTATATTTTACAGCTCAATAGTTGGCTAGTGTTGAAACCTTTTCTGTTCACAGCGTCTTTTACATTTATTAACATTTGCAGATATTTTTATATATTTCTTATCTCTATAAGAAGAAAAGAAATAACGGTGGTCCATACTTGGCTAATCGGAGAAGGCAATGGCACCCCACTCCAGTACTCTGGCCTGGAAAATCCCATGGGCGGAGGAGCCTGCTAGGCTGCAGTCCATGGGGTCGCTAGGAGTCGGACACGACTGAGCGACTTCACTTTTACTTCTCACTTTCATGCATTGGAGAAGGAAATGGCAACCCACTCCAGTGTTCTTGCCTGGAGAATCCCAGGGACGGGGGAGCCTGGTGGGCTACCGTCTATGGGGTCGCACAGAGTCGGACACGACTGAAGTGACTTAGCAGCAGCAGTAGCATACTTGGCTAATATTAGAAAGCCTTCTTTTCTCTTTTTTCTTGCTCACTCTTATTTATTAAAACCTATATATGAGTCAACACATACAAAAAATAACAATAGACCACATCAAAATATCATTTTGCATAAGTAATGAGAAGTGTTTTTTCTAAAGTATTATTCTAGAAAGCATTGCCATGTATCTTTTTCACCTAGCTTTTGAAATAATTCAGTTATCATCATTCACTGTGCAAACAGTTATGAGCATCTTTTAAGCTTCTTAACCTTTTACAGAAAGCAAACTAACATACCATAATGTTACTTGGAAAGAGTTTATGAAGCATATGGTGTCCGTTTATCTTTAAGAAAGTTAAGGATTCAAACATGGATTAAGCCATGCAATCAAAGAGTTTGTATGTAGATTATTCAGTCTTGGCACCCTATCAAATTATTTGAATGCAGTGTTGCTGTTTCACCAAAAGATTATAATGGGAACTGCTTTTAAAACTGATTCCTCTATTTGCTCTAAGAAGTTATTGTGTAGTTCAAAATATTGCCTTTTCTCAGTTTCTTCCATATGAAAATCTACTGTGAAAATATTAACATATTCACTAATTCTTAAGGAAATTGGTTTTCATAAGGAAACCATAGTTACCTCCCCATATTATAAGGTAACCCTCAATATATAATAGTACTTATTTTAATACTGCTTACCTCCAGAATTCTGCCACCCATTCATGGGTGTTTAAAAATGTCCTGTACCCGTGGACCTATTTATAAAGTAGACTCTTGGCTCATAAGATGTATTTGATTAACAGGACAGGGCATAAGATGTGGTGATTAATAATATAAAGAAAGCATCACAGCAATTCCATAAGTTTGACGTCACATGAGTCATTTCACAAAAGTAGAATACATCTCACCTATAAACATGCCCTTATAAATTAGCAAACTTGTTATTACCCATTTGTTTCAAATACCATAATGCTCAGAAGCAAGTGGGTCACCAAATTAAAATGACTCTGAAGACCTTACAGTCTTGATGGATCCTGATAATCTTTTCCAATTTGAATTCTCCCTAAAAATGTGTCTGTATCTAAAATGTGTTGTTTTATTGTGTATATTTTCTATATAAACTACCTCAAGTCCTTTGTGAAACCAAACATGCTATTAATTAATTGCTTAATTCTGTGCAGCTGCGTTGTGCCAGGCCCTCTGCCAGATGCTAGAAATACAAAGAAAAACATGACACAGTCCCTTTTTTAAGAAGTTGAAAATGTAGCCAAAGTAGCTCCCATTTTCATAGCACTTTGGAATATAGCAAGTTCTTCCACATTATCATATTTGATATATACACTTGGGAAATTTAAAAAGTGAATTAGAAGTTGTTTACTCTTCCTGGGCAGTGAACTGCAACAATTATTTTGTTCAATAATAGATCCACTGGGAAGAGGTAACAATGTGTAAAAACTCAAATCTGAATAGATGTCTTATCCTGGGAGAATAACTAAAATTTGGGGGAAGCTGCCTTTGGTTCTGTGTTGTGTCATTGGATTTTGATCTTCATGAAACAAAATGCTTTCATTGTAACCAGAATCTGAAAATCTCTCATTTATTTAGATATTGCCAATTGTGTATACTTCTGCATTGCCTCAGTAAAGGCAGTGACCTGACCTCAAATAGATTAGAATGCCAAAAATCTACAGGTAAATATCAAAGGTAAAACTTGATACCATATTAATAAAAGCCTCTAATTTGTTAAAGCAAAATAATTAACTAACCGTTGACTAAATTGTAGTGATATAGTCATAGTATAAGTATTCATGTTTATTTTATTACACACGATAAGCAACAACTAAACCACTACCACGATGATTATTGGATTTGTGTTTTATTTGGTTATAACTTGAAAATAGATTTTTAAGTAAGGTTATTCACTCTCTCATTGTTTCTCTCCCATCCTCTTTACCCTATTAGTGATGGGAGGAGTCCAGCTCTGAGGTAAGAGGGTTGGCCAAACACACAACTCCTGACACTGGGCAATTGAGATTGAAAGCAGAGCAAGCACAGTGCAGCAAGCCACTTGCAGAGGCATGTGTGCTGATACTGGTTATAATAACCCTCAGATGGAAGAAAAAGAAATCTCCTCTTAATGGAGACTGAGAGAGCGTTTCAACAAGTCTTTTGACTGACATGTTTGCAGATGTTTAAGTACTTTGAACAGAACTATAATTTATGAAAACATGATTTTGCATCTCATTGATTTACTTTAGAAACATCCCATTTAAATATGACATTTGGTTTTGATTTTTCAAGACCACCTCAAAGAAAAACTGGTTTATGTTTTCTCCTATCACTATTGACATAAATTATGTGCTGGTGGTGCCTATTTCAGCAAGTCTTCCTTCGTAATACCATGAATTATAAATATGTTACTAAACTAGTGGTAAACTCTGTGGGAATGGACCACACATTTTCAGTGTGGGGTGATATCACCCATAAAAAGAAAAAAAATTGGCTTGGAGTGGCATAATATTTGATATTACAATGGTCTGTAAACCTCCAAGGGGCCACCGTATGTACATGATATACACATGAAATTTTATGGTTGGAAGATTATGGGTGGGGGGATATATCTACATAAAAGACTCTTGACATGGGAAGTGATAAGTAGAAAATTAATAAGTTTGAGAAACAATGGTATAAACCAGTTGTATATGGTTTGAAGACATAAAGTTGGTTGACTAAGAAGTAATTGATCAAGCAAAAGTAAAAACTTGGCTAAATCAGGAAAATTTCAAATGAAATAGTAGTAATGCTACAGTAAATAATCACCTTCTAGAGAGTTTCCTATTGGAGTAAGAAATGGCAACCCATTCCAGTATTCTTGCCTGGGAAATTCCATGGACAGAGGAACCTGGTGGGCTACAGTCCATGAGGTCCCAAAGAGTCAGACATGACTGAGCATGCATGCACACACACACATACACTGAGTTTCCTATATGAGTTCTTATAAGAGAACTTAAAACAATAACAATTACAAAATTATAATTACAAAATTTCAGATATGCTGTTATCATTACTTATTTTTAGATTAGTTTAAAAGAAGTAGATAAAAAATTAAAAAGATAAAATTACTGGGTTTTAATGTTTCATGTTTTAATTAATATAATTAATGTGTTTACTTCTAATTTCAGAAGTGATAGAACATTTGAGAATAATTAAGAAATATTTTCAAGTTAAAATTAGGAAAGAAATTGTGGAACAGTTTGTTAAAATAGTACATCTTCTCAAACATAGTACTAAAAGTGAGATGCATTAAAGTGTCAGGAAATTTGTATTGTGTTTCTACTTAATTTTTAAATCAAAGTAATAATATTTATAATTTGTGGCAGGCAAGTATTTTTCAATGACAAGTATTTTTATTAAGCTGTATACTAACAAAAAATTCAAAGAAGTGAATTGCATAAGCTTTACAAATAGCTGACCAATTCAACTAAATTCTGCTAGGTTCAAGTACTACAAAGTCAATTACAATTATATGCTATAGTAGTCTTAAAAATAGAGGCCTTTTAGAAAGTTACTGTAAAATAAACTTTTGCCAAATTTGCCCCCCTTAGTTAAAACTGAATATACAAAAAACTTCATTTATGAAAAACAGCAAGTTACTGCATGAGTTTAGAATGCAAATCTAGTACCCGTTTAATATAACTGTTTTGAAAATAACTATTAAACTAGTGAATTTTGTTTATTAGATGTTATTCAAAAGTTTTAATTATATTTGAAATATTCCATGTATATAATCCCATTTATTTTCTAGACCAGTCAATGGATTTTTTTCTGGGTGACAATTTCAAGCTGTGCCATATTAGAATAAGGGGGAATACATAAAAAATAAAAGGTTAGGCAGATAATATCATAAGGACATAGACAAAAAATATAAATTGTTCATTATCATATATGTAGAATCGTGTCTTCTAAAAAATAAGTTACTAATTTAATTGAAAAAAAGATGAAGAATTTGTCACTTATCAACAAATCACACTATGAGAGACAATCAAGTTGATAAGGAAAAATATATTTCAGGAAAGATATACACACATCTATATGCATATATACCTATTTATACGTGTGTATTCACATGTACAGGTTTACTTGTATATATACCACCCTGTATATGTGTACGTATATATATATTGTAGCCCAGCTGGTAAAGAATCTGCCTGCAATGCAGGAGATCTGGGTTTGATCCCTTGATTGGGAAGATCCCCTGGAGAAGGGAAAGGCTACCCACTCCAGTATTCTGGCCCAGAGAATTCCGTGGACTATAAAGTCCATGAGATCACAAAGAGCGGAACATGACTAAGTAACTTTTACACTTTCACATTAACTTATGTAAATTAACTACAAGACATGAGATCACATCCTAGACTTCATGGTAGCTATCAGAAGAGAAAGACTTTTGGTAAAAAGAAAAATTCCAGGAAAAAGATATGTCACAGTGATTTAGATATGAACTTCTGCCTGAAATAATTGGGAGCTGAGATAAGTATTGCACTTTTAATTGAAGTACACATAGCATACTATATGTTCAAAGAAATAAATGGCCTCTTTGTTAGATTGACCATGTAATTTATTGTATGGATCAACTTTTGAAAGTGAAGTTGTATGCTGTGTCTATTCACTATTAGAAAACCCAGCATAAACCAGGACCTTTCTGGGAAAACCATAATGTTAGGTTCACTTTACTCACATTTCAGATCAGTCTGATTTCCCGATTTATTGACATAGAAAAGAGCATTTAGAAGGAGGAAACTGAGTAGCCCCCAAATTCTCTGGAAAAGCCAGAGAATTACACTAAGTGCGTGGATAGAAGCATAAATGGCCCCACTGTCAGAACTGGTTGAAGTCTTGCCACAGCACATCTTGTGCTGAGGATGGGGTTGCCAATGTTCTGACCAGTGGTCCAAACGTTCACGTCAACCTCACCCTCAGCCGGGGATATTTTGAGAAGATGTTCCTTGTCCGGGTTGTACTGCATGTGCCTCCTTCTGCCAGTACTACCACTGCTGGTGGAAATCTTTCCATTTCTCTTCCCACATGTCCCTAGGTCTAATGTCAAAATCCAGGCATGTGAGTCTAACTGGCCAGGCCAAGTCTTGACAGTCTGCTAGATAGGGCCACCGTGAGATCTGGGAAAACAGAGAGCTAATGTTTTTAACATGTATAATAATATATACAACTTATTTCCCATCAAGAGTTAAAAGAAACTGACTAGTGTTATGAAATAAGATTCCCACACAAACACAGTGTATGGAAATCTATGATTATTCTGAGTTTGATGCCAAAGTCCTTGATATTTTCAAAGCTCCAGGTAACTGCTCATGTGAGATGATGCTTTTTCATCTAATAATTACCATCAATGTAAGAGTTGCCAATTCCAACTGATTAGAAAATGACATGTTTTCTGCCTTACAAGTACTATTTAATCTTTTTCCTTGGGTAATTCAAAGTGCCCAATAGGATTTCCATTTTTCATGATGTTGAAATAAAAATTATATGCTAGTACATAGTGCTTGTGCAAAAATCTAAAAGAGATGGTGTTGACCTTTTACATCAGCCGATTAGACATTAGCCATCTACATGTGGTGATTTAATGGCCATCACAAAAACCAATCCACCTCTGTTAAATATATCACTCTACCTGGCCTGCAATAGTGCATGTGATAAAGAGATTTATTCTTCCTGATCAAAACATTGCATATTCAAGAAAGAAGAATGAAAATGAAAATGGTGGCATTGGCCATCTTTTTATATTCTGGTATCTTACACAGAGCAAATATTATATCACATATAATGCCTTCAGTGTATAAATGTTTGTGTGTAGCTTCTGTGTTGGAGAAGGCAATGGCACCCCACTCCAGTACTCTTGCCTGGAAAATCCCATGGACGGAGGAGCCTGGTGGGCTGCAGTCCATGGGGTCGCTAAGAGTCGGACACGACTGAGCGACTTCACTTTCACTTTTCACTTTCATGCATTGGAGAAGGAAATGGCAACCCACGCCAGTGTTCTTGCCTGGAGAATCCCAGGGATGGGGGAGCCTGATGGGCTGCCGTCTAAGTGGTCACACAGAGTCGGACACGACTGAAGCGACTTAGCAGCAGCAGGAGTAGCTTCTGTGTGCATGCAAACATAAATAATTGATATCTATATCTACTTTTTTGAAAACTATTGAAACCTAATACTGGTATAGTACATTTTTAAATTGTTGTATTATTTTGAAATCTCATGAACACTCTCACATCACAAAGAGTCAAATTTTGGCCTAAAATAAGACCAACAGGAGACATTGTAATGTACATGATAAAGATAATAATGTAACTAGTGAAAAGAGATTTTTAAGTCATATTTTTATCAAAGGAAAAAAAGAAGGAAAATAGTTAAGCCTCTTTAAAAATTTGTCACAGCTCCTTAAAGACTGGGCTTTGCAGGTGGACTAGTGTTAAAGAATACACCTGCCAATGCAGGAGACACAAAAGTAAGCTAAATCCCAGAGTGGGGAAGATCCTTTGGAAAATGAAATGGCAACTCTTTCCAGTATTCTTGCCTGGAAAATCCCACTTATAGAGGAGCCTGATGGGCTATAGTCTGCAGTGCCACAAAGAGTTGGACATAACTGAGCACACCCAAAACACTAATAGAGTAAGAAGTAACATTTTTGGTTTTAAGCATTTTAAAAGTCCAGTCAATAAGCTGAAGAGGTAAACTCTCTGGGTCTTGTTAAGTCGCTTCAGTCATATCCGACTCTGTGTGACCCCATAGATGGCAGCCCACCAGGCTCCTCCGTCCCTGGGATTCTCCAGGCAAGAATATTAGAGAGGGTTGCCATTTCCTTCTCTAATGCATGAAAGTGAAAAGTGAAAGTGAAGTCACTCAGTCATGTCCAACTCTTTGTGACCCCATGGACTGCAGCCCACCAGGCTCCTCCGCCCACAGGATTCTCCAGGCAAGAGTACTGGAGTGGGGTGCCATTGCCTTCAGACTTTCTTATTTTCAGGTCTTTTAGATTCACAACAGTCAATGTCACAATCTACTTTCTCTTGCAAAAGTACCAAATCATCCCTATTATTAGCATCATTACACATTTGTTGGTTGTCAACCATGTACATGGTACTGTACTAACTCTTGAGGGATACACAAAATGTAAGTTAGAAACTCATTTTCTGGAGAAAAAAGGAATTTTATAAATATATGCATGAGAAAATATATCTAGTGCACATAATGCATAGAAAACATGAAACCTAAAAGTCTACCTAAATAATTCATAGATTGTATCTCTTTTTCAAGTTTCTTATTTGTGAATTAATCCTGTCTCTGAGCTTTCTAACATCTATGGTCTGCTCCACTCGATTTATTGCTGTTGGATTATGCATTGCTGTTCAGTTGCTAAGTTGTGTTTGATTCTTTTCAAACCACATAATATGCCCAGTACTCTGCTAAGTGACAGATATAAAAAGTGAAAAGATTTGACTTCTGCCCTCAAGAATGTTACATTCTGGTGAGAAATCAGTGCCTCAAAACAAATAATTATTTAAAAAACACAATTTAGTAGCTATTCTATTGGTGGTATTAAGGTGAAAGGGAGTGAGAGGCACAAATGACTTGGTATGGAAAGGACTCACAGAACTGATGTTAAGTAAAAATTATATCTTAAGCGTTGAACAGGAATGAAGAAGGCAATTGATGTACTCTGTAAACAACTAGAAATGAAAATGAATTTGTTCAAGTAATAAGGTCAGCATTGGCTTCACTTTAAAAATTCTAAACTAGTGAGAAATATTTTAAATGATAATAAATAATAGTGGCAGGGGTTTAGGGAAATGGCAAATTTCATCTACTGCTCATGGTGTATAAACTGGCAAAAATTTTGTGTAGGCAATTTGTCAATTTGCATCACCTTTTTCCTAGACTTTGACCTGGCAATCCAGCTGCTAGGGATCTGTAATGAGAAGATAAATGATGATGTTTACAATGACTTATGTACAAGGTTGTTCTTTGCAATGTCATTTATGAGAGCAAAATCTTTAGAAAGAACTAAATATCCAGCAATGTAGAATTATTTCAATGAATTATGTTATATCATGCAAGCAAATTCAGCCTCTGATATAATATAGTAATGGATGTTTATTAACACTGAACATTTTCAGAAATAAATGTAAAGTGCAAAAGGTATATTACAAAACATATAGCTGTATGTTCACCATATTAAGTTCTGAATGCTGCAACTCTGTGATTTTAATTTTGCTGTGTTGTTGCTCTCAACATTTTTACCAAATATAAACAAGTAATATATATTTCTTTTATCTTAAAATTTTTAATACATATGCTGTAGGAAACAAAAACAGAGCTATTTTTTGTAAGTGATTATCTACAAGGTCTTGTAGGATATTTTTTAAAGAATAGAATATGTTCTTAACAGTATATACTTAAATACCAATTAAAATAATAAACAATTGTACAACTATATGTCCTTAGTTCATATCATATAGTATAGCATAATGCATACATATGAGTAACAAAAAAACTTTGGTTGCCTAATTCATGTTATAATAAAATGAAAAAAAAAAGATTTTCTTACTTACAAACTTGTATTTTTGATCAGTGTTCTCCCCAATAGGTCCAAAAGAGTGACTTCTATGCGACTTTGTGGGAAATCAGTTTCAACTCCAAGATGATTGAAATTAAGACACAGGCAATATAAACTTAAAGTGATATGAAAATGAGAAAATGATACTTCAGGACATAATGTAAAAATGGGAAAAGTACCTTGATATATCCTACTAAGTTTACTGTTTCTTTGATGATACAATAGGTACATTTTGAAAATCAACTTACTATAAAAGAAATATTTTTAAAATATTTCATTGTTTTGCCTTTCAGAAGTCATGTAATGTAATAATTATCTTGGCACTCCACTCCTACAATATTATTTATATGTAAAAAGAAGATATGGAGAAATGGGAAATCTTACATTCTAAACATATTAGTTTGTAGGTATAATTGATTTATTTCCTTGTCTCTTAGTTTTTACAGTTGTTCCCAGAAGCAAGAATTCCAATAACTCCTTTATCTTATGAGCCTTAGGAAAGCATAGTATAGATTAAACTCAGAACTGGTGAGTTCTGTTTACACTGGCTCTTACATTTATTCCTGGCCTCAAGCCCTAGTGAATATGCAAATATATGAACAAAATATCCTAGATCCAAATATGAAAAGTGTAAGGAAAAATGAGACACTAGACCTTTACTGAAATTATTTTTTAGAGAATTGGATTGAGAAAAAAAGTGCTTCAAGAGACCCAAAATCTGCAAGCTCCAAAGATTTAATTTAATAATAAGGAAACTAACTCAGGGAAAGCTGAACTAAGGTAACAGCATTGCATATTTAGAATAGATAGAGATTTAGGATTGAGAGTAAAAATTTGACTCATGAGGGTATAGCTTTGTTATCTTTGCCAGTGTCAACAGATGTTATTTAACCTCGGTATATAGCTCAAATATACTCAGTTTCAGCTTCTACACTTATAAAATAGGAGAATGATATCACTATACATGAATAAATTATCAGTATTTCCCTCTGGAATAAAAAGTAGTGTGGATAGGAAAGATTAAAGATGAACTTCTTATGTATAATTTTGTATTTCTTAAAAATATTACTTTTATAATTAAAAATTGAATGGAATACTTTAAAAATATTGTAAGGATTATATACTGAGGAATAAAAGCATATAAAATTAATATTTGGTATAAATTCTACTTTTTTGTCTTAAATATGCAGTGCATATATGGATGTGTCTAGAAATTTGATGTCATTTGTGAAAAAAAAAGAGATTATTAACAGATAGCCCCTTTCAGTTAATGACTTTGTGATATTTACATCATACTTGTGTCACTTGAGAGTGAACCTATTTGAGGAAGAATAAGAAAAATAAAAGAACATTTAATGATGCAATTGAAGTACTTTTGGCCACAGAATAAAAATGAAACTCTAGTCCTGAGCAAATATTATGAATTCTCATCATCATCTGGAGTGTCCTTTATCTCTGGCTCCTGAGATCATCTGTTATAAGAGGCAAAGCAATTGAAGTAGTTCACTTGAACTCAAATAGATATCGTAGAACCTTTTTATGAAAAGTTCATGCCTAAGAAATGTTCCCCTAAGGCATTAGAAATGTTTAGATCACATACACATTCCCTATTTTTTTTTTTTTACTACACACCAAGAAATGTACTGTTGTTATACTTGAAGAGTTATTTTTCCAGAGAGGTGGGTGTAGTTTTCTTGATTGCTTTATTTCTCTGAAATATATTTATTATAAAAATAATTATGAAGACTTTTACCAACTCATTAACAAGGGTGCATTTTCCATTGATCTATATGCATGTGACTGTTCTCTGCTTACAAATTTGGTAGTGGATATGTTCATAGAGGCGATAGGTGGCTCAGTGGTAAAGAATCCACATACCAATGCAGGAGACACAGGAGATGAGGGTTTGATCCCTGGGTGGGGAAGATCCCCTGGCGAAGAAATGGCAATCCACTCCAGTATTACTGCCTGGAAAAATCCTATGGGCAGAAGAGCCTGGTGGGTTACAGTCCATAGGGTGACAAAAAGTCAGACACAATTGAACATGCACATATTGGGCTATCCCACACAGACAGGGATTTAAAATAAAAGCTATTTGAAGATGGTATAATTGGACAAAAATTGTGTTAACATACTGAAACAGGAAAATCCTATCCATAAATTTTCCAACGTGATTGGTGCTTTGAGAGGCAAGAAACAATCCGGAGAGGAAAGAAGTAATCAGGAGAGAAAGATACAGAGTTTAATGGGGGAGGGGGTGGATTCTGAATATCAATATTCTTATTATCCCAACACTGTTCATTTAAATACATCCTTTCAGCTTCTTCGCATAAAGTATTTATTCAACAAGTTAATAAATAAGTAACCAATTAAGCATTAAAGTGTGATTTTTAGATGATTATCATCAATATTTTTCTTCCTAAACAGCCAGGATTTTCCTGTCTCCTTCAGAGTCTTGCCACAGATACTGCAGGACTCTGCCCTCCTCTCGCAGGGTGGTTTCTGGGGCCAAGAAGTTTCAGATCTGAGTCCTCTTATAAAGAAACCAATATCCTCCACCCCATCTGTAGTTCTCAACTGCATAGCATTATTTTTGAGAAAAGGTTTCAAATTGATTAAGCTCTTTTCCCTGTTCCTGCAAGTGGTAGTAGGTTAAGTTAAATAAGAACAGGATTGTTTTTAGAAGCATAATAGATTGTCTGAAAAAAGGCCTTTCAGTCTCTCCCTCCTTCTCTTTCTCTATCCTCTCTCAAACACACTCACACTCACACACAAACACACACACACACACACACTATACAGAGCTGAACCTTCATCCATGACTCCCCACTGAATTTCACCAGAATATAATAACACATTTGATTATATGAAAATATTATATATAGATATGATAACTGTCCCTCCCCAATTATCACCTTCTGGTCCTGGTGTAAGAAATCTCCTCTACATGTCCCTGAATTTCCCAACCCCTTTCCTCCCCCACAAACTTTCAAGCTTTAGCCTTTTCCAAATGCCTGATCCTTGAATATTTGATCTTTTATGCAGCTTATTAGAGACTTGTAACAGCTGTCCAATTTGTATAAGACCTAATTAAAAGGGAAACTGACATGAACATAGTATTCCTGCTTAGACTGAAGAAAGAACCAAACAATGTTTTTTTTAAGTCCTGTAAATTCCAAACACTAAAACGATGCACACAATTTTTAGAAGTGTTGATGAGAAAGGTGTTGACTCTGGTAAGTCAGCAAAACAGCCTTCAGAGAGAAGCTGCATTTCATATTCTCCCCTCTCCCAGATGTTAGTAGAACTTGGTTTTTATAAGCTCTATCTAAGTTTGAAGAACCTATGGATTCCTTCCCTAGGAAAAGCCTGAGTACATTGCCGGGCAGCACCACTGACCCAGCAAAGAGGAACTGGCCAGTACCTGAATAATGTTTGCGCAGAGCTTTGGAGACTGGAGATTTCTATCTCCCTCTAGCAAAATGCAACTGGTTATTTACTTGTATGCATTTTAAATTCCTCCAAATGGATGCAGAAACTTTGTGTGTTTGAGAGATTGAAGGAGTGTGTGTGTGTGTTTGTGGTGTGCATGCATCAGTCTGCCAGTGGGTTTTTAAGAGCACTCACGAATCATACTGGGATTTTTCCCTGCCCCCTCCCTTCTTTTCCGGTTCTCAGTGAATGCTTTTGGGTCTGGAATCAAAGATGCAAGCGTACATTGTGTTTTCACCCTGTAGACTTAAGTAACATTTAGGAAATATCAGAAAAACCTAACTCTCAAAGACCAAATTGACTAAAATTCTATAACAAGTTTTAAAAAGTATGTGCCTAAATTACATATCTCACAGCAAAAAAAAAAAAAAAACCAATTTTATAATGTAAAATATATATGATATGAACGTATGTTCCAAATAGCCACTTTCAATATGCTAAAAGAAAAAAAAAGGGGGGGGTGGTCTCAAAGACATCAAATACCATAAACATTGTACTGCAGAGACGGAAGAAATACATTTAAAGCACCGATGAAAATGGCGTGCGGTATAATTACCTCAAATTGCTGTTCGCTTGACACCCTGACACTAATTTTATTCAAGCCATCGGGAAATAAATGTTTTAAAAGCACTCTTTCCAAACGCCGGAGCTAGTGGGGGCTGTGAGTTCATTAAGGAAAGGAAAGGGTAAAGTTTTCAGCACGCAAAAAGAATTAAATAATCCTTTTAAAATCAGCATCTTTGTGAATCGCCAGCCTTTAATGCCCACATTTTTAACGCTTGCCCTGTACGTGGATTGATTTTTTTTTTCTTCAGCATTCCCTCACCAGATGGATTTTTGCTACTGCAGATCAGCAGAGGGTGTCAGATCTTTGAGTGCACCAGGCTGGAACGAGCAGAGCTTCTTA
>SJXQ01003216.1:148817-319515 GCA_006408695.1 Aepyceros melampus
ACAGGCCCGCCCCAGCAACTGCATATTGAAATTTGTTAAAGCACTCATCTTTATGGAAATCAATCATTATCCTAAAGAAGTGTTTCTCTGCCATCATTCGGATTTCTGGTTGTGGCCCAGTAATTAACAAGAAAAGCATTGAACTGTTTGAATTTTATGAGCCAGTGTAACTCTGGCCTCAATCATATTCCTCCGGGATTTCTAAGCAGTCTATTTTATCAGCAGTTAGGGGACAAAACAGCAAATAAAACCACAGTGTTGATGGGGTCTGCATTCCACCACATATCCACCTTTGAGAAGTATGTTAAAAGACTGCAGACCACAGATTAAAAAACACACACACGCACACACACACACACACAATTGTAGGATTGTAAATCAGCCAATGAAAGCCCCCAGAGCAGTTGTTAAGATTTGTCTTCTAGAACTCATATTCTAAAGAGAAGAAATTTCCCAGAACAGTGATGTTCTAGAGTATGTATTATTTATTTTAACGCTTTTTAAATAAAATCTTTATTATAAACCATGACTATTCCTAAGGCCATTCATCATTTTCTCTCTTGATTCTTTTGTTTGTGGAATGCATTTCATAGTAGTGTGATTGTAACCTACTATTCTTTGACAAATATTATGGCTTTTTATTTATTTATTTAATCATTTTTCATGTCAAGACCTTAATTCTTTTATGGAAAGACAACTGAGTTCCTGGTAGGCAATCAACAGATTTACTATTGATGAAAAAGTTGGGAAAGAATGAGTTATATATTCAAGGATTCTATGACCTTAAAAAGGAAAGGAAAAGATGGCAGGTGTTCTATGTTTTTAGTAGAAAGTGACCCTTGAAAGACACCTAGTGAGGCATGATGGTAATTTTTAAACTGATATATTAGTTAAAGTCAGGAAAATAGAACTTCTGGTAGAAGGTGTGTGCTGGGACCTGAGCTTTCCTTCATACTAATTAAAACAAAATGAAAATATAGAAGGCAAAGTTTAAAGTATTTTTTAAATATTAGCTTCAGTGGTTTTTGATGGTCATTGTGTATCAGACATCCACTAAGTGGTTTAAAGAATTGTTTAATTTACCCCTCACAAGCACAGAATAATAAGATGTTGCTATTTCATTACACCAATGAGAAAATTGAGGTTTAAGGAGAGTAGGCAATAACTCAAATCTCGTAAATAGTGGGGCTGTATTTAAACCCAATTATCCTCATACACCAAAAACTCACTCTGTGTGTGGAGTAGTCATATACATTTACTTGTTAACTTCTTAAAGAATACTATCCTTTTTATAAATACAGTATAAAAATTAAGGACCCTGGGTATATCTTCTTATTCAGTGCATATTGTTGGCCCTTTATATTTTCAATTTGTCTTGCAGCAGAAAGCATTGTCCTACATTTGAAAGAGATAACTTTAGTGTGTTCTCCAAGACTGTGTAAGAAGACAACATATAAGAAAAAAGATGGATGTGTGTTATGAATTCATGAATTATATAAATTCAAGTCAAATGTAAATTATCAATATATTGATACTAAAATATTAGGGCAATCAAATATTATATAATAATATGTTAAAAATCTATGTAGAAAAGATATTCATTATTTCATAGAAAATAACTTTTATTATTTATTTAGACCATGTTTTATTTAGTTTGATAAAGTATCACTGTCACAATTATATAAACTAAAATATAGTAAATATACTTTTTAGTTTGCAGGGTATATAATACCATATAATTTTCATTTAGAAGTACTTAGCTTCTTGTCTTCATTTTAACATAAAATGCTCATATAACTGTAGTTACCATGTGCTTTAGTTAAGATATCTTATTTCCAGTTAAATCATCCCATAATTCATCAAAGTAAAAGAGATTTTAGTTGGGCCAGATGGAAAAGGAGGAAAGAAGATATCTTGTTCAGTTCCACTGCTTTAAAGAAAGTAGTACCTTCTGTGGCTGCTGGTATAACTAAGAATATCCTAGAATTTAAGTTGTTGCCATAGAAATTTATTGTTTAACCTTTCTTACATGTTTACTGAGTAGGAAGTTGAATAGCTGATCTAACATTCTATAACAGGATTCTTTTTCTTATCTTTGTTTATATTAAATGTAATGAAGATTGTCAGGCATTTTAATACATGTCAAAAGTATATTGGCGATTTCGACAGTTTGTTAATTTGGCTTTTTCCAGGGTTGCAGATAGATATAATTGGCATGTACAGAGATGGATGAATTTGCAAGTTTGAATAGGGAATTGTGTGTTTTTAACGTGTTGGTAGAATGCTACACAGAATGCTTTTTAATTTAACTCTTCTGATAGCTAAATTTTAAATATTAGGTTTTTTTTATTTGTATGCTTATTTGACTAAAAAATGGAAATATAAAATGTGTAAAAATTCAGTTTTAGAACATGTTCACTTTTGGTTCATTTTCTTTATTATTTCAATCTATTCTAAATGCAACATATTATTTAAATTTTAAAAGATGAACTGTGTATGATATCAATAGGTATAGTAAATGCATACTCAGAATTACTAAGATATATGAGTTGTTTAAATTTGGCCCAGAACCATAAAAAAAGGTGGCTACATTAAATCAATTTCATTTAATCTCCTGGCATTGTCTTACAACTCTAAAGTCACCAAAAATATGATTATAAAAAGTGATATACAAGACATGCAGGACTTTCTTGGTGTTGAGAGTGTTTCAAAGAAATGTCACTAAATGATTTCCTGAAAGCACATGTCACAAACAGAGCCATCCTGAAATCTGAATCAATATCGACTCTGTTCTGGCCTATCAAACTTTGATTGAGTTTCAGGAAAAAATTAAATAGTTAAGATAATAACAGATGAAGTATTTAAGAATTGTAGCTTTATAATGAAATGGATCATTGAAGAATCATCTTCATTTATTAAAGCCCAGGATCACCATTTGTCCTCAATTGATTGGCAATGTCCAGTTTATTGGTTTAGACTTCAAATATCTAAATAATCATTATTTTCATTCCATTTTCTTGCTAAATATAAACTATATTAATACCTTAAAAGTAATTATTTTTTCTATTTAAAGCTTACAGGGTAATTATCTAATAATTGAAAGAATTTTGAATGAGTTAGAACCTAAATATTAAATTGGCAACAATAACTGGGTACTTGTATGAAAAAT
This sequence comes from Aepyceros melampus, assembly GCA_006408695.1. Classification (NCBI taxonomy): domain Eukaryota; kingdom Metazoa; phylum Chordata; class Mammalia; order Artiodactyla; family Bovidae; genus Aepyceros; species Aepyceros melampus. Next base: position 151,987 of record SJXQ01003216.1, read on the forward strand.
ATTGCAGAAGCTCTCTTACAGCAGTTCTAACCTCAAGGAGTTCACAACCTACAAAGATGAGATACATACAGCATTCTAATTGTATAATAGTACCTCATCAATAATTTTTAAATGATGTGATGTCCCTAGAAAATTTTGTTTTTACCTTTTAAGTAATATAGGATTTTGGCCATTTGGATGATTACAGTTGTCACATAAGTTTTGGAGAAGGAAGAGGCAACCCACTCCAGTACTCTTGCCTGGAAAATCCCATGGGCGGAGGAGCCTAATGGGCTGCAGTCCATGGGGTCGCAAAGAGTCAGACATGACTGAGCGACTTCACTTTCACGTTTCACTTTCATGCATTGGAGAAGGAAATGGCAACCCACTCCAGTGTTCTTGCCTGGAGAATCCCAGGGACGGGGGAGCCTGGTGGGCATGCGGTCTATCGGGTCGCAGAGTTGGACACGACCGAAGTGACTTAGCAGCAGCAGCAACATAAGTTTTACCTCTTGTTCAAAAAGAGTTGAAAATCTTAAAACAATGTTCTAAAATGAAAGAGATACTTGCATTACTTTGCTAGGTTTATTTTCATTTATTCTTTTGTAAAATGGGAATAATGTCTGCTATTTTGTAAGTTCACTAAGACTTTTCTAACTAATCCTTGTAAGAAGAAACCATCAAACAAGTTTTTATTTTAGCAAATGAATGACAGATGATTTTCAATGTTAGTTACTTGAGAAATCAAATATAAATTTAGAAATTTGAATAAGATATTTTATAGTATCATAAGAGTTACAAAATAGCTGTTTCTGGGTATTTGATTTTTGTCATTTACAGTATATATAATATAGATAACAAAAGCTTTAATATATTACATATACTTGAAAATTTTTATAGTAAAGCTAACGTTCCCCTAGCCATTTCTTATTTAGTAAAACCCAACTTCAGTTATCTAGTAATGTGTTCCAGGTGGACAAGTCCAAGGTTTAACAAGCAGAAAGCAATAGGCAAGTTGTGCATTTACTAACTTCTATGCATTATTCTCTTTCCCTCGAGCTCCATTTCTTTTCTTGACAGAAGAATACAGGAAGGAAGCATGTTCAGCTGCAGCATATCAATAGAAAAAAATCAATATATAGTGAAAAATGAGAAGTGCCTAAAATGTAGATGGTCAATCAACAGTGCAGAGAAACAAGTTTCTCTGCTTCCTAGGAAAGGGGGATGAGAGGAAAGCGTGACTGTTACCATAACAATAATGACTCTTATCAGATTCTATGATATTTATTGTAAATTTTTCTTTTTTAAATCAATATCTTTTTAATATTTACAAACTGCATATTATACAAAACTTTATGCTCATTATTATAATAGTAATCTGATTTGAATAGTATGTGTAAATATGTAGAACTTTTGGCCACTTCTCCATAAGGTCTCAAGAGTTGGACACTTAGTGACTAAACCAACCAACATAAAATAATAAGATTACAACATAGCAAGTGAATTTGAAATAATGACATTGCCTATACATTATTGTAAAATTCACATGCTTAGTCCAAGCATTTTTATTTATTAAAATAATCTTTTTATATGCTTTCAGTTCAGTTCAGTCTCTCAGTCGTGTCTGACTTTTTGAGACCCCATGAATTGCAGCACGCCAGGCCTCCTTGTCTATCACCAACTCCCGGAGTTCACTCAGATTCATGTCCATCAAGTCAATGATTCCATCCAGCCATCTCATCCTCTGTCGTCCCCTTCTCCTCCTGCCCCCAATCCCTTGCAGCATCAGAGTCTTTTCCAATGAGTCAACTCTTCTCATGAGGTGGCCAAAGTACTGGAGTTTCAGCTTTAGCATCATTCCTTCCAAAGAAATCTCAGGGCTGATCTCCTTCAGAATGGACTGGTTGGATAATCCTATATGACTAAATTACTACTGTATCTAAAATACTTTGTTGTATGATATGTGCATGATATCAAATAATAATTATTTGAGAATATCTATTTGCTAATAGATGGTTTCTGCAGCTAATCTGGTAAAGTGGCAAATTCAGTTAACTTTGCTAATTGGATACATGTAACACCAGTTTGGATTTCGGTGGCTATATGTTTGAGCATGGCTTTGTCATTACTGAGTTGGAAATTTATGTTATGAACTTTATAAGGTTCCTCAATAATGGATCTAAATTGGCTTAACTCATTATCAGATGAATCTAAAGGGAATGAAATTACTAAAGCAAAGAGTTTAATTCTATTAATCCCTCTGCTTCCTGAATAACTAACTGTGCTCTGATGTCTCAATATATGCTTTAATGAGGGAACATAGCTTTATTTTTATTATTAGTGGGGATCATAAAATGTTACATTTTAAATTTTTCAGCTAAACTTTGGACAGCATTTGTTTTTTTCACCAGAATGGTCAGCATTCCAACAATCAGGTTTCATGTTACAGATGGTATTTGGTATAATTAGACATTAAGAAATGGCAAGCAGAATATTCTAGGAAAGTATTAGACCCTTATGTTACAATATTATCAGGAATAAGACGAAGTCAAGAAACTAACAGCTGGAAACATTAATAATCCCAGAAAACATGAATTACATGGAACATCATGTTACTATTATAACTTTAAATTTATAATACCAAATTAAGAAGAAAGTCAAATCAGAGCCCTTTTTAAAAGTATTTGCATCAGCATGACATCACTTACAGCCAGCCCGAAACTATTCATGCCACAAGCTTTGTACAATATAGTACCTTCTTTTCAATATCCCCACATGGCTAGCTAACTTGACGTCTATTAAATTTCTATCCCTGAAAGTCCAATTTATACACTTGATTAGTAATCAAATTCATAACTGGAAACAGAATGAGTTTCTTTCATAAGTGCATGGTTTTTAATTCATAATATCTTAAACTAGTATGACATATTTTAAGAAAAGATACTTCAGTCCAAAATATTGAGAAAAATTTTGACTATAGCTTTTATAGTATGCATTCATAGATACTAGTACAATTGCTGAAAAGTAATAGCTCATTTTTTTTTTAATTTTGGTCATTCACTTGTATACTTTATCTGGGAATCGCAACTATCAACTTAACAAGCCATATTCTCTTAACTCTTACAAGATAGGACAGTACCAAATTTGTTCAGATGCCTTAACCAGAAAATAGGAATATAGTGCTTTTGAATCTCTCACTTATTTCTGTTCTCAATTCTTTTTAAAAAATATTTGTTTATTTATTTATTTTTTGGAGGGTAATTACTTTACAATATTGTATTGGTTTTGCCATTCATTGACAATAGCTCAGTTTTCAAAGTACAGCTGCTAGTGGTAGCTGTATGTATCATATAGCACCAGACATTTCAAGGAGGCAAAACTGCATTGGTGTCAGGGAGATACATCTTAATTAAGCCTAATTTAGAAAATTGAAACGTAAAGGAAGAAAAACAACTGAAGATGTTGGAAATTTTACCTTGATATTTATTGATCTCCTATGCATGCCAGGCACTTAACTGCACAGAAAAGACTAGAATTCTGCTTATCTGAATTTACATTCTATAGGGGATTACAGAAAACCAAAGATAATGGTAAACCATTGACTAATGAAGAGCTATGAATTAAATACAATGAGGAAGAGACTGACTTCTTTTTTTAAGGGAGGTCTTGAAAGTTGTCTCTGAGGACATGATGCATGAACTAAGTGGAAAATATTAACAGAGGATCATTTGAAGGCTGGATAAAGAGAGATCCAGGCAAATAAATCAAGTACAAAATATCCTGATTTATCAGTGTTCATGAGATATTTGAGGACCAGAAAGAAGGCCAGATTGACTGCCATCTGAACACAGGCGGATATGAAGTTGGAGAGACAGAAAGCGGAGAATGCCTTATAAACCACAGCAAGGAGTTTAAATTTTATTTCAAGTATAACATAGAGAGATTTAAATAGGCAAATGATATGATCCAAGTAGTTTATACAGCCATTTTGGCTTGTTTTGATGTTCATTGTGTTATTCAGTTGCTAAGTTGTGCCTGACTTGTTGCGACGCCATTGCCTGCAGCACTCCAGGCTTGCCTGTCCTTCACTATCTCCCAGAGTTTGCTCAAATTCATGTCTATTAAATTGGTGACGCCATCCAACCACCTCATCCTCTGACTTGCTTAGTGAGAATGAATTATCAGAGGGAAAGTAGAAGTCGAGAAGCTGCTGTTGCAGAGCTTGGGAAAGTCGTGATGGTGTCTTGACAGTTGTAGTAGTAGCGGTGGAAAGAAGTAGTGAGATGTGTGGTATATTTTCATCTCCAGCAGAACATTGTATCAGAGCAGATGTGGGAGTGCCAAGGAAAATAATATGAGAGCTACAAGGGTATGTGTGTGTGTTTTCTTTATAAACTAACTTGATGGTGGTAACTTTTATTGAGAAGGGAAGGCTAGAGGAAGCAGCTGTAGGTTTTAGAGTTCGATTTTGAACATGATAAGTGTGAGATTCTTGTTTACAGATTCTGAGTAGACTGCTGGACATAGAAACATGGAGGTCAGGGAGAGTTTAAGGAGAAGAAAAAGTCTTGGAATTTATCATTCATCTTTTATTGGTGGCTCCATTTTATAGAATTAAAAACTAAACCTATGGTTGTATTAACTGGTGCACTCTACTTTCTCGGCACACTTACTGAAAATTGAAAGTAAATTTGGTTCTAGACATAACTAATGTAGAAAAGTTACAAAACATGTATGATATCTCTCATGTCTGTACATTTCTCCTCAAATCAGAAGACCCTATATAAAACCTAGCAAAATATTCATTTATGAAAATCAATTGAAAATGGAAAAAGATGGCTCAGATAAGGCTAAACAGCTATAGTAAAAAGGGATAGTGTAAACTTTAAATTGAAATACTTAAGCTGCTGCTTTAATAAGCATATTTCTGAGTGAGAAGGAAGCAAGCCATTTTATCCATTACCGGAGACAAAACACTAAACTTTCTTTTTTTTTTTTTCCCCAAGAGGACAAATTTCTGGCAAAGGAAAATTACTTTAATAATCAATCATAAAACAAGACAGGATCAAGCTCTTCTTATTTGGTAGTTAGTCAAATGTTGGACTCTGTTTTGAAGACTTTATTTTACTTTGGCTTTCAACTCTGTGGTTTAGTCTGGTTAGCTGTTCAAAACCCTAACAGGTATTTGGTGTTTAGTCCAACTTTTGAGTAGGTAACACAGTAAAAAATATTTAATGTTTTCCTCATAGAACAGTTTCAGCACACAATCACTAACTGTCTCTAATCCCTGACAATTTAAGTGTAATTGAACTTAATCTTCTGAGTAAATTGTGATTACTTTTCATTTTATTTTAGTCCTGCTGAAATTCAAATATTCATTTTATAGCTTGTACAAGGATACTTTTCCCACAAGGCTCTAAGTGGCTTCAGTTCTTTCTGTTTGGTTGGGATGCCATGACATAAATACTCAGCTTATTTTTAAAAAGAAAGTTAAAAGCTGGTTGAGAGCTCTGTTTGGTTTCTCACAAGACAGCCTCACAGTGCTACAGAGTTTGAAGTCTTTGAGATCTTATGGGGCCCATGGCAAGGAACTTAATCAGAAAGCCTTGATTCTAGATTATGTTCTCCTCTAACTAGCTTTGTGATGCTAGGCAAATCTCTTAAGTCTCGTAAGTTCCAATTTTCATACCTAAAATGAGTCTGTGGACTACAATGAAGGGGTCAGAAAAAATTTTTCTGTAATGGGCCAGATTTAATAAGTGTTTTATGCTCTATGGGCGAAGATGCAAAATCTAGGTTATTAGGAGATACTAAGTCCATATATATGGACTTAATTAGATGCATATCAAACAAGAGAGAAAACAAATTTCCAAAAATTTATGTTGAAAGAGTTAAAAACTTTATTCACTGAGGTTTAAATCTTATATAATTTTTACATGTCACAAAATATTGTCCTTTGGTTTTTTTCAACCATTTAAAAATACAACAACAATTCTTAGCTCACAAGTGGCATAAAAACAGGCAGCAGAACTGATCTGTCCTGTGGGAGGTGGTTTTCATTCACAGGACTAGGTTAAATTCCTCTAATAAAGCTCAAATAGAAGCTTTATTACAGATTCATTGAAATATACAAAAATATTTTGCATTATACATATTATATAAAATTTTCCAAATTATATGGGATATGTATCTAAGTTTTTTTCATTCAATATATAGATATTTTATATTATGCCAGGGAATTTTATCATAATATAATTTTAAATGTGTACAAAATAGGCCAGGGGTAAAATAATGATTGAAGAGATCTAATAATAAATTAGTCATGTTTTATAAGAATTATTGGAGTAATTTACAGCCTCATGTCTAGAATCAGACTGTATCAATTCTAATCCTAGCTCTGGCTAGCTGTGTGAACTTGACCAAGTTATTAACCTTATAGCTCCTTGATTCTCTCATTTGTAGAACACAAAAACAATGATAGCATCTACTTCATAGTAATGTCATTAATATTAAAAGTATCAGAGCACTTAAAATGCCTATACGAGGTTACTACATTATGAACTTTCAGGAGGCTTTTAGCCATCAAGAGTAGTTCTCTATTGCATAAATATTTTTATATAACTTTCAAAATATTTATATCTGGTAGGTCATTTTTTAAAATCACTCTTTCCAAATAAAGAATCTGAAGATTAAAAAGCACTTTACCTAGGAGTACCTTGCTCAGAAGCAGAGTCAAAATGCAAAGCCAGATCAGAGGGACTTTAAAACTAATGCATTTCAGCTGCACAATTGGGTACTTGATGGGAGATTATCATTATTTATCTTCCCCAACTTTCTGTGACATTATTTTATATCAATTTTGTTGTTTTTCCAGGGATTACAGATATATAATGTTATCTTGTTATGTTTCCCCATTCATTCCTGTGTTGAAGTAAGCACATACTTTTTTAAAAAAATGTTAACACAATTAAATTTACCCCTACTATCTCCTAGCTTGTTCTACTGTTGTACAGTAACTGATACTCTAAAATTTAATTCTGTCCCCTTTGTGCTTCCACTTCATCAACTTCATTTAAATTCTACATTATGGCCATTTTTAACTAAGCCACAGGAAAAAAAGAAAGGAAAAACCTTCAAGCTAAATAGTACTAAAGTGACATGGTGGCTTAACACAATATGTATGTTTTTTGTTTTGTTTTGTTTTGTTTTTGGCAAAAGATGGGGTATTTAAAACATCTAAGAGCAGCATGATAACAAATAAATGCATTTTTAATGCTAGCCTTTCAATAGAGATATTTGGCAGGAAGACTTAGTTCGTCACCTTTATGTATAAATATGATATGCTATGGAGCCAACTGATTTTTTATTAATAAAGAAATTTGAGAGATTGCTTTTCTATCATTTAAGAAAATGAGAATAGAGACTTTTGCCTTTTTGCTGCTTCCAAGGTGTCCAATAGAACTGGGAAGGGAATTCAGATTGGTGCTATTATAAAACAAATTCTCCACCAAAATTAGTTATAGAACTGAACAGCTATTACATTTGGTTTTGAAGATTCTGTATTAGTTTGTATACCAAAGACCACAGCTCCTTTTGTTTGTTATCATACCTATCTATGAACACATCTATAATATAGTATTATTGCTATTGTGAGGTTGCTAATAATCCACACTGTCATTTGGGAAGGCAATTCATTTTTCCTTCCAATGCCAAAAGTGAAGCCAGCTAAGATGTCAGAATACATTTGCTTAGGAAAGGAAACATGCTTTCCTCCCAGGGACTACTTCCAGTATAATCTGTGGTAACTCTCCTATTTATAGAACTGTATGCAATATTCCCACCATCTAATAAATATAAAAAACTACAGCCTCCAAAAATTACTTCTTATTTTTAAAATTTGGAGAAATGCCACATTAAATAACCTAAGTCCTCGTCCTTACTACAGGACTTAACTGATTTCAAGAAAGGTTCTGAGTCCCCGTGAGAAATATGTGATATGCAATATTTCCCATACTTATTGACTTCAGAAGCCACTACACTCTTGTCAGTCACAACACCCCTTGTTTGTTTTTCCAAAAGACTTGTTTAAGACTTGGAGGGAGAAGAGATAATTACTTGACATAACTTAATTTAGGAGGGGAAAAACAGAACAAAATAAGCTCAGGTCTTATAGAAAGCCAAACTCATAGTGTAGAGATATAAAATAATAGGCTTAGAGCCAATTCTTTCTGAAAGAAAGTAGCAATTCAGAGAACTAATAATAATAAAAGAAAAAGAGAAGCCATTGCATTTATTTCCTATGGCTTTCAGGCATCTCTGAGTCTAATTGTGTGCCATTTACCATGAAGAGCTTGGCCTTTCTTCAATTATGCCATCTGTTGAAACACAGGATAGATCACTACTTTATGACCTAGTGGTTCAAAATAGCTTGTGTCTCAATAAATATAGAACACTCAAAGGAACAAAATTTCTCTGTTACTAAGGCTCTGAATGATGCATCCATTTAGCCCCAGTTTCGTGGAAATAAGATTAATTGTTCACAGTAGAATTTATTTTAAAACAGTATACCCTTCAAAAGTTACCCCAATCCCTCTTGTCTTTAGTGAGTTGTCATTTTCATATATGGAATACCCAAGCCTAACAAATAAAATTAATAATAGATTGATGGTCTATGCTGATTAGTATGCAGTTCCTTAAATTTGTAATTGGGTGACTTTCTAACTGAAGTTTATAAGCAAGTGTATTTCCTCTAATTTGGTGTGTTAAAATACTGAATGATTTTCCATCTGAATTTGTCAGTGAGAACCACACTTAATGAAACAAAAGGTCAATTTGTTTTAATTTGAGCTCCTTTGTTAATGTAGTAGGCAAATTCCACTTGATGAAAAAGTCACCTCCCACCTTCTTTTAAAAATAATCCATACCTATGTTCACTGTGATAAACAGATATTATTGAACATTTGAAAATCTTCACTCTCTAGATTTTAGACATTGTAAGTTCTTCCTGAGTAAGGCTCATGTGTTCTGTATGTTTTAACCTCCTTGCTTATTTGAAGAATGATATATAATAATAATATGATGTTACTTGATTGAATGAATACTTATAAAAACACACATCTTTAACTTTAAATATAGTTGCAAAATGGCAAGACAAAATGATCATTTTCACCATTTTTTCAGGACCCATATTCTTTCCAAATCAATGTTATAAAAATAGCAAAGCATGATACTTGTAAACAAATATTTCCATCCCTAAGTCTATTATAAAGGTGGTTATCTTCCAAAGAGGCTATAAGGATTTATCTTTCTGATAAACTAATCATAATATATTCAATTTATAAAGTTAAAAATATATTTATATGAAGTTAGATTTACTTAAAAAGCAAACAAGTCTTAGTGCTGTAACTCAGAAAAGAAATATGACAAAAATTTTTTTTTTTAGAAAAACCGACTGGAGTCTTTCAAGAAAAGTGTTCCCTGCCTTGTGCATATACACATACACCACGCCCCCCCCACCACCCAACAACACACACACACACTCATGGTTTAAGAATGAAGGTAATAATAGACCATAACCTCTGGGTCACTGATTCAGAAAGGATGGAATGGGAGAGCATTACACTGAAAATCAGTCTAGACTGAAAAACAGGGAAATACTATAATTTTTTTTTCTAATTTACAACTCTAGTAGAATAACTAGAATGAAAATGATGTATTTGCCTAGTTTATTGAATAAGTAAAGCAGAGCTTTGTTATAGATTTACTAAAGTCACTTGTTGCTTTTAGAATTAGTTTAAATGTTTTGCTCTTGTGAAATTTGCCAAATGGGTAACACACAGTCCTGAAATAAGGATCAATATTTAATAAGACTTGAGTATCTTAGGTGGTTTTGAAATTTAATCATTCTTTCAAAATATTTATAAAGGGTTGTTAGTTTCTATTAAGCTCAAGCATATCTTGTCCCAAATTGCTTTAAGCCAAACAGAATGTTATATGACATTGATTTTTTCTTCATAATATTTTATAATTCTTATAATCTTTTTTGTTTTATAAAAGCAATACTCATTCATTAAGCAACAATGACTTTTCATCTTTTTAAGGAATTACAAATTTTATTGTTAAAAAAGCCTTCATTTCATTCATTTCTTAGGAAATTTTAAGGACATTTACTGTGTTGATAATTAACCAGCTTGGTAACTTTGAAATTCACTTCCTAATTTTGGGGTTAAAAAAAACACACTTATACCTCTAAAGATTAGGAAAGAAACATCTATATTATAAACTTTAATAACACTATACTGAAATTTTAAGTTCTTATGGATTCTGTGAGGGATTCTGCTGTATTTGTTTTTATTAGGGGTTTTACAACATTTGATGGATTCACAGCAGCAACTAAAATTAATTTGTAGTGTATTTTTTAGAATCACTGTACAGAAGTTTTTGGACAGAAAAAAGTAAATTCTGTGATTCTTAGTTTTTAAAAAAATTCAGGCAGATGCATAATAAGCATATAAACTATTTTTTTTTTTGCTAAATTATTTAATTCATGTTTAGAAACATCAAAAATTTATTGCTTTACTGAAAGAGAGCTCCCACCTGATCCATGAATGTTTGGGGAAAAATGAAAAACAATTGAAGTTTAAGGGAGAAATGCACCATGCTAGTTGCTCCTGACTGCTCTGCACAAGAGGTGAAGAAATAATCCGAAGTGTGCTGTAGGGATAAAAGGAGTTGAGAGTAACCAAATATTTGCCCTCCTTTGTCTTTATGTTGTAAACACAGCTTGCATCTTTCCACTCTTTTGATGAAATGTAGTTAACACCATTTGAGATAAAATTAAATGTCATTTTGACTCTGGCTGTGTATCATGAGGGCTGCTGCAGAGATAATTTCTCATTTTCCATATGTATGTAATGGAGGCATAGCAAAAATGGCAGGAAAATCTAGTCATCTGGGCCTTTTGAATTAAGGAATTCTTGAGGCTCTTATCCTACTGATTATGAAGAAAGAAATGAACCTGTGTTTTTTAGATGCAAAAAGACATTTTGTAAACTGGGCTGTTTGATTCTGTGTGACTGTAGATGATTATGAATCACATTATTTCAGCAGCCTAGTATTATAGCTTAACTACCATTAGAGTTTTTCTGTATTAACAAAAGTGCAACTATGGAAAAAGGTTATTTGTTCTTTGTGTATAATGTAGGTAGTAAAATGTATGTTTGAGCTGTGCTTCATTTATATTTAGGATGATTTTGTTTTGGATTATAGTTTTGAGTAATGAATTCTCTTGAAGAATATATCATTTTTGCTTTTGCATTTATCTATTATTTGTAATTAACCTGAGCCTTAGAAGATTTTTTCCAAATATGAGTCTACATATTACACTGAGCAATTTTACAATTAATTAAAATTCTTCTTTTAAGTCAATGCTAAAATTAAACTCTATAAATTTGTGTGGACAGGTAAACAGGTTCAATATATCTATCCTTCATCTCATCTTAAAAACCAGCCCATAAAATGAAAAAAAATATTGTTTAAGGGGAGATAGTGCCAAATTGAAGATACTTATTATGGCACTCTAAAAACGTGCCCAGGGTTAAAATTTATCACCCTGAGACATTAGTCAGGAAACCTGCACAGTTAATGGGAACCCTCAGTTTGACTAATTGTTGGCATTAAGAAGGAAATTTCAAGGTCTATTAAGAAAGAAAATGAAAACCCAAGTGCATATGTGGTTTTGGGCATATAGTGGAGTCTGGCAAGGACGTGAAGAAAAAGTGATGAATAAAAATTATAGGAAAAGTTACAGAGAGGCTCTATGAAAGTCAAGTGCTATAAGAGGAAAAGGAAATAGCCAGTAAACATCCAGATAGCAGGTTGATCTAGATTTTTTCTCAGAATGGCATTATATATAATAACTGTGGGTGTTTGTCACTTAAGTTGGTCATCGAGGAACAAATATGACTGGTAGACTTTTGAAAATTAGCTGCATATCAAGAGCAGAAAAACTGAGCATCTTCCATCTGAGCAGAAAACATTTTTAATAATATCTATTTAATTTTTTAAAATTTCATTAAAGGTATTTCTGTACCTTAAAGGTATTATAAGTACTTATTTAGATATAATTTTAAAATATTCTATAATATTCACAAACATTTGGGTTAAAAACTGAAGCAAACATCTTTCTAGTGATTTTAGCAAATTAGATTAATGAGAAGAATGTCTAGAGTGAAGTACTGAAATTAGGAATGTAAAAATAGCCATTTCCCTTTTATTAGTTACTTAAAATTTTTGTCAATTCAGAACATGTTTCACTAATAAGCTGAAAACTTACTAGTTTTATATTTGGTATCCCAAAACAAAACACACATGTTATTTTTAATATAGCGTGTATGGTCAGCCAATAGAATTATTGTGTGGTCAATATGTATTAGGGTGCTGTACTGACATTCACGGATATTAAGAGATGTTTAGTTCCAATTATAAGTATATACATACTGCGAAGTCACTTCAGTCGTGTTGGACTCTGTGTGACCCCATAGACGGCAGCCCACCAGGCTCCGCCATCCCTGGGATTCTCCAGGCAAGAACACTGGAGTGGGTTGACATTTCCTTCTTCAATGCATGAAAGTGAAAAATGAAAGTGATGTCGCTCAGTCATGTCCGACTTTTTGTGACCCCATGGACTGCAGCCTACCAGGCTCTTCGGTCCATGGAATTTTCCAGGCAAGAGTACTGGAGTGGGAAATATAGCGTGTATGGTCAGCCAATAGAATTATTGTGTGGTCAATATGTATTAGGGTGCTGTACTGACATTCACGGATATTAAGAGATGTTTAGTTCCAATTATAAGTATATACATACTGCGAAGTCACTTCAGTCGTGTTGGACTCTGTGTGACCCCATAGACGGCAGCCCACCAGGCTCCGCCATCCCTGGGATTCTCCAGGCAAGAACACTGGAGTGGGTTGACATTTCCTTCTTCAATGCATGAAAGTGAAAAATGAAAGTGATGTCGCTCAGTCATGTCCGACTTTTTGTGACCCCATGGACTGCAGCCTACCAGGCTCTTTGGTCCATGGAATTTTCCAGGCAAGAGTACTGGAGTGGGGTGCCATTACCTTTGAGTAAATAAGCACATTTGTACTACTGCTGTAGATAGACCTTTGTGTTCAAGAAGAAACACAGATAAAACACTAAACACTCTCATTTTTGTTTAGTGTAAAGGATGCTAACTAGCTTCTGTACTGATAGCTTGCCAGATTGAGCTAAGGTCCAGAACTGCTGCCTTACAGCTTTATCTACCCTATCTGTGTTTTATTAAATTGGCCTGATGACCGGCAAGAATCTCTGCTTTTCCTGAGTGCAGACACAAGATACTTGTGTTAACAAGCATTTATTGAGTGAAAGGCAGCCTGCTAGGTGTCGGGTACAATATGATAAATAAGACAGCCCACACTCTCAAGGAGCTCATGTTTTAAAGACATTTCCTGTCAAAATGTGGGTGAAAACTACCAGATGTGCCTCTTTCAAGTTCAGATTCTTAGGCACTGTCTTAAACTTACTGATTCATAATCTTTCTGGTAACCCTTGGTTCAAAAATAACACCCTACATATTTTAAGTCTTTTTATTTAAAATATTGTTGAGTAGTAGATTCTTTAGCAGAAATTTATTTTTAAAACAATGTAGTAATAGATACACTTAGGAAATTGCAAGAGGGAAGAGGAGCCTGCAACCAACCTAAAGGGGTGGAAAGACCTCTTGTAAGAAGGAACATCTCAGGTTGACCATTACAGGAGGCACCCAGAGTATGTGTGCTGTTTGGAATAGGGAGAATTATTGGATCTTTCTAGGAAGCAGCTAATTCATAAACCAAGGTAGTAAAGTTAGAAAGAGACTGGTGTCAATAGGGAAATGCAAGGAGTTTGTTTAGGAGGAGAATGAAGACACACACAAAAAAGGGTTATCAAAATAATTAGGCACCAAGTCATCAGGAACTTTAAATGTTAGTTTAAGAAAATGTGATTGTGTCCTGTCTTAGCTTTGATGTTGTTGTTTGGTCCATTAAGTCGTGTCCGACTCTTTGTGACCTCATGGACTGCAGCGCGCCAGGCTGCTTTGTCTTCCACTACCTCCTGGAGTTTGCTCAAATTCATGTCCATCGAATTGGTGATGCCATCTAACCATCTCATCCTCTGTCACCCTTTGCCTTCAATCTTTCCTAATATCAGAGTCTTTGCCAATGAGTCACCTCTTCGCATTAGATGACCAAAGTATTGGAGCTTCAGCAACAGTCATTCCAATGAATATTCAGGGTTGACTTCCTTTGAAATTGACATTCCAAGGCAAATAACATGAATTATTAAAAAATCCAGTCTAGAGAGGGAGATACTGAAAAAAATTTTTATTTTTTTTTATTTTTTTATTTTTTATTTTTTAATTAATTTTTATTTTTTNCTGTAGGAGAGGGAGAGGGTGGGATGGGTTGGCAGAGTGGCACTGTAAGATGTGTGAAGATGTGTGATATCATAAGTGAAAAGAATCGCCAGTCCAGGTTTGATGCAGGATGCAGGATGCTTCGGACTGATGCACGGGGATAATCCAGAGAGAGGGTGTGGGGCGGGAGGGGGGAGGTGGGGGTCGGGATTGGGAGTTCATGTACACTCGTGGCTGATTCATGTCGATGTGTAGCAAAACAAATACAGTGTTGTAAAGCAAAACAAACTAAAAAAATAAAAATTAACTAAAAAAAAAAATCTTCTGCTTCTGTTAGGTTCATACCATTTCTGTCCTTTATCGTGCCCATCTTTGCATGAAATGTTCCCTTGGTATCTCTAAAATCTTGAAGAGATCTCTAATCTTTTTCATTCGTTGTTTTCCTCTATTTCTTTGCACTGATCACTGAGGAAGTCTTTCTTATCTCTCCTTGCTATTCTTTGGCACTCTGCACTTAAATAAGTGTATCTTTCCTTTTCCCCTTTGCCTTTCACTTTTCTTTTCTCAGCTATTTGTAAGGCCTTCTTAGACAACCATTTTACCTTTCTGCATTTCTTTTTCTTGGGGATGGCCTTGATCACCGCCTCCTATACAATGTCATGAACCTCCATCCATAGTTCTTCAGGCAATCTATCAGATCTAATCTCTTGAATCTATTTGTCACTTCCACAGTATAATTGTAAAGGATTTGATTTAGGTCATACCTGAATGGTCTTGTGGTTTTCCCTACTTTCTTCAGTTTAAGTCTGAATGAGGTTGAAAGAAGAGAATAAAAAAGCTGGCTTAAAACTCAACATTCAAAAAACTAAGATCATGGCATCTGGTCCCATCCCTTCATGGAAAATAGATAGGGAAAAATTGGAAGCAGTGACAGATTTCCTCTTCTTGGGCTCTAAAATCACTGAGGACAGTGACTGCAACCATGAAATTAAAAGATGCCTGCTCCTTGGAAGAAAAGCTATGACAAACCTAGACAGAGTGTTATAAAGCAAGACATCACTTTGCCGACAAAGGTCCATATAGTCAAAGTTTTGGTTTTTCCAGAAGTCATGTATGGATTTGACCATTGGACCATAAAACAGGCTGAGCACTGAAGAACTGATGCCTTTGAATTGTTTTGCTGGAGAAGATTCTTGAGAGTCCCTTGGACTGCAAGGAGATCAAACCAGTCAATCCTAAAGGAAATCAACCCCAAAAATTCAAAGGAAAGACTGATTCTGAAGCTGAAATTCCAATACTTTGGCCACCTGATGAGAACAGCTGACTCACTGGAAAAGACCCTGATGCTGGGAAAGACTGAAGGCAAAAGAAAAGGGCGGCAGATGATGAGATGGCTGGAGAGCATCTTTGACTCGATGGACAAGAATCTAAGCAAAGTCCAGGAGACAGTGAGGGACAGGGGAGCCTGGTGTGCTGTAGTCCATGGGGTCGCGCTGAGTCGGACACAACTTAGCAACTGAAAAACAACAACTGCATGACAAACTATATTAATGCCATCTGTTTAATAGTCCTTCCGTTTAAAATATTTAGACTTTTTGTTATATATTTCAAGCCTTTAATGATTTAATTCCATTAAAGTAAAATCCAAATGCTTTATTATTCACAGTGCATAGTTTCCTGCCTTTTTTTTTTAAGCTGTCACCTTTCCTCTCATTTCACTACTGAAATGCTTTCAGCTTCACTGGCTTTCCCCTAGTTTTTAAACTCATGAAGCCCTTTGCTACTGCAGAGTCTTCAAATGCCTGTCTTGCCCTCTTATGTCTCGTGAGACTCCTTTCCATACTTCTGTTTTTAATTTAAATGTAATTTCTTCAGAGACATCATCTCTACTATCTCAAGGCTCTCTTCCCCCAAACACAGCTTCCTGTTTATTCCTTTATGGTACTTATTCCAATTTGTAGTTATTTACCTGCTCATTATTTGTTTTTCCTAGCAGACCATAAGAGATGAAGGGGAACCATGAGTTTGTTCACTATAGTATCCACAGCAATTAATACACCACCTGGCACTTAATACAGGCTGAATAAATATATGAATGAATTTCAGAACTGAATGGGCTTCCCAGGTGGTGCTAGTGGTAAAGAATCTGGCTGTCAATGCAGGAGATTTAATCATGAGACTCCTTTCCATACTTCTGTTTTTAATTTAAATGTAATTTCTTCAGAGACATCATCTCTACTATCTCAAGGCTCTCTTCCCCCAAACACAGCTTCCTGTTTATTCCTTTATGGTACTTATTCCAATTTGTAGTTATTTACCTGCTCATTATTTGTTTTTCCTAGCAGACCATAAGAGATGAAGGGGAACCATGAGTTTGTTCACTATAGTATCCACAGCAATTAATACACCACCTGGCACTTAATACAGGCTGAATAAATATATGAATGAATTTCAGAACTGAATGGGCTTCCCAGGTGGTGTTAGTGGTAAAGAATCTGGCTGTCAATGCAGGAGATTTAAAGACATGGGTTCGATCCCTGGGTTGGGAAGTTCCCCTTGGAAAAGGGCATGGCAACCCACTCCAGTATTCTTGCCTGGAGAATTCCATGGACAGAGGAGACTACCAGGCTACAGTGCATGGGGTTGCAAAGGGTGGGAAATGACTGAAGCAACTTAGCCCTTAGCACATCAGGACCGAATGACTGGCCAAATGAATAAAGAAGGAAGCACATACTGACGAATCCAGCAGCTGCAACGTGCATCACACACGACACCCCTGCTAAGTACAGTGCCAGCTCAGCAAGGCGCCCCTTACTAGATGATGTCCATCTAACAGGGTGACTCTTCCGTGACGAACATGTGCTGCCTAGCGTTTTCCATGTCACAGACCCTGGAGACCAGGAAAGCAGCTCCTCTTCTTTAACTTAGGCCTTCTCTATGGTAACTACCATTACTAGCCCTAAGGAACTGAACTGGAAGCAGAACAAAATTCTCTCAGCCTTGTCTCCATTCTATGTATGTGGTGATCATTTGGAAAATCTTTGTTTTACCTTTCCTCTGTCCTCTCATGAACTTCATCAACAATGATATGGGTGACTCCCTGTAGAGCTGTGTCTCCCTCCAGCCTTCTTAGCAGCACTCCTGTGGTGCAGTATAACAACCTGGTGGCTGAGGACTTACACGTAGAAAGGCACAGAAAACGTTAATGAAATTTTTGAAAAAGGAAACACTTTCCCAGCAAAGCCATTTTTAATGGGTAGGGATAAAGAATATTGAACATACCAGCAGTTCCATTTAATATAAACCAAAAGACTAAGTGCATAGTTTCTTGCTGGCAATAACAACAAAAGCTTTCCCACTTCAGATGAAAATTTTAGGACTCATAGAAAGCATTTAAAAATTATTATAAAACATAAAGATAACAGTGAATGATGAAACAAATTCTGAATTTATTCATTCTATATTTGATTAAATGGATTAAGTCCCAGGCTTGGGAATAAGGCAGCACTTACTAGATCACTTCTGCCAACAAAGAACAGAAGGTCTTTACAGAGGAAATTAAATATAGCCCAATGACAGTTTAAACCAAAATATGTCTAAAAGTACTTCAGCCCTGTTGGAGTATATATACCAACTTGCCTGTGACTATCCAGACACCAATGGCTCTTTGTACTTGAAAAATTTAAACTTCTGTCATCAGGAAATAAGAAGAGCATACAAACCTTGACACTTTCTAACCGGATCTGGTATCCCACAGTCAGACCCACTCTTTCTGCCCTTTCTTTAGCAACGCGCTCAGCAACAGAGATGGCAGAGATTCGTCGGGGTTGGGTACAGATGATGTTAGCCACCTTCTCAGGTGGTCCATTCAGAGAATCATCCAGAATAAACTGTGGAATCTGTGTGGTTTTCCCACATCTGTATGTCAAAAAGATGTAGGACAAATAAGTCCTAAATGAGGGTTTTTAAGTGCTACTTAACTGAAGAAGCAATCATACGCAATGAGGAAAGTTAAGAAAGCTAATCAGAATAAAAGTTGTTCAGCTTCATCTACCGACCTACTGACTTATTACCTACAGCTGATAACTCCTAGGAATTTGCACTGAGATTAACAGAGCAATCAAATAACAGTTTATTATTTGTAAAACTGGGACCATTGAATAGACAGTAGCTTAAGGTCTATAAATGCCTCCAGGAATGTGAACTCTACATATGAATCCTAGAGAAACAGGAGTATTATCTTGGATTATTAAAATACTTTGTTTTCCCCTTTGGTGTGGCATTGCTTGACTATAAATAGACTGAAGTTAAAAAGACAAGAAACTGGAAGATACAAAGTTACTACTATATCTGTGAGTCTGGGCACAAATTAAATTGAAAACCTTTAAACACAGAAATGGGAACCCACTCCAGTATTCTCGCCTGGAGAATCCCATGGACAGAGGAGGCTGGCAGGTTATAGTCCATGGGGTCGCAAGAGTTGGACATGACTTAGTGACTAAACCATCAAATACAGAATTAAATTAAGCCTGCAGCTTGTCCCTGATAAACAGGTTTGGATAACACATGGAGAGTGTGAAACAGAAACAGTACCCTAAGCTATTCTTAAACAAAAGCTTTAAGGACTTCAGAATAAATTTAGATGAAGAGTTTCAGGCTAAATGGTCTAGAACTACTCTTTACATTTTTAAATGGCTCTTGTTAAAGCCTCTGGCTAGGCATTTTGCTTTAAACTGACTCAAGGCAGCGGTGTACAAGGTCTATCAATTCCCAACTTTCTGAGTTTTGTTTTGAATTGGTTACAGTTGCCACCATGTTTGCCTCTGTGAGATATTATTTAATATTTGACAGGAAAAAAGCACAAATAACACCAGCTACTGTTTTTTCCTTTTTCAAAGAAGAACTAGTAGTGGTAGCCAGGGCACACACCATATTCACAGATGACAGCTGCATTACAAATAAATTACGTTCTTACCCAGTCATACCACTTATAACAAGCACTTGGTGCTTGCTCAAGAATTTGAGAATGTTTTCTCTTTCTTCCCAAGCAGGGAGAGACTGTCTTTCTTGTAGAACTGACTGGAACTGTCTGGAGGCCTAATAAAACAAAAACAAGACATCAGTTTGGTTACTCTGAATGACCTTTCACGAAGTCCTGAACATGGAATCCCAAAGTTAGACATACCTTTTCTGTCCTTTCTTCATCAATTTGCTTAGGGATAGAAAGTGAAGATTTGTTGGGGGTGGGATGGTGGTCAGAAGGCTGTCAGAGAACCTGCCAGAACAAGCTGTGGAATCTGTGTGGCTTTCCTACATCTGAATAAACTGAAGGATCTTAGAAAAAACCCCTCTTGCCTAGCACCTATCCAGCTCTTTTTGTAACAATCTCTACACCGGCACTATTCAACAGAACTTTCTGTGCTGATGGTAATGTTCTGTATTTGCACTGTCCAATATAGCAACCTCTGGCTACATGTGGCTATTGAGCATTTAAATAACATCAAGGAACTGAAATTTTTATTATACTTAATTTTAATTAAACTTTAAATAGCTACACATGGCTGCTACTGCTGCTAAGTCGCTTCAGTCGTGTCCGACTCTGTGCGACCCCATAGATGGCAGCCCACCAGGCTCCCCCGTCCCTGGGATCCTCCAGGCAAGAACACTGGAGAGGGTTGCCATTTCCTTCTCCAATGCATGAAAGTGAAAAGTGAAAGTGAAGTCGCTCAGTCGTGTCCGACTCTTAGCGACCCCATGGACTGCAGCCCACCAGGCTCCTCCGTCCATGGGATTTTCCAGGCAAGAGTACTGGAGTGGGTTGCCATTGCCTTCTCCTACACATGGCTAGAGGCTACCATATGGAACAGTGCAGCTCTACACAGCATCAGATTTTTATCCAAATCAACAGTTATGAGCACTCACTAAAGGGCTTTCAGTCAGTCACCACATCTATATAACTCCCTTTGACATCTAATGGCCAATGCTATATACGTTATACTGTAGGTCAAAACTGTGGATGTATTTTTGACTAATGTAAGGGATTTATATGAACATACCCATTATCTGTATATAATCATATAAATTTACCACTGTAAACACACTACTCAAACTGAATGTGTAATTTTTAATTTCTACCATTATTTATGGTATGATTTTTTAATTCAGTCTGACACTCTATGGGTGTTGCAGCATATATGTACTTGTGTTAATACTATGTCAAAAATCAGAATCACAGAACTTTAAAGTTGAAAGAGCTCTTAGCATCTAATCCAATCCCCAAACTGGTTTAGTAACTCATCTTTATCCTACATCCAACTCTACCCTGACAGTTCACTTAATGAATTCTTTTAAAATAATCTTCATGTGAATGAGGTAAAACAATATGAACTTTGTTAACAGAATTAGCTTGAAATCTTATGTTGCCACTTAGCAGCTATGTGACCCTGGATAAATGATTTATCCTGTGAGGCCTTGAAATAGGGTTAAGAGTCCCTCCTAATCCTTTTCTACACTGGTATTTCTTTCTTTTTTTTTTTTTTTTAACACTTGTATTTCTAAAGTAAATCACAGTACTAATTTTTCTTTCAGTTATCAGATTTCTATCACAGTACCAAAGCCACATGATTCTCAGAATATTTGGTATATATATGTCGCATTTTCATCAGCCATCAGATTTTCCAAAATTAGTTAGAACATGCATCCAAGTTTGTGGTGGCATGCAGAAACTTTGACTAATCAGAATAAAAGACTGAAAGTATACTATGGAGAGCAGCCAAAGCTTCCTAATTCCTAATCCCTTCATCCATACATTAGAGAGGCAATACTAGCCATTCTCTTAGAATACCCTACCTGTTTTATTCGGAACTGCTTGCAGATTTTGACATTTTCAGCATGTACTGATTTTGCCTGCCAGTCATATCTTTTGGAAATCTTTTTCTTAAGGTTGACATAGCTTTCATTCTCCACCATAACTGGTACTGGACCTTCATCCTCATCTGTCTCCTCCTCAGGCTCTGATTCTTTTTCAACTTGAAGGGGATAAAAGGAAATGTTTTCGATATGGAGCCCTTTCTTTAGCAAAGGGGGAAAGTCACTATCTTGCAAAGTAACAACAACAACAAAAATCATAATAGAGAAACAGTTAAAGCTTGAATAAAACAAATTCATTCATTTCCACACTACAACTGCTAAATAATTTAAAATGCATCTTCAAATAAACTTATAATCAAGAATAAATGGCTTTGCTTAAACCAAATTAAGAACAAAGAAAAGAAAATCATGGCATGCCTGGTCAATTAAGGAATTAAATATTGCAGGTGTCCCTAAATTTCCATGACACAAAATAACCCAAATGACTATCAAATGATTAATCAATGAATAAAATGTGGTATGTCTATATAATGGAGTATTATTCAGTAATTTAAAGGAATGAAGTACTGATACATGCTACAACATGGACGAACCTGGAAAACATTGTGTATGCTAAGTGAAAGACACCAAGTACAAAAAGCCATGTATTCACTGTATGATTTCATTT
Organism: Aepyceros melampus; assembly: GCA_006408695.1. Taxonomy (NCBI): domain Eukaryota; kingdom Metazoa; phylum Chordata; class Mammalia; order Artiodactyla; family Bovidae; genus Aepyceros; species Aepyceros melampus. The sequence goes on from SJXQ01003216.1 coordinate 173,940, forward strand.
CCATGAAATGTCCAGAACAGGCAAATCCATAGAGACAGAATGTAGACTCATGGTTGTTAGGGCTTGGGGAAAGGGAGAAATGAGGAGTGACTTGCTAACAGGTATGGTGTTTCTCTATGGGGTGATGAAAATGTCCCAGAATTAAACAGTGGTCATGGATGTGCAATTCTGTGATATACTAAAAATCACTGAATTGTACACTTCAAAAGGGTGAATTTCATGGTCTAAATTATATATTAATAAAGCTGTTATTCCCCCCACCAAAATCCATGATACATAGTTTGTCATTTCTTGAGGAATACATCCGAGTCCCATGTGCCAGAACTAGCTGCAAGCCAGGAGTTAAGTCAAGGGGCAGGGGAGTGAACCCAGCCAGCTGTCTAGCATCCACATCTTGGTGGTTTCACTATTCTCTACCTGTTGACGTCTATCTAGGAACTCTTGGGAAATAATAAAAACTTGTTTCTCTGAATCCTATGGTGAACTTTGAAAGGGGGGTAACTTCTGTATAGCACATCTGGATCTGGAGAAAGCCACAGGCTTGTACAAACATTTCTCTATTTGAGGATTTAGGGATTCATAAAGAGAGCCCTGCCCTGATGAATTTTGGGGGTCTACCCTGGTAAAAGCAGGAGGGTACGGACAGTGGTCCAGAAAGAGAAGTATCTCTATAAAAACTCATTTGAAAGTAATCCTATAGACAGTATCAGAAGTCATCACACGAAACCAAGTGGGTTAAATGAAGCAGATTTTCTGGAAGGATGCTTTAAGGTTCTTCCAGCCCTCACCTGCTAACACAAGCTTATATACATCACTATAAACTTTTGACTGATTTAGTGAGCCGGAATACAGTGACACAACTGGGCCTTACAATGAAAGTCAGGTCACAGTTCAGGGGATTCTCGTTCCTTTTTGCCCTTAAACTGAGGAGAATGACTTGCCTAAAATCACTGGAGATCCCAGATCAACCCTCAAAACTTCTGATTTCTTTAATCCATCATTCCAAATGCCCCACTCCACAACACCCTCCACCTGGTCAGTGCCTTACATACCTTCTGGAATTTGATTCGAAAGAAATGCATTACTTGGAATCACTGGTTTACGACAGACAGGATTATTTAGTCTGGTTCCAGTGAAGTATCTCTATAAAAACTCATTTGAAAGTAATCCTATAGACAGTATCAGAAGTCATCACACGAAACCAAGTGGGTTAAATGAAGCAGATTTTCTGGAAGGATGCTTTAAGGTTCTTCCAGCCCTTACCTGCTAACACAAGCTTATATACATCACTATAAACTTTTGACTGATTTAGTGAGCCGGAATACAGTGACACAACTGGGCCTTACAATGAAAGTCAGGTCACAGTTCAGGGGATTCTAGTTCCTTTTTGCCCTTAAACTGAGGAGAATGACTTGCCTAAAATCACTGGAGATCCCAGATCAGCCCTCAAAACTTCTGATTTCTTTAATCCATCATTCCAAATGCCCCACTCCACAACACCCTCCACCTGGTCAGTGCCTTACGTACCTTCTGGAATTTGATTTGAAAGAAATGCATTACTTGGAATCACTGGTTTACGACAGACAGGATTATTTAGTCTGGTTCCAGATGATACTGGCAGAAAGTTCACAGGAGGGACACTGTACTTGTGATTGGTATTTGTTAGTAACTTGGTTATTTCTGATTCTTCCTCTAAAAGGGTTATTAAAGAATATACAACAGGTTCTGAAGTTTCTGCAAATGTCAAGGCTTTGCCATAAAGGAACTCAGAAATATGCAAACGACAAGCCAGAGGTAGATTCTCATTGGTGGAATAAAATGCCACAAGGGGAGCTTGGTAGGGGTATTTGTGGTCTTTAGAAAATCGAATTTCAAGTTCATATAAAAAGGATGCCTCTTCATTAGCATTTAGATGAGAATCATCTACATTTCTTTCGACTCTTCCGACAATTTGATTTGGGGGCACTTCATGTTTAAATTTGCACTTTGATCCAAATTTACAATTTCCTTTGAGGTAAAATTTGCAACTTCAAGTGAAGCCTCCTGTATATTTTTGGTACTTTCCTTTTGCTTGAATTTGCAGAATTTACTTGTCAAATACTCCAGTTCTAATCCAATGGTCCAGACTCTGTTTTGAATTCTTTCTATAAATTTTTCTCCACAGATTGACTTGAGAGCAAATGCCTCTTCCTGTCGCTGTTCCACACACTCATCCAAGCTCATGTGCGCAACTGCCTCAGGTATCTTCATCCTCTCTCCAAATGTCTCTGAAAAGCACTGGATGAGCAGGTGTTCCAGTGATGCCCCCACGTCTCCATCGCAAACCCTCAGCGCTGCCTGACAGTGTTCAGTGTGGAACCCATACCTGCCACGTGTGAAACATGACAAAAAAAGACTAATATCAAAAGGAGTATCAAACCACAGAAGAGAAATTCATTTAAATACATGTATGTGGGGCTTCCCTGGTGGCTCAGTGGTAAAGAAGCCATCTGCCAATGCAGGAAACACGAGTTCAATCCCTGATCCAGTTAGATCCCACATGTGTGGAGCAACTAAGCCCGCGTGCTGCAACTATCGAGCCTGTGCTCAGAAACCCAGGAGCCACAGCTACTGACCCCATGAGCCCTAGAGCCCATGCTCCACAGAGAAGCCACTTCAGCGAGAAGCCCACGCATGCAACTAGAGTAGCTTCCGCCTCGCCACAACTAGAGAAAAGCCTGCATAGCAATGAACCCAGCACAGCCAAAAACAAATAAATAAATAAAGCCATTAAAAAAAAGAAACACAAACAGAAAACCATACATGTGATGATATAAGTATAGAGAGGCAGGCACTGTATCCCGAAGAAGTCTCCCTGATAATACTAACTCCTACTTCACCTACCTATCCTCAAAGAGAGGACACTGAGACTATCAAGTACTGCTATTGCCCACACCACAGGGAAGTATTACTGCTGGAACCCACACTACAGGGAAGTATTACAGCTAGAACCTACACTACAGGAAAGCATTACTGCTAGAGCCCACACCACAGGGAAGTATCACTGCTAGAGCCCACACTATAGGAAAGTATTACTGCAAGAACCCACACTACAGGGAAGTATTACAGCCAGAACCCACATCACAGGGAAGCATTATAGCTAGAACCCACACTACAGGGAAGTGTTACTGCTAGAACCTACTATAGGGAAGCATTTCAGCTAGAACCCACACCACAGGGAAGTATTACAGCTAGAACCCACACCACAGGGAAGTATTCCTGCTGGAACCCACACTACAGGGAAGTATTACAGCTAGAACCTACACTATAGGGAACTATTACTGCTAGAACCCACACTCCAGGGAAGTACCCAGGAAGAGGTAATTCGTTTACAATATGAATTCGTTTCCTTCGATCCTCCCGTAAGTGATGAAAGCAAACCTGGAAAGTCTGTGCACTGCAAATGCTGAGACTGTAAATTCTGGGTTATGAGGCTCCACCAGGCCTGAGCCAGCGCATTCCAAAGGATCAGAGTCAGGAACAAGGGAAGCTTCTCGTCCAGGTGACCAGTACTGCTCGTCATCGTAATCAGGCTCTTCTTCTTCTTCCCCAGAAACACCTCTTCTGGCAAAAGTAACAATTTCATGTATCATATATTAATTTCTACTTGCTTCAAAGAAAAATTTGGTAAGGGTTTAAGAATTCACGGAACCAAAGGACATAGGATCCTGACCACTACTGAGTCACTGATTTAGTTCTTTAATGACCTAATAACTTATATATTGGGAATTAATAGCACGTATTACTTGCCAGGTACTATATTAAATGTTTTATATGTACTAGCTCTTTGAAAATCTTCACAACAACCCAGCCAGATACTACTGGAATCTCCATTTTTTTTCTTTCCCAGATGATCAACTAAAACTTAAAGAGACAATTTAATAACTAAAGGTTACACCGTAAAGGACAACTAGTTGCTGAATAATTACTCTTGCATTTCTCTTGGCTCACTTTCAACTAGTTACACAGCCACAACACGATTAGTATTGACATAGTATTCCAAAGACATACAGGACCCTCCCATTTTATCTTCCTCAATATAATAATTTATTAAAATATAATAATTTACTCAGATCCAGCATCTGCGTCTTGTTCCTGCAGGTCTCGGAGAAGGGCTTTCACTTTTTCCTGATTCTCAGAAGTCATATGTAGAGTCTGCAGGGGCACTTTGGCTTCGGGCTTCCACTTTTTAAAGAGACAATTTAATAACTAAAGGTTACACCGTAAAGGACAACTAGTTGCTGAATAATTACTCTTGCATTTCTCTTGGCTCACTTTCAACTAGTTACACAGCCACAACACGATTAGTATTGACATAGTATTCCAAAGACATACAGGACCCTCCCATTTTATCTTCCTCAATATAATAATTTATTAAAATATAATAATTTACTCAGATCCAGCATCTGCGTCTTGTTCCTGCAGGTCTCGGAGAAGGGCTTTCACTTTTTCCTGATTCTCAGAAGTCATATGTAGAGTCTGCAGGGGCACTTTGGCTTCGGGCTTCCACTTGGGGCGTGCAGCCCCTTTTCTCACGCTACTGTGACTAGGTCTGCAAAGGACACAAGAACAAAATTACACACTTGTTTGTTATCAGAATCTTTACACTCTCTTCAGGGTCTCCATACACACCCAATATGACGGGACTGTCATGTATCTTATGAAAGGGGACAGCAACGTGGAAAGAGTCTCCATTTTCTATGTATTTACTCAACTTCATTATATTCTAAATGCTGGGAAAAAACCTGATCAGATTCTTCACCATTAAATCCTGCTTCACTAACTCAAGAATCTTCTGGGGAAGGCAATGCTATGATGACTCTTGCCCTAGTGGAGGAGTCATGTTTCTTTCACAAGAAATATGCTATGTACAAAGAGTACATATTTCACTCTATTTGAGGTATTTAATCTGAAAACAACTAAGAGTCGTATCTTGTGACTATTAGGCCCTGTTTTTTGAAATATTTATTTAACTTTTTAACTTTCTGATTACAAATATAATAATACATGTTTACTGTAGAAAAATAGAGAACAAAGAACAGAAAACATCTTAACTACTAATATTCCTTTTCACATACATTTTTTATAAAATTATGTGGCATATGTAATTTTTTATAATTTGCTTTATTTCCTTATTAAAATCAAACTGGCATTTCCCCCAAATTAAACATTTTCCTACAACTTAATTTTTAAATTTTAAACACAGAGGGATTAGAATTTATTTCACTATTCACTATTTCACTAATCTTGTTTTTGGAATTTAGACTTTTTAGAGACACTTTTTAATATTTAAAAAAAACAATGAATTCTAAAGTTTACCTTTACTCACAAAGTTTCTTTTCTTTTTTTCACTTGGCATGTTTCATTATAAATTTTCACAAATCTAGGGAAATGGTAGAAACTTCTCTGTACTGAAAATCCAACATATTACTGAGACTTTGAAAAGAAGCACACATTTACACTCTCTCAACTGGGTAGCAAAGGAGGAAATAGAAGAGACTGGGGTTTTTAACCACATAATTCCAACTTCTGAAAGGAACGTTATCCAAAATTCATCATTTCCCCTTTTTGTTTCAAAAAATGTTTAATATATACAGCATTTATTAAGATTCACCAATAACTGTTGACACCTGCCATACTTATGTGCACACACACACTTATGCCCCTCTCTTATTTCCTCTCTATATGCACACATATATGCATACGTATATATGCTTCCCCAGATTACACATGCATGTTCTAAACCATCTGAATGTAAGCTGCTGACATCATATTCCCTCGTAAATACTTCTGCATGTTATTTCCTAAGAACAGAGACAAACTTTTATATAACCATAATATTATCACTCACAAGATATTATTTTATATTGAGCTCATCTAATATATTATTTAATTTTATATTGATATCATCATGTCACAGCAAACAAATGGAGAAACAAAGGAAACAGTGACAGATTTTATTTTCTTGGGCTCCAAAATCACTGCAAATGATGACTGTAGCCATGAAATTGAAAGACGCTTGCTCCTTGGAAGAAAAGCTATGACCAACCTAGACAGCATACTAAAAAGCAGAGATGTTACTTTGCCAACAAAGGTCCATCTAATTAAAGCTATGGTTTTTCCGGTAGTCATGTATGGATGTGAGAGCTGGACCATAAATAAAGTTGAGCACTGAAGAACTGATGCTTTTGAACTGTGGTGTTACGGAAGACTCTCGAGAGTACCTTGGACTGCAAGGAGATCCAACCAGTCAATCCTAAAGGAAATTAGTCCTGAATATTCACTGGAAGGACTGATGCTGAAACTCCAATACTTTGGCCACCTGATGTGAAGAACTGACTCATTGGAAAAGACCCTGAGGCTGGGAAAGACTGAAGGCAGGAGGAGAAGGGGATGACAGAGGATGAGATGGTTGGATGGCATCACTGACTCCATGGACATGAGTTTGAGCAAGCTCCGGGAGTTGGTGATGGACAGGGAAGCCTGGTGTGCTATAGTCCATGGTGCCACAAAGAGTCAGACAAGACTGAGCAACTGAACTGAACTGATATTCAAAGTTCCTAATTGCCTCAGTCACATCTTCTACAGATTTTCTGATTATCTAGTTAAAAATGACATTATCTATTTTTCAAACTCCTTTAATTTAGAATAGTTCCTTATCTATTTCCTGATATTGACTTTTTTTTTGATGCACTCAGGCCAGTATTTTTGTAGGATACTCATAATTTGGATTTATCTGTTTCTTCAGATTAGTGCAAAAAATAAAGGAGGGGTGGAGGAGACCTTACATATGCTATTTCATCTACCATTTATTTGTAAACCTCGATACTTTGCCTTCGTTCCTGTTACTAAGGATGAATCATTCTTGATCCTAAAAGTCAGTACCTCTGTATTTTGTATCTCAATTTCTTCAGTCTCCTCAAGGAAATCATTCTAGCACTTATCCCTCTCTCTACAACATCAGTTCTTCATTCTATTTTGGATCATTTCCACCAGCTTATATACATGCTATGTAACATCTACCATATTAAAAAAAAAAATCCTCCCTTTGACTTTATATCCCCCTCAAGACACTGTCCTATCCATCTTTCCGCCCTTACCCTTTACAGTAAAACTCCTCCAAAGGGTTCTCTAAATCATGTCTTTGTCGCCACTTTTTTTCCTCTTCTCTTTGAAACACACTCTATACCAACTCTAGTATACCAAACAACTCTTGTCAAGGTTACCCATGCTACCCACCTTGCCAAATCCAGTGGACAACAGAACACATTTTTCTTTTCTTTTGGCCATGCTGCACAGCTGGTAGGATCTTAGCTTCCAACCAGGGATTAAACCTGGGGCCCCAGCAATGAAAGTGCCAAGTCCTAACCACCAAGGGAACTCCCAGAACACATTTTTCTTGACCTACTAGAAGCATTTTTTTATACAACTTGAATATCCCTTTTAAGTATCCAATCCAATTTGATTGGATAACCCCCTTTAAAACATCTTTATTCCTTGACTTCCAGAAATCAGCTTTTAGTTTTCCTCCTACTTCACGGGCAATTTCTCAATCTTCTTTGTCTGATTCTCCTAACCTCTTTCAACCCTAAATCCTAGAGTGCCCAAGGGCTCAAAATTCAGCCCTCTTCTCTACATCCTATCTCATTTAGTCTCATAGCTTTAAATAGTATTTACTCATAAAGAACTCATACATTTACATCTCTAGTTGAGATCTTGTTCTTGAACTCCAGATATATTATTAAATTGTCTAGGACACTGCCACTGGGGAGTATCTTCTAACTGGTCTTCCTGCTTTCACTCCTGTCCCCTTGTAGTCGATTCTCCACACAGCACACTGAGGCAGGGCGCTGAGTATGGATGCACAGACTGTAGACTATGCAGAGGGTCCTGAAGCAGAGGAGGAGGGGACAGCAAGAGCTAAAACCCAGTGTGTTCTCTGCTTGCCAAGACATGCATTCTGGAGCTATAACTGACCAGAGAAGGGGGCATTTTCTAATTCACATTCACCATTTTCTAATTCACATAAAAGGATATAATTAATGGCAGTAACTCTGGCCAGAGTGATTGATGACATATACTCTCACCTCAAACCCTTCAATGGCTTCCTATCTTACTCAAAGCAAAAGGCAAAGTCCTTATAATAGCTTTTCAGCCATGGTACACAACTTGGCTCAATCTACCTCAACATGCTGACAAACCTCAAGGCTGGTACTTGAAAGAAGCTTTTCAGGTAGATAAGGTGCATCTGCAGAGTATATTATGCAAAATGCTGGGCTGGATGAATCACAAGCTGGAATCAAGATTGCTAGGAAAAATATCAACAACCTCACATATGCATATGATAACACTCTAATGCAGAAAGTGAGGAGGAACTAAAGAGTCTTTTGATGAGGGTGAAAGAGGAGAGTGAGAAAGCAAACTTAAACCCAACATTCAAAAAACTAAGATCATGGCATCTGGTCCTATCAGTTCAGTTGCTCCGACTCTTTACATGGCAAATAGATGGGGAAAAAGTGGAAATAGTGACATTTTATTTTCTTGGGCTGCACAATCACTGCAGATGGTGACTACAGCCATGAAATTAAAAGAGCTTACTCCTTGGAAGGAAAGCTATGACAAAACTAGACAGTGTATTAAAAAGCAAAGACCTCATTCTGCTGACAAACATCTGTATAGTCAAAGCTATGATTTTTCCAGTAGTCAAGTACGGACATGAGAGTTGGACCATAAAGAAGTCTGAGCACCAAAGAATTGATGCTTTCAACCTATGGTGCTGGAGAAGACTTTTAGAGTCCCCTGAACAGCAAGGAGACTACATCAGTCAATCCGAAAGAAATTAACCCTGAATATTCATTGGAAGGACCAATGCTGAAGCTGAAGCTCCAATACTCTGGCCACCTGATGTAAACAGCGACTCACTGGAAAAGATCCTATGCTGGGAAAGACTGAAGGCAGGAGGAGAAAGGGATGACAGAGGATGAGATGGTTGGATGGCATCACTGACTCGACATGAAATGAAGTGAAATCGCTCAGTCGTGTCCGACTCTTTGCGACCCCATGGACTGTAGCTTACCAGGCTCCTCTGTCCATGGGACTTTCCAGGCAAGAGTGCTGGAGTGGATTGCCATTTCCTTCTCCAGGGGATCTTCCCGACCCAGGAATTGAACCCAGGTCTCCTGCATTACAGGCAGATGCTTTACCGTTTGAGCCACCAGGGAAGCCATGAGTTTGGGCAAATTCCTGGAGACAGTGAAGGAGAGGGCAGTCTGGCATGCTGCAGTCCATGTGGCACACAAAGTTGAACATGCTTAGTAACTGGACAACAAGGTCTATCTGAACATGAGGTGACTGATATAAACAGATGTTTCTGCTTTCCTTGTCCCTTTCATGGTGGCAGCAGGAGTGATCTTTTGCAAAGGTGTCAGATACCTGTGAGAATATATATCTGCCCCATCAAGAATTTCTGTATAATTCAATTCCATTATCTAAAATAGTTTTCTACCAAACAGCCCAAGGCTAAAGACTGACACAGTAACTAGACTAGCTACTCAGCAACTATCTTAAGACAACTTTGTCAACAACTGTGCTTTAATTTTCAAAGGTTATGGTAAAATCCCAATTCTTTTGATTACTCTAAAGAGTATACATTCCAAAGTATCCTTTTAAAAACGTGAATTTTGGGAATTCTCTGGCTGCCCAGTGGTTAGAGCTCTGCGTTTTCAGTGCAGAGGGCCCAGGTTTGAGCTTTGCTAAGGGAACTAAGCCATATAGCAAGCCACACAGCTTGGCCAAAAAACCAACTAAACAAATACCACACACAAAGAAAAAAATCCCTTGGTTTTATGTGCTTATTTTTCCTATAATAAATCATTTTAGTAACTAAATTTGATCCTGCTGACAGAAAACAGACGAATGCATTCCTAAGGATCAGGGAGGAGTTCATTGCAAAAGAGCATGGGCGAGTTTTGAAGAACTGCTGGTTACAGAGATGACTGCATTTGCCAAATTTTAGGGTGACTTTTACTGAATGTAAATTACACTTCAATAAACATGATTTTTAAAACTTAAAAACAAAACAAAATCCTTATATTGGCCTATAAGATTCTATATAGCATAGCCTGTCAAATCTAACTGCCTAACACTTCTTACCCATCCATGCTAGCCACATGGCTTCCTTGTCATTCCCTAAATCGTCTTAAAACTCCTGCCTCAGGAACTGTACACTTGCTGTTCTGTCTCAAACGTTCTTCCCTCAGGTAGATTCATGGCTTACTCCTTCATGTCTTTCTTGTCCTGGCTCAAATGACACATCAAGAGAGAAGTCTTCTCTGACCACTCCACAGACAACAGTAACAGTAACAGTTTAAAAACACCAGCAATCCAGCTTGGCATTTTCTATCCCTTTGTCCTTTATTTTCCTCCATAGTACTTACCACTTGACATATTATTACACCTTTGTTTATAGTTTTTATATCTCAAACCTCCTTCTATGAACACCAGGGCAATATTTTATTCATTGTTGTAATCCTGATCACTAAAACACTGGCTCATAGTAGGCACTAAGTCAATATTTCCTGCGTGAATGAACATCTAAGACCCTAAGAACCTATAAAGTAAGTGTTTTCAGAAAGAATGGAGCTACATCTAACTCAGCAGTCAGGTTCTTAGGTTAGCAGCTAATGTGAAAATGTAGCTTTAAATTATTCTGGAAGATTTCTTAAAAAGGAATCAAGTTCGAGATTGATATATTATCTCTCAGTATGTCCAAAAATGACCATTTTTCATTTAGAATGGAAAAAAATGTAGATTCTCTGGCTGCATACCAAGTGAAGATTTGGCATTTTGGTAGAGACTATATATAAGAAATATATATTTAAGAAATACACATTAATATCACCTACTCAGTGCATCAAGAAGCTTGAACTATATGAAGCACTTACACACTGAGACTGACAGGAATGAGCACCTTCCTCTTTCATTATCCTGTTCATGATGGAGTTCAGATTCATTTAGTGGCAAGTTTAACTACTTAAATACCATTTGTTCTTCTTTCTTTTTCCTGAATGCATACAATTGAATTCATTTAAATTAAAAGCATGTATGATCCAGTTAAACTTCAGCACTCACCTATATTTCTAACCAATATTTAGTTGGTAATTATTCCCACAAGAGTGTGTGTATGCCTGTGTATATATACATAACTCCAAAGAAGTCTATCTCTAAAAATTTAAGTAAACAGCTTAAAGTGCAATTTGAAAAACAATGAGAATTTTATATTTATACTGCATAACATACAGTAGAAAATCTTTACTTTCATTAAACATGTACTAGAATTATCAGAATTTATACAGAGTATATCATGTGAAATGCTGGGCTGGATAAATCATAATCTGAAATCAAGACTGCCAGGAGAAATATCAACAACCTCAGATAGGTAGATGATATCACTCTTAATGGCAGAAAGCGAAGAGAAACTAAAGAGCCTTTGGATGAGGGTGAAAGAGGAGAATGAAAAAGCTGGCTTGAAACTCAACATTAAAAAAACTAAGATCATGGCATCTGGTCCCATCACTTCATGGCAAATAGAAGGGGAAATAGTGGAAGCAGTAATAGATTTTATTTTCTTGGGCTCCAAAATCACTGAGGATTGAAAGTAAAAGATGCTTGCTTCTTGGAAGGAAAGCTATGACAAACTTAGAGAGTGTATTGAAAAGCAGAGATATCACTTTGTAGACAAAGGTGGTCATGTAGAGATGTGAGCTTTAGATCATAAAGAAAGCTGAGTGCCAAAGAACTGGCTTTCAAAATGTGGTGCTGGAGATAACTCTTGAGAGTCCCTTGGACTGTAAGGAGACAAATCAGTCAATCCTAAAGGAAATCAACCTTCAATATTCATTAGAAGAACTGATGGTGAAGCTCTAATACTGATGTGAAGAGCTGACTCACTGGCAAAGACGCGATGCTAGCTAAGATTGAAGGCAAAGGGAGAAGGGGCCAGCAAAGGATGAGATGGTTAGGTAGCATCACCGACACAAAGGACATGAATTTGAGCAAATCTTAGGAGATAGTGGAGGACAGAGGAGCCTGGAGTGCTGCAGTCCATGAGGTTGCCAAGAGTTGGACACGACTGAAGTGACTGAACAACAACAAAACAACGTTCACTAATTACGGGTTGAGTTGACCAGGAGAGAAGCCTGGGCATGATACCTATCTCTGGTCATCACATTAAGCTTCCGTAAATATTTGGTTGATCAGTTGGAAAATAGATAATTCATCAACTAAACAGAAGAGGTATAGCCAGATCTCATTTGGGGACCTTCAAACTACAATGCCTAAGAAATACTTAATATAATTTTCAATTACCCTACCATTTCCAATATTTACTTTTCTGTAATATTGACTACAATAACAATATTACACTCAATTTACAGTGTCATAAGGAAGTTAAAGTTAAGTTCAAATTTCAATGCCCAGTCCTCTCCCAAAGGTGTTATTTCACAAAGCGGGGGACTGCAAGGCTTTAAAATAATAGAAAGAGTAACTTAGCCAGAATTACTTGGCATATCCCCCTTTGCCTTAACCATCTTTTGTCCCATACATCAGGAATTGATACTGTTTTAATATTTGAACATTCAATGAGTATAGTAACCTGGATGAATGCCTTGATTCACTGAAGATACAAAAGTCATCGCCATCATCCCAGATTCTACTTGATGCCTTTCTGTTGCCACCAATACTGCCGCCACTGCTGCCACCCCCATGAGATTTACTAGCATGGCTCCTGCCTCCTCTTCCTCCTCTGGAAGACCCTTTTCCACCTCCTTTCCCTGGCTTGCCTTTCCTTCTTACTGAAGAACTCATTTTCACCTGCAAGAGAAAAAGTAATACAGACATTATAAAACCAGGTAAGTACAATAATCCTTTGTTTGTCAAAGTTAAGGATATAGGCTATTTTAAGGAAAAAAAAGGAAAACGCACTCAAAGGGCCAGTTTAGAAGAAGCATGAACAAACTGCTTCACAAAAGATTTATAAGCACATCTCCCCAGACTACTATTTAATAAGTTTCTTTGACACAAGTTTCTTAACCAGGAGGTGCATCAGAAACACATGGAGAAGTTTTCAAATCACACATGGGGGTGTGTAGGGTCCCCTGCTACATTCTGATTTGGTTAGGTCTGGCACAGGGTTTAAAAAAGTTTAAAAACCCTAGAAGAGATCTTTCATGTATTTAATATACGATTTGATAAATAAAATTTATATTTACACGTATATTTTTAGAAATAGCTCTGGCTAAGAGATTGTGCCTGGGGGGAGTAAAAGTGTAAAACTCTTATATGCGATCAAAGTTAAGATGCTATCAGCTTCAAGTAAAACGTTGTAAGATGTCTTACATTAGCCTCACAACCAAAAAACAACCAAACCAAAAAATTATACATTAAAAATCTATAGTAAGAAAGAAACTATAAAAGAATACAATTTAAAAAAAATCTATAGTAGATATAGAAAAGATGGGGGTGGGGAATCAAAGCATACTACTATAGAAAATCATCAAATCATAAGGGAAGACAGCAAGAAAGAAACAAAAGATCTTAAAAATGCTCAGGAAACAACAATATGGCAATTAAGTCCTTGCTTATCAATAACTACTTTAAATGTAAATGGACTAAATTCTCCCATTAAAATACATAAAATAGTTGAATGGATAAAAAAAATAAGACTCAACTACACGCAGCCTGCAAGAGAATTGCTTCAGGTGTGAAGACACACAGACTGACAGGGAAGGGATGTAAAGATAGTAAATCAACAAGGAAACGGCAGGGGCAGCCTTTAAGTCAAACACTGTGACTAGAGACAAAGAAGATCATTATACAATGATAAAGGGGTTGATTCATCAAGAACTCTAACAATTATAAATATTTATGCTCCCAATATCAGAGCATCTAAATATATACAGCAAATATTAACATAATTGAGAGGAAGCAGCCAGCAATACAACAATAATAGGAGACTTTAATTAATCACACTTTCAACAATGGTCTGATCATCCAGAAAGATAATCATCCAGTAAAAGAAAAATTCAACTTGAACTGTAATAGACATACACAGAACATTCCATTCAAAGCCACATGAAATATTTTTCAGGACAGATCATATGTTAGGCCATAAAACAAGCCTTGACAAATTTAAGAAGACTGAAAACAAATCAAACATCTTTTCTGGTAACAATGGTATAAAACTAGAAATCAATAAAAGAAGGAAAACTGACGTATGGAAATTAAATAACATGCTCCTGAACAACCAGTGGGTCAAAGACAAAATCAAAAGGAAATTTTAAAATATCCTCAAACAACTGAAAATGAAAACACAACATACCAAAAATTATGGGATGCAGCAAAAGGAGTTCTCTAAGAGGGAAGTTTATCACAATAAATGTCTATGTTAAGAAAAAGAAATGATCTCAAATAAACAACCTAGATTTACATCTTAAGGAACCAGAAATAAAGAACAAACTAAGCTCAAACTAACTCAACTAACTACACCCAAACTAAGTCCAAAGTTAGTAGTATGCATAATAGGAACGCCAGAAGGATAGGAGAGAGAGAAAGAAAAGAACAGAAAAAACATTTAAAGAAATAATGATAGAAGACTTATCAAATGTATTGAAAGACAATAACTTACACATACAGGAAGTTCTAAGGACTTCAAATAGGATAAACCCAGAGATCCATAAATAGACACAATATATAAAAATGCTAAAAGTTAAAGACAAGAAGTCTTGCAAGCATTTAGAGAAAAACAACTTGTCACTTACAGATATAAACCCAGTAAGATTAGCTATACAAAAAAATATTATAGGAGTTTATTTAAGCTGAAGAAAGTGACCCTAGATGGTAATTTGAACTCACATACACAAAAAAGAGCACCAGTAAAGGTAACTATGTAAATATAAAACAAAATCAACTCCCCCCAAACCTACCAAACAGTGTATATCCATATTTTCTTCTTTCTTCACATAACTGATTTAAAAAGCAACCGTATAAAATAATATGTATATTACATAATAGTGGGTTTGTGATATGCAAAAATGTAATGTATTTGCTGTAACAGAACAAAGCAGGTTGGTGGGAGCATAGATGGATTGGGTTAATAAACTGACTACAGATGGTAAAGTAATAACTATAACAGTGTATAGTTGGGGATGTAACCTAAGGTTTCATTGACAGATGAATGGATAAAGAAAACATGGTATATATACACAATGAAATATTACTCAGGCATAAAAAAGAACTAAATAATGCCATTAGCAACAATATGGATGGACCTAGAGACTATCATAATAAATGAAGTAACTCAGACAAAGACAAATATCATATGATATTGCTTACATGTGGAATCGTTACTGCAAAAAGGAGAGGAAAGGCATACAGCTATATGAAAGTAACATTTCTATATATTACCGAAATTGAGTTAGTATAAATGTGAAGTTGACTCTGATATGTTAAGAGCAGTCACTAAGAAGTAAACCAAAAATTCAAAAAATGTAGTGAAAAAAAATTACTAAAGAAATTAAAATACTGCATTAGGAAAATTTATTGAATAATTTAATGTAAAAGAAAACAGTAAAGTAGGAACAGTGAAACAAAACAGACATGAGACATACTGACAACTAAAAGTAGAATGGAAAAAAATAAATTCCACTGTACCAATAACAATATTAAAGGTGAACGGATTAAACAAGGCAATCAAAAGATGAATTATCAGTGAATAAAAACAAGATCTAAGTATATGCTGTCTATCACTTTAAATTTAAAGATACAAATAAATGAAAAGTAAAAGGATGGAAAAAGAGAAATCATGCAAACGAAAACCACAAGAAAGCTGCAGCAACTACGTTAACATCAAACAAAATAGACTATAAAGCAAAAATATCTTGTTAGTGAAAAGAAGAACATTTCATAAAGATAAAAGTGTCAGTCCATGAGGAAGATGTAACAATTATAAGCATACTGTACCTAATAACAGAGCACCAAAACACATCAACCAACAACTGACAGAAATGAACAGAGAAATACACAACATATAACAGCAGGAAACTGCAATACCCACCTTCAGCTACGGTAGAAAACACCTACACAGAAGATCAATAAGGAAACAGAAGACTTGAAACACAGCAAAAACCAACCTGACCTAAGAGACATCCATAGGACATTCTACCAACAAAAAATACACATTTTTCGTATGTGGACAAGGAAAATTTTCCAGGATAGACAATATACTAGCCTATAAAACAAACCTTAATAAATTTAAAAAGACAAAAATTTAATGTTTTGCAACCAAACTAAAATGAAATTTGAAATCAAAAGCAGGGAAATAACTGGGAAACTCACAAATATGTAGCAATTGGACTAGGTCTCTTGATATTCCTTTCTTCAAAATCCTTTATAATTATATGTATTTATTGTTTCTTTGATGTTTATCTCCTGCCCCTCCCCCCGCCCCCAGAAAGCTCTCTGAAGGCAAGGAGTATATCCATGTGGATTACCGCTGTACCTCTAACAGTGTATGGCATATAAGAGGAATTCAATATGTATTTGAGGAATAGCTGAGGGTTGAACAAATCACTGATATAAGAATGGAGAGCCATTCATTTATTTATTCATTCCATAAATATTTATTGAACACTTATTAAGTGCTAGATTCTAGGGATACAACAGCAAAGACAACAAAATTCTCGCCTCATGAAGCTTATCCTCTAGAAATTAAGATGACAATAAACAAATATACAATATTAATTAAGTGCTATGAAGAAAAAAACTGAGTCTTTTTTCAGATAGAGTGGTCAGGTAAGAGTGATCATCTTTCTGAGATCATATTTGAGCAGACATGTGAACATGCAGAAAATGAGTCATGAAATATTTGTAAAAAGAACACTCTAAGCAAAGCAATAGTAGGTGAAAAGGGTTAAGTCCAGAATAACATCTTCAGTGCAGTGGGCTGAACAGTGAGGAGTCTTGTAGGTCTGCAACGTAGTAAGCAAAGGAGATGAGGTCAGAGAGCAGAGATGGCCATATAAGCCCTAGGAAGAACTTTGAATTTTACTCTAAATACAATAGAAAGTCAATAGAGGACAAAGGCAAAAGCTTGGTATGACTGACTTCGGTTCTAACAATTACTCTAGCTGCTATGTGAAGAATAAAATGACTGTAGGGAGGTGAGGAGAACCAGGAGGCCAGTTAGGAAACTACTGCAATTGTTCAGGTAGGAGATAAAAAACAAAACTAAACAGTGAGTTGGACTACGGAGGAAACAAGTAGAGTTGAAAAGTGGCCATAGAGTCTCAATGCATTTTAATAGTAGATGAATTCGATGAAAGGTATAAGTGTCTAGAATTACTGGAAAATTTGAGGTCTTAGCTTAACTAGGTGAATAGAGGTTCTGTGCTCAGCCATGTGATCAGAATGGGAATGCGAAGTGAAGTCGCTCAGTCATGTCCGACTCTGCAACTCCATGGGCGGCAGCCTACCAGGCTCCTCCGTCCATGAAATGTTCCAGGCAAGAATACTGGAGTGGGTTGCTATTTCCTTCTCCAGGGGATCTTCCCAACTCAGGGATCGAACCTGGGTCTCCCGCATTGCGGGCAAATGCTTTACCATCTGAGCCACCAGGGAATGGACAGGAAATGATATACGGAGTGTCACAAATTCAGAATGGATGTTACACTGGAGATGCCTTCTAGACATTCAAATGGAGATGTGTAGAACATAGTTGGAAATATAAGTCTGCACAGAGCGGAAAGATTAAGATTATTTCAGTTAATTCTGTAAAACTCCTAGAAGGTAAATATTATTTTCTATACTTTATAGAGGAGGAAACTAGAGTACAGATAAATTATACAACTTGTCCAATGTAACTACTATAGAAGCAAAGCCTGGTGCTAGGGTCTGAAATAATCCATTTGACTCCATAGCTGAAATTCTTTCCCCCTACTTACCTTTTACCCCCCGAAACATGTACTTTGTATCTTCAATTCAAAATTTAATGTTAAGCCAGCCCCGCTTTGATTTATGCCTGGGCCTTAATTTATAAAGGTGACCGAGTGCTGACACAGAGAGATTAATACCATCAAAAGAAAAAGTTTAACGTTACTTACAGCTCTCCTAAAAAGGAGAGGTCTGTCTGTCTCCGTAGGCCACGCCAGGGAAGCACCTGTGTCAGGAGCAGGCAGAAAGGAGTAAGGAGAAGGCCACCCCGCATTCTTTCTTGGTTTGTCCATGGGAAAGAAGAGGCCAGGCATGGAAAACAGCTTAGGACTGGCTACTTTGATTGATTCCCACAGGCTCTAAGGTCTAGGGCTTGTCCCTAGTTGCCTGGTACTTGGCCCTGAACTGATTTCGGGCAGGTGAACTACAGGCTTGGTAGTTAGACAAAGGAGGTTGTTGGAGGTAAGGCGGGCAGGATTGGTTGGTTTGCATATGAAAGGCATGCTGTCAGATCAATCTTTAATCAGCTAGCCCTGGGAAGGGCAGTTTTTCCCTGGTCAGGCAGGCCCCATAAGACAACAAAACATCAGAAATCCATTTAGCCTGGGAAGATCTCAACTTTCTTTATTCACCGTGGACACGAGAACCTAAGTTTGGCTCCCAGGAACAGAATCACCAAGCTGGGCGCTGAAAACTGATCACAAACCATTCCCCTCCCAGGCAAATCTCTGACTGACCCCATATATCCAGCTCCTGGCAGATACCCAGACCTGGTACCTTTCTTCCAGCATACACTGTAGCCAATCCTCTCCCCAAACAGCCCCCAACTGGAGATGGAGCTAAGATACAGGAAACGAGCCCGGGGCCCTCCAAGTCAATCCTTTATCTCGCAGAATTCAGCTCCTCGGCCTCAGCTGTACAACCCTCAGCTGTCGTCGCAGGCCTAGGATCCTGCTGCTCCAGACTCACCGGGCCCTGCCAGAGAGGCTGGATCCCACCGGGCCGGGAGGCTCCTCAGACCCTGCCACTGCGGGAGAGGCTGACGGTGGAAAGGTCCGCACACTGACCACCAGGGAGACGCGCGGACCACGCACACGGACACACATTCCTCGTCCGCGGAAGGGGCGACCGTCCCGGGTTTGTAGCGCTGCTTCCCGGGCCACCTATTCGGCCGTGGCGCCCAGCAGCCAAGGGCCCTGCCTGGGCGCTGCCACCCACCCGGACCTTACCTGGAGCGGCTCCGCAGCGGCCCAGCTACAGCGGTACAGCCCTGGCGCCTTCTGATTGGCTCAACCTCGGCCCCCACCCCCTCATATTCGCTTCCGGGTGAGAGGTGACTGGTCGCCCTAGCAACCATGTCGCACCCGGCGCTAAACTACGGCTTCCTTCCCTCCAGGCCACGGAGCTGGCGGCCCAGGGAGAATCGCAGAGTCCAGAAAATCTCTCCCGCAGCCCTGTGTCAAGTGAGTGCCCCACCCTCTCAACGTCGCTTAAGTAGAACTTGCAGTGAGCCGGCCCCTGGCAACTCCAGTAGGGATGAGACAGACTTCCTGGTGGGATGGGGGTACAGAGAGAGCCCCAGGAGCGGGAATCTGGAGACCTGGGTTCTAGCTCTCATCCGGCCGTCGAGTCGCTGTTGTGACACATTAGGCCAGTGCCAGCGTACTGCCAGTCTGCACCTCTTAGGTCCCCTTCTAGCTCTAACATTCCGAAGTTTAAGGTGTGGAACCATTTCAGGGCAATTGACACACACACACTACGGTAGGGATAGACCAACACACACAGACACACTACAGTAGGGATAGACCAAGAGTGTCATGGGAGCTCTAGGGATAGACCAACATACACTACAGTAGGGATGGAACAAGAGTCTAGGGATGAGGGTAGATATGAAAGGTTTGTCAGGTGATATCTCTGTTTTCCTTTATGCCTCTTTCTGGGAAAAATGTTCAGCCTTGTATTCCAGTTCACTAACCTGCCTCTTGAGAAATCTGTATGCAGGTCAGGAAGCAACAGTTAGAACTGGACATGGAACAACAGACTGGTTCCAAATAGGAAAAGGAGTACGTCAAGGCTGTATATTGTCACCCTGCTATTCAGAGTACATCATGAGAAACGCTGGACTGGAAGAAACACAAGCTGGAATCAAGATTGCCGGGAGAAATATCAATAATCTCAGATATACAGATGACACCACCCTTATAGCAGAAAGTGAAGAGGAACTAAAAAGCCTCTTGTTGAAAGTGAAAGAGGAGAGTGAAAAAGCTGGCTTAAAGCTCAACATTCAGAAAACTAAGATCATGGCATCTGGTCCCATCACTTCATGGGAAATAGATGGGAAACAGTAGAAACAGTGTCAGACTTTATTTTTTTAGGCTCCAAAATCACTGCAGATGGTGACTGCAGCCATGAAATTAAAAGACGCTTACTGCTTGGAAGAAAAGTTACAACCAACCTAGATAGTATATTCAAAAGCAGAGACATTACTTTGCCGACTAAGGTCCGCTTAGTCAAGGCTATGGTTTTTCCTGTGGTCATGTATGGATGTGAGAGTTGGACTGTGAAGAAGGCTGAGCGCAGAAGAAATGATGCTTTTGAACTGTGGTGATGGAGAAGACTCTTGAGAGTCCCTTGGACTGCAAGGAGATCCAACCAGTCCATTCTGAAGGAGATCACCCTGGAATTTCTTTGGAAGGAATGATGCTAAAACTGAAGCTCCAGTACTTTGGCCACCTCATGCGAAGAGTTGACTCATTGGATAAGACCCTGATGCTGGGAGGGATTGGGGGCAGGAGGAGAAGGGGACGACCGAGGATGAGATGGCTGGATGGCATCATGGACTCAATGGGTGTGAGTCTGAGTGAACTCTGGGATTTGGTGATGGACAGGGAGGCCTGGCGTGCTGCAATTCACGGGGTCGCAAAGAGTCGGACACGACTGAGTGACTGAACTGAACTGAAAATTACTTAACCTGGTAATAGAAAATTTAATTGTTTTCATTTTCCAGATTGAAGACATTAATTGGTTAATAGTTATTATGAAAAGCAAAAATATTTAGATTAGTTTTTGTTTCAGCTGTTACTAAGAATCTTGCCTCTTTACAACTTGACTTTTTAAGTAATTACATAGTGTTAATTTAGTTATTAATGTATTTTTGATAATGCTAATGTAAACATCCCCCCATTATTGGTTAATTTTAAGTAATAGCTTTAGAAGAAGAAATTATGTGTAGTGTTTGTATTTGATCAACTCTGGGAGGAAAAACAAAATATTTTTTTTCAGCCCAGATATCCATTTCACCAGCAAATCTCACACCAAATGCTAAGCGTAAACTGCCGGTAGAGTCTCATGGTTTCTCAAGTAAGAAAAGGAAGTCCATCAAGCACAGTTTTAACTTCGAGTTGTTGCCAAGTAATCTCTTCAGTAACAGTTCTACACCAATATCAGGTAACAAATAGAATTTGTATAACTGGTTTATAAACATTAATATGAGTGCTTATTTTGGACAAAGCACTATTTCATAATAATTCTTTTAGGAGGCAGATTTTATTCTCTGTTTTATCAAATCTCTGGATTTTCCCCTAATTTTTAAAATAAACAGTGTGGTTCAATATAATTAACATGTATGTGTGGTGTGTGTGTGTGTGTTTTACTGCCTTGCCTGTTGAAAGCTATGGGTCACTGAATAGGAATAGTCTGGCACTCAGGTTTTACCTGATTGAATATCCTGAATTCTACTTTAGTTATTTCTGGATCTATGGCTGTGACTAGATTGCTGCATTCTGTTGAATTGAGGTCACCAGCATTTGAATGTCTCTGATTTCAGAGTGGGAGTGTTACCATTAATGTAATCATTATGGGTTAGTTGGGGGTGGGGTGGGGGGCGGGTAGTATTTTTAGTTTTATACTCAAGTAGCTTTTATAAAAAGCCTTTAGCTTTAATGCCATTCCTTATGGCATGGTTTCCACATCCCTTTACCAGCCCAGTCATTCTATTCTGAATGAAGTGCAAGTTCCTAATGTGGCCAACCAGAGCCTCCAGAGAAAAATAAAATCACACTAATTTGAATACCAAGTTTTTGTTAGCGTGATCTTGGATTGGCTTGGCTCCTTTAACATGTATGTGTAGAATACAAGTTGGCTCGTATTAAACTGTGATCAACCCAAAATGAAATGAAGCTCTAAGCCCAGAGTCTTCCATCTCATATTTATCTCACATTTAGTCAAAATGTGAGTAGTCTCAGATTCTTTTAGATTTTCTTCATTTTCACACAATGTTAAGAGTTCTACTTTGAATTTGTTAGCTGGATTATGAGGTCTTCTTCCCAAAAGCCTCTGTTTTGTTTCTGTTATCCAAAAGCTTTACATTTTACTTCTCTGTTTTATTTTAAAAGATGAACAGATAGCAACTTGTTCTCTGTAATCCTTCAGGTTCTCTATGGTTCATTAAAGTGTAATGATAAGAACTCTGAAGCTATGTCTGTAGTTCTTCCAGTGTTTACAGGTTGGAGATAGAAGCTTTAACTTAGTATATTTTTAATGTTCAGAGAGTTTTCCACTTTGGAGGACTGTTTCCAAATGGCCGATGTGCATCAGAGTTCTTGCCTTTGTTTATTAACAATACAATATCTTGCCCAGGAAACAAACCTCCTTCTCTCCAAGCTCCTGACCCTAGAATAAAGCTACCTGAGTCACATTTGATGTATCATAGAGCCTCCAGCTTTTTTTTTTTTTTTTTTTAAAGGCAAATGAACCCAAAAGTCACTGTAATGGAAAACTCTGGGGACCTGTGTAAATTCTTCATCAGTGCCAGTGGGAAGTTGAGAGGGTTCATGTTCACTGAGTGTATCCTGGGCAATATTCAAACACAAGTCAAATGTATATGGAGCCTTTGCTCATAACTCATAATACTTTTCCCCTAATTTTTTTCATTATAGTTGGTTTCATGATATAGTCTTAAATAACTTTATCAAAATGAGCTGTTGTAACCTCCAGTTATTAGCATGGAACATGGCAGTAACCATGTGGTTAGATGTGTGTTATGGGTCATCAGTTTTTGTCAAAAATATTGGACAAATTGCACTCTAGAGTCAGATAGACAGCAGGTTGGCTAGCAGGTGCATACTGCATACTCAGACACTTAATTGTTTTTCAGTAGTTCATTTTTGATAATGGCATTCATTAATCTTATGCACCAGGCTCTATGCTAGACATCTTATATACATTATAGCAATACTTATATTCACCATAAAAATCCAAATTTAGAGCCTAAAGCCATTTAGTAAGTGATGGACAAACTCAAAGTCTGTCTCAAAAGCTTATTTCTCTAAACTGCAACAGTGCCCACCTCTCCCTTGTAAGTACTGAGTTTAGTGTAAAACTCTAATATAAAAATAATGTTGAATCTGACCTTTAATTGGCAACTAAAAAGAAATTGATACTTTTTTTTTCTTTTTTAGTTAACTTGAGTTATTTGACCCTTGAAGATTCTAACCAGAAATTATAAGATTTTGTTGTTGTTTAGAGATGGAAATTAAGACTTTAAATCTAGTTGCTGTTAATATTTTATACTTTGAAAAGAAAATATGTATGGTCTGTCACATGTGGTTGTTTTTATAGTTCACTGTGATACAAGCCCGGAAGGGTCATCTCAAAGTTCATTCTCTCCTGTCGCCATCAGTGGAAACCATTTGATCAGTACAAGTGTGCTAAGGCGAAGTAAAAGGCTTGCAAGCAAAAAGTCTGCAGGTAAGTTATCCAGGTTGGGTAAAATTTGATATACTTAAAAAATATTTTGTCTTTCTATTGAGAATCATATTTGAATAATAATTTTTTTAAATCCCCTTTGCCTTTATAGTCTCATTAATCTAGGGCCTATCCTCCAGAGAAAGATTTCTAATTTGAGTCCATTTTGCCTGTTTAAAATCCTGTTTTATGTTGATGTGGGTAACTTTTAAGTTTCCTCTTAATATAAAAAGCTAGTCTAATGATTCTGGTTTATAAGTCACTAAACTCTTGTGATCAACAGAAAAGATCATTTTTTATGCAGATACAATGTGTTCATGTATGGTATCTTAAACCTAAAGAATTATTACTCTGTTCAGTTACTAACTGTGATTTGCTCTGGGCTTTCAAATTTTATTTTGTAGGAATTCCTCTGGTTCTTATGCTGTAAACTGATGTTTTTAATTTCACTCTTTCTAGGGTGGAATCAGGAAAAGCAGGCTGCTTCTCTCCTAAAATCAGCCGTAAAGAAAAGGTTCGAAGATCTCTTCGTTTGAAATTTAATCTAGGGAAAAATAGCAAAGATGGAGTAAGTGTCTTTCACCATTTCACTGCTATTTGTATTAGTGTAAAGCTCAAGATTTGGTGCTAAAAGATCCTCTTAACCCTGTCTCTCCTCCATCTTCTGCCCTGTTCTCAGCTCTTCTCTATACTAAGCATTTACACTTGAGTTGTTACCTCCAGTTCCTCCTTTTCTGTCCTCCTGAAATCAATTCCAGTGACGCTTTCATCCCAAACTCTCCCTGAAATAGATCTCGCAAGATTACTCATGAATTCAGCACTGCTCAAACAGGTGGACTCAATCCAGCAGCAACATGTAACCCAGCTAATGCTCTTCTTTGGCATATATTCTTTCCTCGCTTCAAGGACATTTTTATTTTCTTCCTTCCTTGCCAGTTACTTTTCTAATTCCTTTATATTGGAGTACCCAAAAAGCTTTGCCCTTGGATCTTTTCTCACTCCACTCACTCAAGGTGACATCAGCTCTAACTAAATATCGTGTATTTACTTAGGACTTCAAATTTGTAACTCTAGCCCAAATTGCTCTCCTGAACAACTTGGCTGCTTAACATTTACCTATTTAACTTCCCAGTTGGGAGGTACTGACATCTTAATAGAGCTCCTGAGATGCATTTCTTCACTGCTGTTATTTCTCCACTCCTCCCTGTCTTCCCAACCCATGCTTCTACCTGCAGTCTTCACCATCTCAGTTATGGGAACTTATTCTTCCAAGCACTAAGGCCAAACACCATGCAGACATTCTGGACCCCTCACCTTGTCTAACATGTACCATCTAAACCATTAGGGAATCCTGTCTAACTTCTGCTTCCAGAGTCTATCCAGACTGACCACTTTTCATAGCACTTTATTTCTAACTTTTTGAGTTATGTCATTTAAAACTTAAATTACTACAATAAGTTCCTACTACCTGCTTCTACTTTGCTGCAGTACTAGAGCCAAAATTATCCCCTAAAAAGCAGAGTTAAGTCATGTCAACCTCCAGTGGCTCCCTGCTTCACTCTCAGGTAAAAAAAAAAAAGTCAAAGTTCTTACACTGACTTGCAGTGCCCCACATGGTCTCCTCCCTGCTCATCTGACTTCATTCACTCTTGTCTCTTTGTGATTTCTTGAATGTGCCAAACCTTGCATCAGCATTAGAGGCTGCAATGGCGTTTTCCTCTCCTTGGAGTGTTCGTTCCCCTTATACGTTCTCACTCTGCTTTCTTTACTCACAAATCATCTTCAGATCAATGTATTTAAAATTGTACCTCCCCTTGGCCACAAAAATTTATATCCTGACCCTTCACCACTCCACATCCTTCTTACCGTGTTTTACTTTTCCTTCTAGCACTTTTCATCTTATGTATTATATATTGTACATTATAATTTATTGTCTATCTTATTCTGGTCTAAATCTCCCCATCAAGAATGCAGATTCCATGAGGGTAAGATTTTGGTCTGTTTTGTTTTCTTTCACTCTTGTGAACAGTCCTGGGCACGAATCATCACACAAAAAATTTTTTTAAGTTAATGTATGAGGCTGTTTTTATTTTAGATCATAATATATCCACTAATAGCCAGTCAAATGCTTATAATTTCCATCAGTATGTATGCAAATATATTGTTTGCTATAAAATTATTCCTAATTTATATATATCTACCTTTTAAAATTAGTTATAGAGGATTTTGATAACTACAAAACAATAGTTTGTATTAATATCAATTTTTTCTGTACAGAATGAGTGTTCTGGTGTCAATAGATCTGAAAATGTTGGTCGACGACTTGCAAATCAACAAAGTTTAAAAAATAGGATTGACTCTGTAAAAACAGGTCTGCTTTTTAGCCCAGATACTGATGAAAGATTAACAAAGAAAGGTATGTTTACATGATATTGGTAGAGTTTTACCCCAAAAACCTACTTTTTTTTTTTTTTAGTTTTCTTTCCATTTTATTGAGATAATTGACATATAACCTTTAGTTGCTTTTTTAATGATAAAATGTATTAAGTACTTTACTGTTCTAGAAATTGAAAATTCTTATTTGAATAGTGAAAATATTTGAATTGGAGTGTATATTTGTATGAACAATTGGATCTTTACAATGTAAATACAAAAATGTTTAATATTTATATATTAAAAAATTACTTTTTTTGTATTGACTTGTTATTTTTTATCCACACTTTAAACTTTTTATTTTGTATTGGAGTATAGCCAGTTAACAATGTTGTGGTAGTTTCAGGTGAGCTGCAAAGGGACTCAGCCATACATATATATCATAAAAAAATATTTTTAATACAGATCTAATTTATTGGAATTAAATGCTTAGTATTTCATTTATCATGTATTTGAATAACATTTCAAAAGTAAGTCAAATATAAGTTTAAAAACACTGAACTGCTTTATTTTAGGTTCGAAAAAGATCAGTAAGTCGGAGGAAAACTTACTAACTCCAGAGCAACTAAGTGGAACAAATTACCGGATATCTTGGATAGGACCTAGTAATTCAGATTTTCAAGAAGTAATGGAAATGAAGCTTCTCCAATAGATGGAACTCTTGAGGTGGAGAACTCTTCTTTGGAACCTGATATGATGGTTGAAAAGTCCTCTGTTAGCTCATATGAGCTCACCCCTCCTAATGTACACAGTAAGCACAGTAACAACATAACTGGAGGCTCTCTTAGTGGTGATGAAAATAACTTGACCACAGAGACTGTGGTGAAAATTCAGAAAGCATTTTCTGAATCTGGAAGTAATCTTCATGCATTGATAAATCACAAGCAGTCATCATTAACTAATGTGGAGAAAGTAAAATTCAATGAAACATCTTCTACCAAAGGTAGCCCAGAGAAAAATCTCTTGAAAACTAATTTGACTGTGATAGAATCAAATGGACACCGTACCGGTAACGATGAAGATAGCTTTTCAGAAAGAGACTTCTCACTACATCAGCCTCAAAAATCGGATAGAGAAGCCACTATAAAATGTTACTCAACTCAGATGAAGATACAACTAGAAAACAACATTCATTTGAATATACCAACAGATTATTTAAGCAGGCAGGAGTTGCGAAGTGATGAACATGTAGGGAAACAAGAGTCCCCAAGGGATACCCTCAATGCTAAATTAAAGGAGCATGAACATTTGATTGAAGAGAACTTACTGAAACACACAGCTTCTAGGGAGGTTGTGGCTAGCATCTCTTCCTCGGAACAGAGCACGTGCAGTAGCGCAAACCTGTCAAAACCTGGTCCTGGGGGAATCACTAAACAGCAGTCACTAGTGGAAACACGTGAAGAAACGGTTTCTGAATGTTTACAAATGACAGAGCATGGAAGGGTTTCAGACCACATACAGTGGTTTAACAAGCTCTCTTTAAATGAACCAAATAGAACAAAAGTTAGGTCACCTCTTAAGTTTCAGCGTACGCCTGTCCGTCAGTCAGTGAGAAGAATCAGTTCTTTGTTTGAGTGTGGTGGACAACCTCCAAGGCGTAAATTAGCGAGTCTTGGTGATACTGCTTCTCTGGTTAAATCAGTGAGCTGTTAATGAACCAAATAGAACAAAAGTTAGGTCACCTCTTAAGTTTCAGCGTACGCCTGTCCGTCAGTCAGTGAGAAGAATCAGTTCTTTGTTTGAGTGTGGTGGACAACCTCCAAGGCGTAAATTAGCGAGTCTTGGTGATACTGCTTCTCTGGTTAAATCAGTGAGCTGTGAGAGTGCTCTTCCCTCTTGTGTAGAAAGTATGATAAAAGATTCCTCCCATCCATGTACCAGATCAGGTCCTAAAGAACAGAAGTCTTCATCTTGCAAGCAGTCAGATATTGATATGATTTCAAAATCAAGCATGGAGGTAACTTCTACATCTTTCTTACAAATGAAGAGGCACCCAGACTCTGTGACTGCTTCTCTTGGGCCCACCAGAGTCTGTAAACAAGAAATGATATCTAATAGCCAAATTAAGGTTCCCTTGGATGATCTAACAAACCATGATAGAGTAAAATCTATTGTAAGTAATGATAAGGTCTTTCCCCCTGGCGTAAGCAGCAGGGTCCTTAGAAAACCATCAGAAAAAGAGAGGATCTGGTATAAAGGTTCTCCAAAAAATCCTTTTGGAAAAGTTCAACTACTACCAACAAGTAAACCTGTAGACTTATAATTGGTAAATGTTGTACTTGTCATTAATGTATATAAAATTATCAGTTGGTTATATGACTTGCAAGGTAATTGATGTGTTTGTAGCTCAGGATGATTGTTATGTGATGAATTTAATTTCATTGTTCAAGCAACTTGAATTCTTGTTTTTCTTAATTATGGCAATATTTAAGCTGTCTTTAATTTTATTGTGATCTCTTAAAGCAGAGGTTACAATTTACTTTTTTAAAGTAATTGTTGACTGGGTTTATAAGAAGTTAATTTTTGAGAATTGGATGAAATTTATTTTTTAATGTGTGATAGAATGAAATGAGTTGTGCTGATTTCTTGTTACTCCTAGGTCAGACGAAGTTTCTCCAAGAAATCTCAACACATAAAGGGAGAGATAAGCCCTGCAGATCTTATTTCTCAAATTCCATTAATGTTCAGTGTCTTTAAAAATCCCTAGAAATTTGCTTCAGTAGTGTTTTAATCCTTTGTTCCTTCTGGATGTAATTAGGTTTATACTGCCTGTAGATGTGACAGTGTGTTCCCTTGATAATGGCCAATGCAGAATGACGACGACTCAAGTGTGCTCATATAGTATGAGGCTGCAGAAATAACAGATGACTTTTAAGCCATACTATATTTTTAAAGTTCATTTGCACAAATACATTTGTATCTGTTTTGTCCAATATGGAATTTAAAATTTTTTAAGAAGGAGTAATTAAGGTTGGAAGATTTTACTCAAAGTGATTGCTTGTATGCAGATGCTCGGTTTCAGACTTCGAAGTAGTAGGTGCGCCTCTGTACATTTACCTTGGATTCTTACAAGAACCTGTGATGGTTTTGTCATGTGTGTAAATGTTATTTATTTAGCATAGACATTAAAGATAACTCTCTGGAAAATGACTTGCCTGAGACTCTAATGAAATTCAAAGTACCTTTTAGAATTTGATCCGAATTGTCAAGCTAATCTATCAACTTGATATTTAAATTATTAGAAATAACCAAGTTTTAAGGACAGAATACTATCAACAGTAGAGTGTATTTAAGTTTTAGAAGAAGGAATACGCATACAGAATCAATCACTAAAGATAGTTTTGCAGGTCAGGTGTTAGAATGCCACAGTCAAAGGCGAGCGAGGGCAGAACAGAACCACGATACACACCACTCAGAATGACCAGGCAGCATGAACATGTAGGAGGAATTGAAAGTCATCAGACGTTTGCTTTACCAAGTCCTCCTTGATATCAGTACATCTTATTTAAAAGCTAGTTCCTATTTCTATAATCACTACCTAGGAATTGACCCTTTCTCAGAATTAGGAAGTGTTCCTTATTATATAAAGACTAAAATCTATAGGGAGAAGGCAATGGCACCCCACTCCAGTACTCTTGCCTGGAAAATCCCATGGACGGAGGAACCTGGTGGGCTGCAGTCCATGGGGTTGCTAGGAGTTGGACACGACTGAGCGACTTCACTTTCACTTTTCACTTTCATGCATTGGAGAAGGAAATGGCAACCCACTCCAGTGTTCTTGCCTGGAGAATCCCAGGGATGGGGGAGCCTGGTGGGCTGCCATCTATGGGGTCGCACAGAGTCGGACACGACTAAGGCAACTTAGCAGCAGCAAAATCTATAGATAGAAACATCCTGTTTACCTGACATCAAAACAGGTTTTTAATACAGGTATGCATTTCTGGTGATGGTATTTCTAATAGTAAGTGGATATAGAAAATATTCTTAAATTCTGAGATGTTTGTTGTTGCAAGCAGTTTTTTTTTAACTTTATTTTTTTTAATGTATTAATGTCCTTTGATTTCCATGGGAGTAGGTGAAATGTTGAATTGGAAGCCTAATTCAGTAATAAGACAAGAAATTAACTGTACAAATCACCTGAATCAGTGGATTTTCTGAGAGATTAACAATAAAAGATATTTATTAAGGAAAAAAACTACCCACATGTCACTCCAGTTTTTGTTAGCTGAAAGCTGCAGTACAAGTAAAGGATTATGCAGGTGCAAGGCTTGGAGATGTGGTAACTGGAGAGTTGGGAAAGTTGAGTTTTAGACTTGATTTAGTATTTGTGTTTTCATTTTTTCTTATAGAGATAATGTTTTTAATCTCATGGGGATATTTAATCATATGATATACAAATATACTTAAAAGTCTGGACATGTGCGGTAACTCCAAAACCTATTTTCATTTTATTCTTACAAGTAATAAAAATCTAATATTAATTTAGTTATTATGGGCAACAAAAAATACAGTTATACATAGAACTTAATAGATAGTTTGGCAACATTCTAAAATCACTAAAAATTTTTGATACAAGATTTTGAAAATCATCAAGCCCAGGATGTTTTGATTTTAGAATATAAAATTTCACATGAAACATGAACAGTGTATTTGGTCAGATTTCCATTCAACACAATGCTATGCTAAGTCACGTCAGTTGTGTCCAACTCTGTGCGACCCCATAGACGGCAGCCCACTGGGCTCCCCCCGTCCCTGGGATTCTCCAGGCAAGAACACTGGAGTGGGTTGCCATTTCCTTCTCCAATGCATGAAAGTGAAAAGTGAAAGTGAAGTCGCTCAGTCATGTCTGACTCTTAGCGACCCTATGGACTGAAGCCTACCAGGCTCCTCCATCCATGGGATTTTCCAGGCAAGAGTACTGGAGTGGGGTGCCATTGCCTTCAAAGGCAGCCAATTATAGTGGCATTTCTGTTTTTCCAGGCACAAAATGAAGATAATAGTGAAACATTAAAGTAAAATTTAGAACTGGAAAAAGCCCTCATCATGTGTGAATAATAAATATTAAACTCCAGCATGGTCTTTAAGCCAAGAACCAATGGACAATATATTTGTTATTTTCCACTGTTAGCATGCACTGAAATAAAAAACTGGAAGCATAGAGCATCCATGGAAGAAAAGGTACTAGGAAGGAGGTTGGCTTCAAACCACAAGGTCATGGATGAATTTTGCAGGCCCTCTCTTCATTGTGTAAAATTGCTGTAGATATAATGGATTTGGGGATAGAACAAGAATACAGAATTCTGGATTCTAACCTCATCAAGGTATTCACTCTGGGATCTCCAAGTACTTTACTCATACCCAGTCTTGATGAAAGAAATTGAAATACTTATATTCATCCTATGGTTTTACATTTCAATTCTTGTGTTTGAAAAGAATAAAAATGGATACATTTTCCGATGTGCAGAGTATGATTTCTCTTCAGGCAAAATAAATCTTACTTGATAGCTGGTGTGGAAGTTTAGAGATAACAGTCAGAACTAATAGTCCTAGAGGTTTTCATGTGGTTTTGGATTATCACTTTAGCAGAAATTTAGAGCATCTTGTATTAAATATCTCCATAGTTTTCCTGCTCAATGAAAAGTCTTCTGAAGGCACTCAATATACCTGATCACTGCCATCATTAGAGGTTCTTAAGGCCTCAACTTTTGTTTGTCTCTCCTATCAGTGCCCCAGTGCCTGTTTCCTCTTAAAAGACGTTTAAAAAGCTGAAAGGTGGCAAAATTAAAGGTGTGCTATTGCGAATGAAGGACAGAAGTGGGGAGGCAATCTAGCATTGTTTAGATAACTGCTTGAGAAAAGGTTCATTACTTCCATAGGGGTCGACAGAGGAAGAGGGCGTCGGGGAGATGCGTATGTGGAATGCGTGGGCGGAAGCCCCCCCCACCCCCGTCCCGGCTTCTGGGCTGCCTTCTGGGGACTCCTGGCCAGGCAGCCTCCACCTGCTGGAGGAGGGACGGGGCGGGGCTAAGATGAGGAGGGAGGTGACGCACGAGCGACCCAGATCGCCCCGCTTCTCGCCCGACCCCCACAGAGGCCCAGACCGCGGCAGGCTCCTCCGGCTGCAGCAGCTCGGTGAGTCCTTCGCTGATGCCAGCTCAGACCTCAGCCTGACGCCCACCAGAGACAGACGGGTTCTTCGCGATCGGGTGCGGGGAGGGCGCCCTGCTGAAATCCTTGAGACGGAGGCTGGGGGCAAACAAAGGATGGGTGCGAAAATCGGAGGGTCGCTCTAAATGAGAGGGAAAGAGTCGGGAGGAAGAAGGTTTGGGTAGCTCATCAAGTCTGAACGATGTTGGCTGGGGGTGTAAATGAAACAAAGACATCCTGCGTGCGGAGCCGGGGAGGGAAAGACGGAGATGGCCGGAGAGGCGGATGCCTGCCTCTGGCCTTTTGGTCAGATTGCAGGCTCTGTTTGTCTCAGCTCTTTGTAGAACAAGGTTTTACATCTGAGAGTGGCTTCTTAAAACCCTTTCCTTTACGGAAATAGAATTTGGGGGTTATGAATATTTCCGTTTCAGGGGAGAAATGCACACCGCCACCATCTCTGCCAGCTCCCAGCGAAGGATGGGTGGAAGAGGGTTTGCAGGGCCCCTGCCTGAGGTATCCACCCTAAGGTCCAGCAGCTGCAGAAGGAATCTGTGTGAATATTTGTTCTCTCGTTCTGCAGGCTTCTGGTTGCATAGAAGCCAATTGCCCAGACTTTCACCTTCTCTTTCACTTGTTCTGTTTTCTCTCATCACCTTTCAATTCCCCCAGTTCCAACCTCCAGAACAGTGAGGTAATATTGCCAACATAATAACAGCAGTCTGGGGGTCTCCCACCCTTATCCTCCCAGGGACCCTAAAGGACAGATGCTTTTCTCGTCCCTTTTTGCAGAAAAAGAAGCTGAGGCATTTGCTCACGATCCCCTGCTCCCTTTGGTGCAGCAAGCAGCCCTCATCTTCCTTCCCAGATTGCAGGGCAGTGTGAGCTGTGTATATCTTCATGCCCACCCAGGATCTCAAGTGTACCCCACGTTTGCTAAGCTAAGACGGTCTCTTCTACCAGCCCCGAGCTTTCTGTGCTTCTTTACCATGTATGTCTTCCAACTCTTTCCCATGAGCCTTTTCTTCCCCAGGACTAGGAAAGCCGAGATGTCACTCTCCCTGTCCCTTTCTCAAGATTGAAGCAAAGTTTTGTTGTTTGTTTCTGTTTGTTTAAAAGCAGGAGAGAGTGGTGGTGTAGGAATGGTGCAGAACTTCCAGAGAGTATGATGACAATAAAAAATGACAGAACTGCCATCATAGTCTAGTCTTCCCCAGGATGTGAGGACACAGGGAATTGGCCATCTCTGACAGTTTTGCTTCTTTAATACCTTCTCACAGCTGATGTCCTGGGTAGCGTGGACACGTAAGGCCTAAGAAAACCCTTAACAATTTTCATTGCAGTCTCTCTCTGGACAGTCCTTAATCACACCCTGGAGGGAATCACATGATTGCATCATCACAGTTGACGATCTGTGTGTGGTCTTTTTTTCTGCAGGTTTAAAATGGTCTCCAGGATGGTTTCTACCATGCTGTCTGGCCTGGTGTTATGGCTGACATTTGGATGGACTCCAACAGCTGCTTATAGCCCAAGGACCCCAGACCGGGTCTCAGAAACAGATATCCAGAGGCTGCTCCATGGCGTGATGGAGCAGCTGGGCATTGCCAGGCCACGGGTAGAGTACCCAGCTCACCAGGCCATGAACCTTGTGGGCCCACAGAGCATCGAAGGTATTTGCTGTGTTCTGCCAGTTAGCAGTTTCTATCATTGCTGTTGTTCCATTGCTCAGTTGTGTCTGTTTGCAACTCCATGGACTGTAGCACACCAGGCTTCCTTGTCCTCCACTATTAGCAGTTTCTATTAGCAGTAAAATAATTAATACATATTGAAGAAACTACTTTCTCCCTGTTTTCCCTGTCCTCTTATACAGCATATACCTGCAGACACATAAGAATATGTCCCGTGAGAACAGCAACCTCATCTAATTCACAGCTGTAGCCCTAGCAGCTAGCACAAAGCCTGATACCTTAGTATTTATCAAGTGAATGAAGAAACATCTAGTTTTGTCACTAAAAAAAGATTAGAATCCAGATCCCACATCTTCTCCCCAGACTGATCTTTGGGAAATTGTATCCCCAGCTGCCTACCTCTGAGCCACTGCCAGCCAGTATTTGTAAAAGATCTTCAAAATATAGGACCTAAAGGATCTGACTTGATTCTTAAGGAGGACATCAGATAAACCCAGAGGAGCCAATGACGTACTGGCATTAAAACTTTAGGTCAAAAACTTAAAATATATATCTTAAAGTATAACAAATGTTAATTCAATTGCTAAATTGGTGGTAAGACCATTGCCCCCTTGAGTTTTCCTGAGTTTCTGGCAATATATTTTTAACACTTGTATTAGCAAGTGGTACTTTTTTGCTTAGCGCTTTATTTATAGAGAATTGGAGTCTAGGTCTTGAGCAGCTTTTAAGAGCAGGTGCCTTATTTCCATGCCTGGCTTTATCTCTGATTCTGAATGTTCTCTTTCTCCACTGAGGTGGAGCCTTAGAGCCAGAGCATGGTTGATTTCATTTGAACACCAGAGGACACAAGTGCACAGGAGTGGGTCTGAAGAAAACATGTGAATTCTTTCTCTGAGTTTTGTCAAAACACACATCCAGCAAATGCTATTTCTAGTGCATCAATTTTGTATAATTTTGCCTAAGTCCGTAATTTCTTACAACAGCTATCTGCCTTTGAGGGTCCAGGGAATGCCGTGGATATTGTTGACATGATTCTTATTTCTGCCCTGTTACCCATAGTTCTAAACCACTGAGGAAAACTAACTCCATGGGATTGTTGTCTACGTGGCTGACATTTGATTTCAGGAATGGATTAACGCAGATGACTTGAATCAAAAGTGTGCCAGTCTAGCACAGGGCTTGAGGTGGAACAAATCAGACAGAGCTTCACACCACCCCTTCTGGGGTGAATCTAAATCCTGCCCAGCACCTGCTGCTACCTCTGGCTTCAAACACACCTACCCATTTCAGACCAGCTCTTTCGAGACAGTGAATATCTGCCCCTTTAACCATAAGTGCTGGTTAGTCACCCAGCTGTTGTCATGGAGACAGTTTCCCAGGTTTCCGTGAATACTGGAAGCCTGATCATCTGTGCGGAAGAGAAACAGCAAATCCATGGGCATCAGCAGCCTGTGTTTATCCAGAGCCTCCTTACCTTCACTCAGCAGCCAGCTGTTTGGCACCTGCTCTGTGCCTGCCACATGCAGGAGGCCCTGAGACAGCTCTGTTCTAGAGGATTCTTGTCTGGGAGTAGGGGTGAGGAGAGGTGATTACAGTGTGTCAGGGCCAGTGTTTTGACAGATATGCAGGCAAAGTGCTACCATGGAAGTGAGGAACAAAGTATAACTTATTCTGCTTGGGTGTAGATGGAGGTGGTGGCTTTAAAGAAATGCTTCTTTGAAGAAGCAATGTTTGAACTGGGTTTTGAAGTTTGAATAGGAATTCATCAGGGAATGGCAAGTGAAAAGGCACGGAGATATGAAAGCGTGGCTTAGAACAATTCAGAATCAAAAACTGTTTTCATTACCCTTGGGGTAATGTGAGGTCCTGAGCTTCCCAGGTGGCGCCAGTGGTAAAGAACCCACCTGGTGCAAGGGATGTAAGAGATGTGGGCTCCATCTCTAGGCTGGGAAGGTCCTCTGGAGGAGGGCATGGCAACCCTCTCAGTATTCTCGCCTGGAGAATCCCAAGGACAGAGAAGCTTGGTGGGCTGTAGTCCACAGGGTCACACAGCGTCGAACACAAATGAAGCGGCTTAGCATGCGTGCAGTGTGATTCAAAGCCATGTCGGATCTCTTCTAACAGTGTCTGTGGAAGGTATGAATACCAGCTTGTGTTCTAGATTTCTGTTACTGTGTAAAATTTATCAGACATTTAGCGGCTTAATACAATACTTACTTGTTACGCCAGAGTTTCCTTTAGTCAGGAGTCGGGCATGGGTTAGCAGGGCCCTCGGCTCGGAGTCTCATCAGGCTGAAATCTCAATGTTGACAGGAGATGCGCCGCTGGCTGGAGCTTGGGGTTCTCTTCCAAACTCATCTGGGTTTTCGGCAGAATTCAATTTTTTGCTCTTCTGGGACCAAGGCCCCTTTCTCTGGTTGGTGTCAGTGGGGTCCCTCAGGTTGGTTGTAAGCTTCTCACAACTTGGCAGCTTACCTTCTCAAAGCCAGAGGGAGAATGTCCCGTTAGCCTGCTATTCATCATACAGTATAATTACAGGAGTACGGCCCCTTTATCTTTGTCATTTGTCAACAGAGTGATAGTCCACTGTGCTCCCAGGTCCCAGCCACGCTCGAAGGCAGAGGGTTCACGCGGGGCATGTGCACCAGTAGCTGGGCATCTTGGGGGAGGGGGGGTCAGCATAGCATTCTGCCTATTACAGCTTCAATGCAACTAACAGAGAAAATAGTCCAAAGACTTTAGGGGGAAGAGGAAACAAACTGACTTGTTTCCTGTTGTGGACTTTGCCATTTAAGTTATTGCGTGGTCTAATATTTTCTTAAGTGAGTGTATGGCTGTTTCAACTCACTTGTTTATTTGCATTCTCTCTGCTCAGACGATCATTCCTGCTAATTCCCAGGGGTCTGGCAGACGCATGGGTTATCTTCCATATACCTTCAACATTTATTTTAGTATTTGGTTATGAAGGACCAAGTTAGAAAGGTTTTCTAAGTTTTATAGGAAGAATACCCAGGATATAAACGCAAAAACCTCAAGATGAGAGCAGGGAGGCTGGTGTAGCTGCACTTTCAAAGTCATCTGCTCAGAGAGGCCTGCCCAACTGCCCAGAGTAGCTCTCCCCATTCTCTGCCATGGTGCCCTTTTGTATTTTTTAAACTCTAACATTTAAAAAAAAATTATAATGAATGTTTATTTCCTTGCTTGTTTATTGTCTATCTTCCCACTGGAATGTCAGTTCCACAAGGCCGCATCTTTTGTTTACTGCTTTATACCCAGACACATCGTAGGCACTTGGTAAATATTTGAAGAATGAATGTGTATTTGGATAAATATTTAAAAACTCAATATATCTGGCAGTGGGCTGCCCAGGTGGCTCAGAGGGTAAAGAATCCACCTACAACG
Source organism: Aepyceros melampus (assembly GCA_006408695.1). Taxonomy (NCBI): domain Eukaryota; kingdom Metazoa; phylum Chordata; class Mammalia; order Artiodactyla; family Bovidae; genus Aepyceros; species Aepyceros melampus. The sequence goes on from SJXQ01003216.1 coordinate 211,376, forward strand.
AAAGAGACATGGTTCAGTCCCTCAGTTGGGAAGATCCCCTGGAGAAGGAAATGGCAACCCCCTCCAATATTCTTGCCTGGAGAATTCCATGGACAGAGGAGCCTGGAGGGCTACAGTCCATAAGGTTGGAAAAGAATTGGATACAACTTTGAACAACAACATTCTGGCAGCAGTAAGCATATGAGTATAGAATTTATATTCTATTTGACACCTGGTTCTCTTGAGACTTCTTCCCCTTAAGCTCAAGGAAAATATTCCATTTCTGTTCTCTCTTTTAAAAATCAGGAACTCAGTGATAATGTGCTTGTCAAAAGGTCTGTTTACTTTGACTGTGACTGGTCACCAGGGTGCAACTTTCCTACCTTCTGTACAGGGGCGTATTGAGAAATGAGGGCTTTTTGCAGTTATGGAACAAAACCAGCAGAGGGCCTACTAGACCTGAAGCATATAGATGTAAGAGGATTCCTGAAACCTGGTACCCAGCCGCCCAGTTGTTAAGCCAGTCTCCTTGTTGACCTGCTCTAGATGGTCACTGGAGAGGAATCATTTGCCCAAAACATCAAGAGGTTGGGGGTTATTTTTCACTTCTCCGTAGGTACCTTAATCATGACTTGGTAAGGAATATCTTTCAAACGTGTAAATTAGTAACCCAAAGCAAAACAAAAATGCAGAGTAGAGACAAACAGGCACCAGCTTATTGTTTTATAGAGAAGAAAACGTGCTTTAATGGGAAGGAAAACCTGAGTTGAGTCTTTTTTTTTTTTTTTTTGGATGGTAGTTTATTTTTCCAGATTGAGTCTTAAGCATACTTTTTACAAGCTGGGTGTGATCTCAGTGACTTTCCTGAAACTTGGTTTTCTTATACAAAAAGTGGGGCTCCAGCCTACTCATATGTGAAAAGTGGGTGCTGTTAGTAACTGAATCAGCCCAGCCTTTTCTCACTTTGTGGAGTATCAGGAGCGCAGCTGCAGCCTTTAATGACCTTCCCTGATATTATTGTGGATGATTCACCCAGTTAGCAGTACAGCTCAGCAGTGCTACCATGCACCTTGCATCTCAGCAGTGTCCCCAAGCTCAAATCGGCTCATTGGTCAAAATGACATAGATAAGTGGCTGCTGTTATATTTCCCCCAGAAACAAGGAAAGCCACCAGGTGTCCAAGAGATTAGTTCAGAGAGCCTTTACTATGAGGTAGAGGTGCTGAGGAGTCAGAAGTGGCTCTGTCAGCAGACACTGATGTTAGCTTTTGATGAATCCAATCAGAAAATGTGCTTCTGTTTTCAGGATAGCAGCCTCAGGTAGAAAGAGGTCTGCTCAATGCCACAAGTTCATTTCCCCCTACCCTCCTAGACCACCTGATAACACCAGATATCAAACCACTGAGGGATTTATATATATATTGGCAATTAATGGATCCCAAATAAATTTAAACCAATATTGCCAAAGATAAAAATACCAAAATTCCTTTTCATAACGCTAAATTTGGGGCTTAAAAATTTTTTTAAAGAGAACAAAAATTATTTACTTAATAAATGTCAGGTGGAGAAAGAATCTGTAAGATAAGGTCTATTTAAAGGGGTGGATCCTGAGGAGCCTCTGCTTCATCAACCTCTGGCCTGGTAAAGGAACCGCAGTGCCTCCATTTGACCACAAGGGGGCACAAGTTGCCTCCTATTTGAAGGTGGTTTAGTTGCTAAAAAAGCATGTCTGACTCTTGAGAGCTCAAAGACTGTAGCCTGCCAGGTTCCTCTGTCCATGGGATTTCCCAGGCAAGAATTCTGGAGTGGGTTGCCATTTCCTTCTCCAGGGGATCTTCCTGACCCAGGGATCAAACCCTACTCTCCTGCATTGCTGTGGTCTCCTGCATTGTGGGCGGATTTTTTTACCGACTGAGCCACTTAAAGATGCAGGTTGGAGAGAAGAGTCTTAAACACTGATCAGCTGACCCAAGCTTCTCGATCTCAGGTTAGCCTCCGTCTGCAGTCAGAAGAAAGGGTGGGGGCTGAGGCAGATTATCTTGACTAAAATCTGTTTCTAGGTTATCCTCATTTTGGAGAGCCAATGAGACCAATGGGCTTGAAGGGTTGTCTTTGAGTGCAGCAGGGCCTCCATTTTGGCTCATGTCCTTTGGGGTTCTGTTGAGCTCACCCTGAATTCAAATCCTTAATATTTCCCTGGATGATTTCCAGTTTTTTGCCTTAGGCAAGACACCAATAGTGATAAGAAATTGTAAAGGAATAGGGGGATTTTTTTTTTTTTTTCTGGTGGTAGGGGAATAAAGAGATAAAAATGATGACTTATTTTACTGTAGCTTTTAAGGTGTCCTGGGACATCCGGGTGTAGGTGTCCAGAAGGTATTTAGATTTATATGACACAGGAGAGCTCTTTGGGTGAAGGAAGGGGTTTGAGAACCATTGTCATATTAGTGGTAGCTGATGTCATAGAAATGGATGAAGTTTCCTGGTCAAGTATTAACTAAGAAGAGCAGACACCTGAGAAAAAGCCTGGAAGACTCCATTTATAGGGTCAGGTAGAAGAATCTGCAAAGGAAACCCAGAAGGATTGGGCATTAAGGAGAATGAGGCAGGTGCAGTGTAAACAAAGAATGAGAGTTTCAGGAAGGGGCCGTGGTCACTTTGTCAAAATTAGCAGAGATTTGAATGAAATCAGGACCATTGGTGCAGAGTGTACCCTGAGTGTAACCCCCCTGAAGTTCCTGGGACTTTGGGTAGAACAGGTTCTGCAGAATAGTGGGGGCCAGACACCGCAGTGTGGGAAACAGAAGGCGTGGTATAAAAGCTGTTCCAGAAGGTTGGGCTGTGAGGAGAAGACTGTGAAACGGCTGTGGAAGGATGAGGGGGTTGGTGACGGAGAGATGAGGAAAGTTTTTGTGTAGGTTGTTTTAGAGATTTGAACTTGTTGAAGTGCTAATTAGCAAGAGCTGATGGAGAGAGGGGCTTCCCTGGTGGCTCAGACAGTAAAGAATCTGCCTACAATGCAGCAGACACAGGTTTGATCCCTGGGTTGGGAAGATCCCCTGGAGAAGGAATTGACAACCCACTCCAGTATTCTTGCCTGGAGAATCCCTTGGGCGGAGGAGCCTGGTGGGTTACAGTCCATGAGGCTGCAAAAGAGTCAAACATGGCTGAGCAACTGAGCATGCATGCACGCACAATGGAGAGAGAGTTAAAGTTGTGGGATGAAGGGCAGATGACTGGTGGGTAAATGTCCTGAGGATACGGGAGGAGATGAAACCAAGAGCTCAGGTGGAGGCCAGGGTTTAGGTCTTTCCTCAACTGGGCAAAAAGGGAAGAGGCAGAAGTGTGTCTGGATGTGGTGAAGTTCATGCTTTGTTGTTGTTATTGTTGTTCAGTAGCCAAGTTGAGTCTGACTCTGCAACCGCATGGACCGCAGCATGCCAGGCGTCCCTGCCCCTCACCATATCCCGGAGTTTGCCCAAGTTCATGTCTGTTGAATCAGTGACACCATCCAACCATCTCATCCTCTGTCTCCCTCTTCTCCTTCTGCCTTCAGTCTTTGCCAGCACAAGGTCTTTGCCAGTGAGTCGGCTGTTCATGCTCACCCTCCACAATCACTTCCTTAATTCTATCGAGGAGGCCAGGTTCTTTGCCACATTGTACAAGGTGGAAGGAAAAGTTCAGAGAAGTGACTTCTCCAGGGATACAGTTAGTATTTGAACATGGTTCAAACACACTAGACCCCGGTGTGAAAGTGAAGTCGCTCAGTCGTGCCTGACCCTCAGCGACCCCATGGACTGCAGCCTTCCAGGCTCCTCCGTCCATGGGATTCTCCAGGCGAGAGGACTGGAGTGGGTGCCATAGACCCTGGTGTCCCCTTCTTCTGTTCTGGCCTGCCGTGCACAGCATGCCACTTCTTAGGCTCGTTGATTAATGGTAGGTGGAGCACAGGCTTGACCTTGGGCCAAACTGGGAAACATTTATCTTTAGGGATGATCCTTGTTCCTGGGCTCAGTGTTGACCTTTCTTTGAATTAGCTGTTCCATATAGACTGCCTGTGAAGTGGCATTTATGATAAAGGGCTGCTTCCCTTCCCCGCCAAACTATGAGATCTGCAGGAGCAGACGCAGGGTCTGACCTGCTTTTTTCTGTATGCAGGGCCTAGACGGGGCCAGGCATGTAATAGATGCTCACAAAATGTTTTTTGAAAGAACCTCTCACAGTATGCATCCTAGAAACATTGACCTCTGGGATGCCAGCAGGCGAAACTGGGTTATCTTAGTTCAGCTCATCTAGCCTGTAGGTATATTTTGAGCATTGAACCCTGACAATCCAATACTCACTGGCTTTCCTCCCACCTGCTTATTTAGGATCTCAGCTCAAGTGTCTTAAATCCATGCATGATCCAGAACACAGAGGACTGGTCCCTACCCTGGGGCACTTACCCATGTTCCCCTCTTTCCTCTCCTTGTCCCCTTCAGCTGGGCACCACCTCATCCTCCAGACTCCAGCCACTGAGCAGTTGCAGCCTCAGGGAGTCTGTCATAAAGTGTTGGGTAGCAAGGATAGGAGGAGACTCCCCTGAGTACCTTGTGTCTCTAAACCCTAGAGAAGTTTAGGGAAACAGAGCTTTCCATTTTCTCACTGTTTCCAACAACCCGCTACCCGACCCCAACACCGTGCTCTCCATAGATTCACAGGAGAGATTGCCCAGGGAGACACACCTAGCTGGGCATCAGGCACCAAAGGGGTGAAAGTGAAAGGGGCTTCCCTGATAGCTCAGTTGGTAAAGAATCCGCCTGCAATGCAGGAGACCCCGGTTTAATTCCCGGGTCGGGAAGATCCGCTGGAGAAGGGATAGCCCCATTTCCCTCCACACCCCCACTGTCCATGAAGGCAGAGCTTGTCCCTGCCTCTGGCTGGCCAGCCAGACTCCTTCCTTTAGTTTGAGCTTTTCCCCAGGAGGTATCTCATTCCTGGTGCACACAGGCTTCTGGCGGGTGTCCTCCCAGACACGCTGTCCTGTCTGAAGCCCAGAGCAGGTTCAAGATGGGACCTCAGTCTTGTCCCACATCACCTGAGACTCGCCATCTGGAGAGAGGGTGTGGCAACAGCAGCTGCTGAGTCACTGCAGGGCGTGATGTCCACAGATAATGGGAAAAGCGCCTCACACACATATGGGAAATGGGAAAATGGTAACCAAATCTTACATAATACTCTATGGTTTGCAAAAAAATCCTGAGCCCTGTCTCATTTGATATAACCTTTCTAACCATTAAAGAAAAAAGTGGATGTGCCTACACCGCTTGAGCTTTTCAATTTAGCTAGCAAGCCAGCTGTGTTAGGTTTGACTGCATTTCTCCAGCCAGCTGTCTTCCATCCCCATCAACTTGGCTAATCCTGTAATACTTGGCTGAGAAGCTGTAATGATGCTGGGAGTGGTGGTAAACCACGGGCGAATTGGGGCAGATGGTGTTCCCAGGATAGAAAGCTTCAGAAAGCAAATCGTCTGACAAAAGTGCCCTCTTGGAACAAATTGGTGCAAATACCTTGGGCACCGTGGTCATAAAGAAAGCTATGGAAACCGGCTGGGAGGGTTTAGCAGATCCCAGCTCGGCACTACAGTGAAAAGTAAGCGTGACTTTCACCCGAGGCAGGCCGTGGGACTGGAGTAGCAGAAGGGGCACATGTTGTGGATGGTGGGGGACGTGGTCACCGTGGAGCTGAGCAGGAAGAACAGTGAGGCTCGAAGCTCAGGGGTTGGGTCCTGGCTCAGACCAGCTGCGTGGCACTAAGTTAGTCCCTTAAACTCTGTGAAGTCTAGTTTCCTAGTCTGAAGACGGAGGTGAGCTGCCCAGACCTTCTCTTGGGGTTGATACAGTTGTCATGTTAAATCAGGCATATGAAAGTGTTTGGGGCAATATGAAATTTTACTCGTAATGGGAAGTACCGATGTTGTGGTCGTTACTGCTTTCATTCAACCGTATGTATTTCCAGATGTAAATGGCTCCAGGGCTGGAAGATGGTATGTCTGCTGTGGTATCCTGTGTTTCCTGTTCCCTGTGTCCTTGACTTGGCCTGGGGAAAACTGTCTGCAATAGTTGCCTGTTAGACTTGGAGGAACCAGCTGACCTCTGGCCTTATGAACTGCTATGCGGCCTGTTAGTGTCACCTTAGGAGTTAGCGACTGTGTCTGCAGTGAGGATGGATGGTTCCTGAAAACCAGTAAAGAGTGACTTTTCCATACTCAACAGTGCTCTGTTCTACTTCTTTTCTGGGTGGCTATGTAAGTCTTGTGTTTGGCTGTGACGTGGGTTTAGAAGCATCTTAAAAGTCAGAAGACTGGCTGTTTAGTTAACTGCCAAGCCAAGAGCATGCTCATGTGCATGTAGGAGATGCTGGTGTGAGGATGGTGTGCAGATGGGTTGGAAAGTGTGTTCTCAGTGGCTTGAGAGGAGGCTGTCTACATGTCTGCGCTTCCGTGGACGTGACTGGCAGGCCGTGATCAGTACACTTCCCCTGAACCATGCATTCTATCAAAATGCCATTTAACATCTTTCCATTTTTATTAGCTTTGTAAGTAATTATTGAGTGCCTACACATTTGGGCTTCCCAGGTGGTGCTAGTGGTAAAGAACCTGCATGCCAGTACAGGAGACAAAGGACACGAGTGTTCGATTCCTGGCTCGGGAAGATGCCCTGGAGGAGGGCATGGCAACCCACACCAGTATTCTTGCCAAGAGAATCCCATGGACAGAGGAGCCTGGCGGGCTGCAGTCCATGGGGTTGCAGAGGTGGACACAAGTGAAGTGACTGAAATGACTGAGCGAGCATGTTACTACGTGCCAGGAACTGTGGCCTGGACGTTTGCAAACCAACCAACATACATCTAATGTATTTACAGAGGATCTTTGTGAACTAGTTAAGAGTCAGCCATTATCTTCTAACCTGTTAGTAAAGGCTAAACTCTGACCTGAGGGACTAAGGCGTTTTCCCGAGACCTGGGGCTGCAGCAGCACCGGACAGGCTTTCCCCTCGCTTTCGCATCCCTGGATGCATTTTCCATCGGTGCTTCAGTCTTGAGGCCTCCAGAGGAACACGTGTGCTGAGCCGCTTCAGGCATGTATGTCTCTTGGCAACCCTGTGGACTGTAGCCCACCAGGCTCCTCTGTCTGTGGGCTTCTCCAGGCAAGAGTACTGAAGTGGGTTGTCATTTCTACTTCAGGGGATCTTCCCGACCTGGGGATAGAACCCACGTCTCTTACGTCTCCTGCACTGGCAGGCAGGTTCTTTAACACTGGTACCACCTAGGAAGCCTTCCTGAAGGATAAGAATCAGAAACACAGGCAAGACCAGGAATGATGAGCTGTGTTTTCACACACCTGCTAGCTCCACTGGGGTGGGCGGGCTAAACACAAACTCATGTTCAAGGAGCTGCTGGTTAGTGGCTGGGCCCGTGTTCTCTTATTGTAACCAGAAGCCCTTGTTTAAGCAGCTTGAAGTCTAGGTGAGGAAAAGGGATGTAAGAATGGAAATGCACGCTTTCCACAGGCTGGGATAGAAGCTGGGAGTCCAGGATATAGTTCTCATAGTCACCATGACAGGAGCTCTGTGGGGAGTAAGCCTGCCCCCCACCAGTCAAAAAGATGTAGCTGGCCAGTTGAACTTGAGCTGGGCTTCCTTGAGGAGGGAGTGTGTGGATCAGGGGAATTCAAGTTCAGGAAGGAAGAGGTAGGAGGAAACAGACTTTTTTTATCTAGAATGTGTTGAGTGCAGGATGGTTAGGGGTGAGGAGGAGGTGGCAGGAAGGCTGGACACTTTTAAGGTTGCCACTGAGTTTCTCTCTTTAAGGGGATCTGGGGGGGACTTAACTTGGTGGTCCAGTGGTTAAGACTGTGTTTCCACTGCAGGGGGCATGAGTTTGAGCCCTGTTTGGGGAACTAAGATCCCACATGCCAAGCAGTACAGCCAAATAAAGAAAGAAAAGCTCTTAAAAAAACCCAATGTATACAAAGAATGTTGCAAGCACCTCTGAGGACAGGGGCAGGTGGTCTGTGAGGCTCAGGGCCCTGAACTCCCCCAGGAAAGCACCTGTGGGATTCCTCACGCTGGCTCCCGGCACCCTTATCTGCAGAGCGTCCAATGAGCTCTCTGTCTGCTGGCAGATAGAAAGGTCACCCGAGTCTGGAGGTGCCCTGGAGGCAGCAGTGGGCTGGTGGTACTGGGTGGAGGTGGGGTGGGTACTGCTTTGTGTTTTGGTCAAATACATGTACACTAGGCACAGCACCGTTGGAGTCTCAGGGGCTGGAGGTGGGTGTCGCTTCAGTCACTCAGCGCATGTGGACGTCAGAGACTAGAGGGGCCTGCCTCCCGCCACGCTCAGCACCGGCTGGAGGATCTACCTGCAGACCCGCTCATTCCTCCAGAGGCTTCGCTGTCCTGGGTAGTTCTTCCCTTGGACACCCTGGATTGTAAGCCCCCAGGGGAGCAGACACTGACCCTTCCCAGCACTTCAGAGGACCCTGATGCCCAGTGAGAGGTGACACTGTGCAGTGGGAAGACAGCTTTGGCGTGGCACGTGGCCTGAGGAAGGCAGAGTGATGCTCCCCCAGGGCCCGTAATGACTGTGGTGATGGGGCTCCCCGGCAGGCTCAGGACACCACTGGCCCTCTCCCATGGAGGCCTCTCAGAGTTTATCTTTGCCTGAGACATTGTGGCCGAGGAGACAGTCAGTCCAGGAGACTGGCCGGCCCTGCAGAGGCCCAGGGGACCTTCCTGGTGCCATCCTCCCAGTCCAAGGACTCAGCAGGCCTGTTGTCAACAAGCCCAGCCCAGTTTGGATGAGATGCGGGTGACTAACGTTTTCCTCCCAGGCAGCAGGAGTGGACTGGCTTGCTGGGAGGAGTCCCTTTGCTGTAAACTACCAGAGACGCCCGTCTCCCGAGCTGAACCAGTGGGTGTCTTGCTTTCTTCTTCTTTTTTCTTAATCCTTCAGCAGATGATGGGAGGGGTCATCTGTTGAGTTTGTCCAGACTCTGAATAGTCCTTAGTCGCTGGAGTGTGCAAAAATATGGCAACAATGCAGGTGCTCTTGCCTGAAAACCTTTCCGAAAGGATGGGAACAAGAGCAGTTCTTCTGATAGTAAATGATGCATTATGCTAATATCAGAAGGACTTTTTTTTTTCTCCCCACATATGTGGTCAGTGAAGAGAATTTTGGCAGTTGGTTCTCACTGAACCGAGTCTGTACACAGCACTATGGAGCCCGGTCATCACCTCTAACTTTTTTTTACAGGGAGAGTTGTGGAGCCTAGAGGTCTGGGCTGTGACGGCAGGACGTGCCTGCAGCAGGCAAGGAGCGGTCAGACCACTCTCAGCTCTCCGATCCAGGCCTTGAGCAGAGAGAGCAGTTGGTACCCACACAGCTGTCTTTGCAGCCTGCCCACGCACCCAGGCCTCCCGACCCTGCTTCGGGGCATTCATTTGTGGTTAGTGATGAGTCAAATCTCATCCCTACCCCCAGTTACAGCACCGAGGTGAGCACATGGTGACCATCAGCCTCGCTCCAGTCTAGGCAGAGGAGCTGAGACGCAACTAGTGGGATACATAATAGTGTTCTTTCTTTAAGTGTGTTAGGAGGAGAGAACTAAGATTTATTTTGTATCTACTATGGGCCAGACACTATATATATATGTGGTGGTGGTGGTGTTTTAATCACTAAGTTGTGTCCAACTCTTGCAACCCCATGGACTGTAGCCCACCAGGCTCCTCTGACCCTGGGATTCCCTAGGCAAGAATACTGGAGTGGGTTGCCATTTCCTTCTCCAGGGGATCTTCCAAACCCAGGGATCAAACCTAGGCCTCCTGCATTGCTGGTGGGTCTCCTGCATTGCAGGTAGATATACATATGTGTGTGTGTGTGTGTAGTGTAGTGTATATGTATATATATTCGCATTTTTGTCCTCAGAAATCCTATGCGATGCTTTCCTCTTGCAAGGACAAGTTGAGGTGTAGAGTCGGTGAGTAATTAATTGGGCAGAACTGACTAGCTAAGGGGGATATGGGTCTAGATTCAAATCATGTGAGTTTGACTCTAGGGCAGGGTTTTCATTCTCAGGACCTGTGATACTGATCAGAGGCTCCTCTTGTTGTGGGGCACCTCTCGATGCTGGCAGAATGCCCTTGCTTATGACAACCAGAAATGTCACCTGTGGATCATTATTGTCCCTGTGGAGAACCAGTTTTCTACAGGCTTTATTATTCCTGCTGCAGCACATTTCAAAAGGATATTTGGGGGTACCATGGTGGCTCAGAGGTTAAAGTGTATGCCTGCAATGCGGAAGACCTGGGTTCAATCCCTGGGTTGGGAAGATCTCCTGGAGAAGGAAATGGTAACCCGCTCCAGATTCTTGCCTGGAGAATCTGATGGACGGAGGAGCCTGATGGGCTACAGTCCACGGGGTTGCAAAGAGTCGGACACGACTGAGCGACTTCACTTAAAGACTCTCTAGATGGTATGGACTAATTATTTATATTAATTTTTATTATAAAAGTAATAATAAAGGTCATTATGGATGACTTGGAAAATCATATATAATTGCATATATTTCTATGAAAATAAAAATTAGGTCAAACTCCATGCATATTTTTAGGCTCCATTTCCTACATAGTATCAGATTGATTTCTGTAAATATTCGACTAATAAGGTTGTTCTCTCTCTCTCTCTCTCTCTCGTTTGTGGGAATCTTATTTCACTTGTTAACTATGAGTATTACCTTACAAATCCTTGAATTTAACAGGCAAAAAAGACATCTCTTTCAGTTTGGATTTATTTGATTACTAACAAAACTGACCATCTTTCTATTATAGAGCGATCTGCTTTTCTTATTCTCTGAAATACTTGTTAATAAGATGTGTCGTTTTCTGGTTAAGTCTAGTAGTGTCTACCCACTTTCAGATTTTGCCTTCTTCACAGTGCAGGCTCAGAACTGAAGTTCCTTACGCTTTTTAGCACTAATTGCAGGATTGGACTCTGGGAAAGGATTGGGAGAAGAGAGGAAGGGAATGCCTGTGTATAAATTACCTATATTAGAATGGATCGAACCCTGAAGTTGGAAGCAGAAAAGAGGAGAGAATGGCTTGTGCCCGAGGTCCTCACTGTGTGAGAGAGACGGGAGTGCCCAAGTACCTGGTCAGAGAGTTCCTGTGATGGCCACCAGGTGGCGCTATCGGCCTGGGACGATTTTGGTATCTGGTGGGGGAGGGAGCGCAGAGTCGGACACGACTGAAGCGACTTAGCAGCAGCAGCAGCAGCACAGGTGAGTGAGGTGATAAGGCGGCTGAGTGTCGAACACAGAGGCTTGCTGGGTGTTTGGAGTTAACCTGCCGGTGATCACAAGTTGGCCTGGTGTGTGTACGTGTTTTTATCGTGTGTACAGAAGAGGAAGGGAAGGTTAGGACTGGTTATTTGCTTATTTATTTATTGAGACGTAATTCGTATACCATAAAATTCACTCCTCTACAGCATACACTTGGATGGTTTTCAGCATATTCTCATCACCATAATCAACTTTAGAACATTTTTATCACCCCTTCCCCTTAGCTATCACTCCGCCTCCATCTCTGCCCCCCACCCCCTCTCTTCTCTTCCTATTCCCCTTTCCCAGTCCCTGGCAACCACTAATCTACTTTCTGTCTGTCTGGATTTGTGTACTCTGGACACTTCATGTAACAGGATTGTACAACGGGTGTTCTCTTGTGAAAGGGCTATTCTCTGGTTGTTACTACTTGTCCCAGCCAACACTACCCCAGTTGACTTTGTAGCAAGAGGCATCAGAGTAGCTGGATAGACTATTTCAAGTGCTGTGGCGTTTCCAGGTCTATTAGGATAGAGAAAACGCAGACAACAGCAAAATTCTCATTTGATAGATAAACAGAATCACCTGGGAAGCTTATGGAACTAAAGATTCCTGGCTCCCAGTCTCTCCAGAGGGCTTCCCACGTGGTGCAGTGGTAAAGAATCCGCCTGCCGATCAGGAGATGTGGTTCGGTCCCTGAATCAGGAAGACCCACTAGAGAAGGACAATGGCAGCCCACTCCAGTATTCTTGCCTGGGAAATCCCATGGACAGAGGAGCCCGGGGGACTACAGTCCGTGGAGTTGCAAGAGTTGGACACAGCTTAGCAACTAACCAACAACTTCTCCAGGAATTTATATTTGGTAGTTCTGGGGAGTTGAGGCTGCTAAGGATTTTTTTTTTTTTTTTTTGGTGCCCCAGGTGATTCCAATGATTGTTTAGCCATCGGCAGTGGGCAGTCAAGTAGTGGAGAAAAAGAAACCTGGTCTGGAATATGGAGGCATGAGACCAAAATGACCTTTTCTTGCAGACCATCTCTTTCGGCTGCAGCTTCACTTCCAGCGCCTCTCGTGGGAAGGGAGCTGCACGCTTAGGTCGCCACAACCACATGCTACCAGGCTGGTTCATGTCAGAGCGTCGTCTCTGACTCGGCATGACAAGAGTGCATTTTTGAAGGCCATCAAAAACGATGACATCAGCCTTATTTAAATACTGCTCGGCTGGCAAATAGCTTTAATGAGGTATAGCAGAAAGCACACTGAATTAGAAGCCGGAAACGCGCCAGAATTCTCCACTGAATACTCCCTGGAACTATTGTGAGCATCTGGTGAGAGGTGTGGCCCCTGGCTGAGATTCGGGAAGCGCATGGCGAGACAGGGCTTCAGAGGGCATCTTGTCCATCTGTCTTGTTTCATGGTGGGGAACACTGTGGTCCTGAAGTGCCTTGCTGAGATGGTGGACGTACCAGCAACCAGCAGTGGAGCCAGGAGTGGAGCCGAGGGCTCGCGTCCTCTGCCGCCTTCTTTTCCCACTGCATTTCACTTCACATCTCTCTCTTTGGGAATCTGAGGAGTCCTACTGAATCACCTGTCATTTCCAGAAGTGAGGAAACCCAGGCCTAATTTGTCCAGGGTTCCAGAGCTAAATGATTTATATTTGCCTTGGATAAGTGGGAGTTAAAATAATGGCAGATGAAAACTCCACGATGGCATTCATGGATGGCTTTTAAGAACAAGCCCAGAACACATCCAAGCTTTGTGAGGCCCGAAGCTTATGTAATTTGGAAACCCTCTTTAAAACAAATAGTACCAAATTATGAAATTAGGTCCAGGGCCTTGGAAGCAGTCTATGCAAACGAGAGACTTTGAATTTTCAGCTTCACTCACTTCACTGTCAGTTCACCTCCAGGAACACTTATAGCAAGATCCCTGATCTTGTGTGTCCTGCTAGAATTTTTTTATTTGTATAAATAACACATATCCTGCTTCGAATCACTTAGTTACACCAGTCTTACCAAATGGAGGCCATTCTGTCAACAAATACGTCTTGAGTAGCTGCTGTACATAAAGAATACTGAAGGGGGTGAATTCCCTGGCGGCCTAGTGGTTGGGATTCGGGCTTTTACTGCTGTGGCCTGGGTTCAATCCCTGGTCAGGGAACTGAGACCCTGCAAGCTGTGTGGCCAAAGGCTATGGTTTTTCCTGTGGTCATGTATGGATGTGAGAGTTGGACTGTGAAGAAGGCTGAGCGCCGAAGAATTGATGTTTTTGACCTGTGGTGTTGGAGAAGACTCTTGAGAGTCCCTTGGACTGCAAGGAGATCCAACCAGTCCATTCTGAAGGAGATCAGCCCTGGGATTTCTTTGGAAGGAATGATGCTAAAGCTGAAGCTCCAGTACTTTGGCCACCTCATGCGAAGAGTTGACTCATTGGAGAAGACTCTGATGCTGGGAGGGATTAGGGGCAGGAGAAGGGGACGACCGAGGATGAGATGGCTGGATGGCATCACTGACTCCATGGACGTGAGTCTGAGTGAACTCCGGGAGTTGGTGATGGACAGGGAGGCCTGGCGTGCTGCAATTCATGGGGTCACAAAGAGTCGGACATGACTGAGTGACTGAACTGAACTGAACTGAAGGGGACAGAGGCTACAGTAAGGAGTAAGGAGTAAGTGCAGTAAGTAACGGGAACTACCCTGGTGGCTCAGATGGTAAAGCGCCTGCCCACAATGCGGGAGACCTGGGTTCAATCCCTGAGTCAGGAAGATCCCCTGGAGAAGGAAATGGCAACCCACTCCAGTACTCTTGCCTGGAAAATCCCATGGATGGAGGAGCCTAGTAGGCTACAGTCCATAGGGTCGAAAAGAGTCGGACACAACTGAGCGACTTCACTTCACTTCACAGTAAGTAAGGAGTAAGTACAGTAAGGAGACCACAGTCTCAGGATATGCAGTTCCAAAGTATATATTAATAAGTCCTGAGACCATTCTTTCTTCCCAACCATGGGCTGGGCCAGGGATGGATGCCTAAGGGATCTCAGCCTCTATTTGTGTCTCCAATTTTGGTCTCAGAGAGCCTTCTTCCTTTCACAGTCATTCCTCTCCCTCTATCAGATGGGGAATGGACATCAATATGAGTGAACGCTTGAGGTTTTTGAATGAAAACCTTTTCACGGTTTAAATGACATCTCTGTCGTTGGACACCCCTTCCCAACCCACTGCAAAGTCCCTTAAATCTAAAATCATTGCCTTCAAATGAATTAAAAGTACATTCATCCATCAGGGTCCCTTTTCCCTAAAATGTGCCTGATGCCATTGAGATAGTTAGAATAACATAAGTATCCTGAAAAATTTCTGTGAAGATTCTCAGGATATTTATTTCCACTTTGGTAAGAAGTGCGTGCCTGCTAAGTCACTTCAGTCCCATCTGACTCTGTGTGACCCTATGGGTGGTAGCCTGCCAGGCTTCTCTGCTCATGGGATTCTTCAGGCAAGAATACTGGAGTGGTTTGTTATGCCCTCCTCCAAGAGAATCTTCCCAACCCAGGGTTCAAACCAGTATCTCTTATGTCTCCTGCATTGGCAGATGTGTTCTTTACCCCTAGTGCCACCTGGGAAGCCCTTTGCTAAGACATCTGCACTCAATTCTGTTTATTTAATTGATCATATCAGCATTAACTCCTGTATTTTTTTTAAAGGTGTGGGTTTTGCCACTTTCTGAGAGAAAGAACGTGGTGATAGAGATAAGTCTGGGTCAAGAGGGGGCCTAGGTCAGTAGAGGGTGTTTTGTGATGTTTTATTTCATTTTTTTTAATTTCATTTTTAAATTGTTACCCTTAGTTTTATTGATTTCCCTGGAGAAATGGTGAGTCAGAGATGTGAGTCCCTTTAGGCAAAATCAAGTACTGTTCATGTCTTACTGAAATTTCCCTTTCCATTGGTGGGAGGAATGGCTGAGCCCTTGGTGTCATCTAAAGCTCACTGTGATTCTCATTGCAGTTTTATTATTAAAAAAAGAGCCTTCTGGAACGTTAAAGCATGAAGGGACATTAAAATCTTGGGAGGGTTTACAACATTTTGAAGCGCAGGGTGGAAGGTTCTGAGCCCCTGGGTTGAGGAATGGCTAGATCCTTCTGGTGTCATAAGCAATCCCATCACTCTTGGACCCTCCCTGTTTTGAATCATGGATTTCAAACATCCTCAAAAGCTCTTCTCCGGTAATTCCAAAACTCTTAACAAATCAATCCTAAGAAAAAATAAACAAATATGCAGAGGAGCAGAAGGATATTTAGAATATGGTTCTAATTAAAATTTTTAAGTTTTCCTTCTCAAAATCTTGTATAAGCCATTAAATATGAAAAAAACAAACCCCAGAGTAGGAAAGCAGTCAAAGCCATTACCATCAGAGGTTTTGGATTTTATAACACACGAATAGTTTATTTGTTTTTCTTCTTATTAACACCAAGAGAATCAAGTCAAGGCTGTAACTTTAAAATACTGAATGGCCGTCTATTGACTTGGGCATACATAGGGACGTATCACAGAAGGTGAAACTCCATCCTCCATCAGCATATGAAGCAGCGAGCCTGCTTGCTGTCAGAAGGCTTCAAATACAGGCACTACAAAAGAAACAGGTCTTGTGGGCCCTCTCAAACTGCCCGAGGTAGGTTGGAGCCATCTGGATGTTTGCCTGCAGTTCCCTTGTGACGACTGAGTCTGCCAATTACCTCTGTTGCTGTTCTGTTGATATTTTGGCTATTTCTCTGTTTGGTGACACCTGAGGCCAAGGTGAAAGAAACGAACATTTATTAAGTCCTCTGTTTGTACCAGTTAATCTTAATGAAGCATTACTATCACCCCTGTTTTACAGAAAAGGAAAATGAATATTTTAAAAGGTAAAGATATCTTGTCCAGCCAGGATCACATAAGTTTTAAAGCATGGAGTGCATGCATTGTAAAATGACAACCACTTAACATTTGCCAGGAGCCTGCAAAAACTTTACAAGGTCTATTTTATTTTTATATTTATTATTTTATTTTTTAAAAAATATTTTTAATTTTTTAAAATTTTATTTCATTTATTCATTTATAGTATTTATGCATTTCATTATTCTATTATCTTATTTTTTAAACTTTTTATTTTGTATTGGGGTGTATTTTGTATTAACAATGTTATGACAGTCTAGGTGCACAGCAAAGAGACTCAGCCACATATACACACGCATCCATTCTCCCCTCAACTCCCCTCCCATCTAGCTGCCACATAACATTGAGCAGAGCTCCATTCTAAATATAACAGTGTGTACATATCCATCCCAAACTCCATAACTATCCCTTCCCCCCATCCTTTTTTATTTTATCCCCACACCAGCCTCTTAAAATTGACATAATTTGTATCCGCATTTTATAGATGAAGTCATACAGTACGATGGAGCCAGGATTCAGACTCAGGTAGGCAGCCTGCAGAGCCCCTGCTTTTGCACAGCGTACCTCCTCCTCTAACTTGAGCTGTCCCTGGAGACCCCAGCCACGGGTGGCTGCCACACACTTGCCAGATGCCTGGTTTGAATTGCAATGTACTCTAAATATAAGACACACACCAGATTTTGAAGGCAATACCGTAAATAAATAAATAAAAGAATGCAAAATATCTCATCAGCCCTTCTTATTTATGACATGATAGCGATTTGCATTTATTGGGATACATTTTTTTTAAATTAAACTTCATCTGTTCTTTATTTTTTTGAAATAAAGCTACTAGACAATTTTAAATTAACTATGTAGCTTTTATCATATTTCTATAGGATAGCACTGCTATCTACTATTGCAAGTAAAGAAGGGGCTATGAAATTTGTTTTTCATCAGTAGTTCTAGTTAAAATTTTGGTTAGAGTGGGTGGGGAGGTTGAAGCCATTTCAAACTTTTTTAAAATTGTTCTTTAAGGCTATTTTAAAATGTAAGTCTGGGTTTATGAATGAATTTGAATTATGCTTTCTTCACTCTCGGTACTCTGTGTGGGTAAGAAAGCCTGCCGTTTCTAAGGTTCAGAAGGAACTTGTGATCTATGATTTCAGTGTTTCAGCATGGCAGCTGCCTCTCTTCTGTCCTCTGTAGTGGGAGCTGCCTCCAATTCCACACACTTTGGGACAACCGACTTCATGTCTCCTCCAGCATGCCAGGGAGCCCAAGCTCTGGGTATGGCACTTGCACTTAGTTTATCCTAAGTAATGAAGATAGAATAAGTAGCTAAGCATTTTTTATTGGTTTTGATGTTGTCATATTATTTTTTTAATTGACAGTTTAAATTTCTATTTTCTAGCTATTATGGATTGACGTCTCTCTGGAACATTGAATACAAGCTTTTGTGGGGGGATATGTTTTCATTTCTGTCGGGTATATATCAATACCTAGACCTGGAACACCTGGGTCATAGGATAGCTCTGTGGAACTGTTTGAGAAGCTGCCAGATTGTTTCCCAAAGCAGCTGCCTCCTGGTATTGATACATTCCCATCGGCAGTATGTGAGGATGTGGTTTTATTCTTAACTATTGCCAAGCAGAGATTACATGGATACAAAAGGAAGAAGTTGGGAATATTTGTGTGAGATAGGAAGACTACAGACCAGAAACTCTGTATACCAAATGTTTGCAGGAGATTTAGTCCAAGTGCTCCTCCTTCCTCCAACATACATACTACCTGCCCTCTCCTCCCAAGGCTAGAATTCCGAAACAATAAAAAGAAAGAAAAAAGGTAACAGCTGCTTAGAAACTCAGAAAAGAATGTCCTGCGAAGAGATCACAGTTTGTCCAAAACAAATGCTTGTGCTAGCTCTTTATAAAAATGCTTAGTTACTTACAGCAGCTTTGGATGGAGAAAGGGAAATAGGGACTATATCATGCAGGTACCCATTAGTAAGACCAAGTGGGAGTGTTCTTTGTCATGGCCCAAAAGCCTGCTCTGACCCCAACTCAGTTCCTTTGTCTTCATCTACTGACAAGGGGGCTGACATGTGAAATGTCTGGATTCCTGAGCCAGGTTGCTGCTCCTCTGGCCAGTGCAGAACCTCAGAAAGGAGATGACTCCAAGCAAGTGGAGTGCCAAGCCCTATCACCTCTCCCATCTCCATCCCATTCAGAATGGACCCATCATGGTCTCTGCTGCCCCTTATTCACACTTCCTTCTCAGTGAGTTCCCAGTGGCCTGCTTCCCCTGTAACACTCAAGCTTTACAGAGAGCTTAAGTCCGGGGCAGAGGACCCCTTCCATGATCATGAGGACTTGCTGTTGATTTCACCTATTGGCTCACCCATTCAGTGCTTCCCTATTTTATGCTTCTGTAGACATCCTTCCCTGGTGGCTCAGATGGTAAAGAATTTGCCTGCAAGGTAGGAGACCCAGGTTTGATCCCTGGGTGGGGAAGATCCCCTGGAGAAGGAAATGGCAACCCACTCCAGTATTCTTGCCTGGAGAATTCCATGGACAGAGGAGCCTGGTGGGCTACAGTCCATGGGGTCCCAAAGAGTTGGACACGACTGAATGAATAACACTTTCATTTCACTTTCAGGTATCCCTTATTTTCTTTTGTGTTGGAAGCTATTTCCTTGGATGCTCAGTCTCTAACTGTGAAGGTTGCAGCCATTTCCTTGGCTCTGGTTTGGCCTCTGAGGTCTTCCTTACACTGATTTTTGCCTGCCTACCTGGATCATCACTGCCATTGCCCTTTCTCCTGACCTGAGAACCTGACGTAGCCTGCTTGTTTCTTTGGCTCGTACCCCAGGGGGCCGGGAACTCCTGTTAGTGAAGTCATGAACTTAAGTTAAAATTATTATCCCAGGAATTCTATATAATGTGCAAAGATATTATACAGGAGCAGAGTACCGTGTGTTAATCCATACTCATTAGAGACCCTCACCCACAGGAATGACACCCAGGACTTGTCACATCACTGAGAGCAGAGATGTGGGGCCCGGACTTTGGGCAGAGGATGTCTTCAGTAAGTGAAGTTTCAGAAAGGAAGATGTAGTTGGGAGCTTTGAGTAATTGGAGACAATAGGACTCTAGGTGGAACCAGGTGCTGGAGGCTCCAAGTTCGTAGTTTTCCTTTTTTTAAAAACCAATATCCTCACCTAATACCCATCCCTACCCCAATTTTGTGTTGTTGTTCAGTCGCTAAGTCATGTCCAACTCTGCAACCCCATGGACTGCAGCACCCCAGGCTTCCCTGTCCTTCACTATTTCTCAGAGTTTGCTCAATTCATGTCCATTGTGTCAATGATGTCATCCAATCATCTCATCCTTTTTCACCCCCTTCTGCTCCTGGCTTCAATCTTTCCCAGCATCAGGGTCTTTTCCAATGAATTGGCTCTTTGCATCAGGTGGCCAAAATATTATAGCTTCAGCTTTAGCATCAGTCTTTCCAGTGAATATTCAGGGTTGATTTCCTTTAGGATTGACTGATTTGATCTCTTTGCAGTCCAAGGGACTCTTCAAGAGTCTTCAAGAGAACAATTTGAAAGCATCAAATCTTCAGTGCTCAGCCTTCTTTATGGTCCAACTCTCAAATCCATACATGATTCCTAGAAAAATCATAGCTTTGATTGTATGGACCTTTGTCGGCAAAGTGATGTCTCTGCTTTGTAATACACTGTCTAGATTTGTCATAGCTTATCTTCCAAGGAGCAAGTATCTTAATTTCATGGCTGCAGTCACCATCTGCCATGATCTTGAATCCTGAGAAAATAAAATCTGTCACTGTTTCCACTTTTGCTCCATCTATTTGCCATGAAGTGATGGGACCAGTTTTGTTTATATGTCCCATTATTTTTTCAACATTAGTTGATACCTTAACTCAAGCTCCACTACCTCCCAGTCAAGTCACATAATTTCAGCAAGAATCACAGACTACAGGTTTTAAATGACCCCAAATTGGCTCTAACCTCAGTACAAAACATACCTGGTCTCCATACAAATTGCCAAATAGAGACTTCATTTCAGGCAGCAAATAAATTTACATGAAGGGACTGGAAATGCTACAATGTAAATTCCCTGTTAAAACAATTTTTTCAAAACCCACAAAATTCACAGCTATCCTGAAAATGCCTCATTTTCAAATTAATGCATTTTACTTTAATTTGGGGTTTGAGGTGTACGTGTTGGGAAGGGGCGGGGCTTGTGGCGGCTGCAGGCAAATAAGTTAAATTCAAAGAATAGAATTTGAACTTTTGCAAATGAGTAAACAGCCAAAACAAACACCGCTTTGGAAAAAAATACACATTTCTCCTTTTGAAAAGCAAGCAATGCCTGAGCAAAATACCTTAAAAGTGAACTAAAAAGCTTTTTAAAAATAAACAACTCTGCTTGTGATCCTAAATTGGGACCATATGGACATGTGAAAGCTACAAACGCACTACATTTCGACTCCGAGTTTCTGCCTTCACTGTTTGCGTGCCTCTGAGTAGACGCTGATAATGTTGCCTTTGGTCCCAAAGGAACCTGAGATTCTTAGATCCTAAGATGAGGGAGCAAGCAGAAGAAGAAAGAAAAGGAATGAAAACAAATGCCTTTCAAGACAAAATATCTGAACAGTGAGTTCTATTTTTGCTTCCTTGCCAGCAGGCGCGACTCTATTCAAATCTCTCCGGCACATATAGGATGATGCCAGCGAAATGGAGTGCATTTACCAGGGATGCTGGCTACGTGGGGAAGTCCCTGTTGAGAAACCAGGCTCACACTCAGAGCATTAGGATAGCTTTAGCAAGCCGCCTGGACTAGCCTCGTACCCTGGGGCAAATCAATGAATAAGCCAATTCAGCATAGATAGAATCATTCCTTTGTTTTTCTCAATTACCAAATGCTGTGTGCTTTGGGGTCACTTGTCATGAGTTTAGAGAATGTGAATATTGCAACATAAGTCCTCACCATTCTAAACAGCTTAAACTGAATTCCGTTACCAGGGAGGAGGAATTGAAGACATAGCATCCATCGCTAATTGTACATGATTAGAGGCTATTTTCTCATCCTAGGGTGCGTCTTCCTTTTCTCTCACAGTGCTCATGGTCTGTTCCATGAAGCTGGCACTTATATTAGGTGTGTATTTATGTGGATATGTTTTATTTCCTATAACTGGATAGCAAATCCTTGAAAAATAGATGATGCTGCCTGGTTGGGGAGGGGGCAGTGTGCTTGCCTTGAAAACAATGAGTGAAATGAGTTCAAGCATTAATTTTTAGTTTTAAGTGAACAAGGATGCATCTTGTTCAGCTGTTTTTGAGCCCTTGTTACTAACTGCCCCAGGTGAGAACTGTGGGTATCAGAATGAAAAATATGTAAGATCATGAATCTGGGCTCTGTTAATTGTGCTATTAGGAAATATTGATTGGATAATGGAAGGAGTTTACATTTATTGAGTGCTCATTACATTCCAGGCACTTAGTTATGCATTTTGTATCTTATGCCCAAGTTAAAAAGGGTTTGAGATATCATCAGATGCCTGACAACATGTGGATTTGAACCTGGACAAAGGGAAGCTATAAAGTTTCTTAATAAAAAAGGTGCTCTCTTCGTGTGCATGTGTGCCTAGTCGCTCTGCTGCTGCTGCTGCTGCTGCTGCTAAGTCGCTTCAGTCGTGTCCGACTCTGTGCAGCCCCACAGACGGCAGCCCATTAGGCTCCCTCGTCCCTGGGATTCTCCAGGCAAGAACCCTGGAGTGAGTTGCCATCTCCTTCTCCAATGCATGAAAGTGAAAAGTGAAAGTGAAGTCGCTCAGTCGTGTCCGACTCTTTGAGACCGCATGGACTGCAGCCCACCAGGCCCCTCTGATTATGGGATTCTCCAGGCAAGAGTCCTGGAAGGGGCGGTCATGTCCTTCTCCAGGGGCTTTCCAACCCGGGGACTGAACCTGCATCTCCTCTGTCTCCTGCACTGCAGGCATATTCTTTACCCAGGCTTGTCTGTGGATCCTCAGTAAATGAAAATTAGTTGCTTTTCACAACTACATTTGAACTTTAAGACTCTCATTTCTCACCAGGAATCAAGGCAAAAAAGGCTTTAATGCACAGAGTTAATTTTGAGAGTGGATATGTACAGAAACTACTTTAAAAAAATTTTATTGAAGTATAAATAAATACAGTAAATATTATATATCAATATTGTATTAATTTTTGTACAGCAAAGTGATTCAGTTATGCATATAAATATATTTTATTTCCCATATTCTTTTCTATTTTGCTCTTCTCATAGGATATTGGGTATAGTTCCCTGTGGTATACAGTAGGATCTTGTTTATCCTTCCTATATATAACAGCTTGCATCTGCTAACCCAGACTCCCAGTTCTTCTCTCCCCTATTGCTCTCCCCCTTGGCAACCACAAGTCTGTTCTCCATGCCTCTATGTGAGTCTGCAGAGACTACTCTTAATCGTTTTCATTCTTCCTTTGAGCCCACTGAAATTACTGGGTTTGAAGGAAGAAGAAACAAAGGTTAGACATTAAAAATTTTTTAAATCCCACCCCTTAAGTTGGCCATTTCTTTCAGGTGTTTCTCCCTCATTAATAAGGGCTACGTTGTTTCTTTCCAGCCCTTTCTCCTTGCTTCTACTCTTTGCTCCAGTGCAGACAAGCACGTGCATTGAAACTGCCTGAATGCTATGCTGAGAAACCCAGGCATGATTGTATAGGAGGCGACAGATTACAGGCATTCTCACTTTATTGCACTGCACAAATGATGCAGGGTTTTGTTTTGCTTTTTTTTTTAAACAAACAAACAATCAAATTGAAGGTTTGTAGCAACCCTGCATTGAACAAGCCGATCAGCACCATTTTCCCAACAGCATTTGTTCTTTTCTTGTCTCTGTCACATTTTGGTGACTGTCACACTGAAAGGGAACATGAAAGTCGCTCAGTCGTGTCCGACTCTATAGCCCATGGGATTCTCCAGGCCAGAATACTGGAGTGGGTAGCCTTTCCCTTCTCCAGGGGATCTTCCCAACCCAGGCATCAAACCCAGGTCTCCTGCATTGCAGGTGGATTCTCTACCAGCTGAGCCACAAGGAAAGCCCAAGAATACTGGATTCACACTGCTGCTAAGTCAACTTCAGTCGTGTCCGACTCTGTGCAACCCCATAGACAGCAGCCCACCAGGGTCTGCCATTCCTGGGATTCTCCAGGCAAGAACACTGGAGTGGGTTGCCATTTCCTTCTCCAATGCATGAAAGTAAAAAGTGAAAGTGAAGTCGCTCAGTCATGTCTGACTCTTCACGACCTCATGGACTGCAGCCCACCAGGCTCCTCCATCCATGAGATTTTCCAGGCAAGAGTACTGGAGTGAGGTGCCATTTCCTTCCCAATGCATGAAAGTGAAAAGTGAAAATGAAGTCGCTCAGTCATGTCTGACTCTTCACGACCTCATGGACTGCAGCCCACCAGGCTCCTCCATCCATGAGATTTTCCAGGCAAGAGTACTGGAGTGAGGTGCCATTTCCTTCTCCAATGCATGAAAGTGAAAAGTGAAAATGAAGTCGCTCAGTCATGTCTGACTCTTCACGACCTCATGGACTGCAGCCCACCAGGCTCCTCCATCCATGAGATTTTCCAGGCAAGAGTACTGGAGTGAGGTGCCATTTCCTTCTCCAATGCATGAAAGTGAAAAGTGAAAATGAAGTCGCTCAGTCATGTCTGACTCTTCACGACCTCATGGACTGCAGCCCACCAGGCTCCTCCATCCATGAGATTTTCCAGGCAAGAGTACTGGAGTGAGGTGCCATTTCCTTCTCCAATGCATGAAAGTGAAAAGTGAAAATGAAGTCGCTCAGTCATGTCTGACTCTTCACGACCTCATGGACTGCAGCCCACCAGGCTCCTCCATCCATGAGATTTTCCAGGCAAGAGTACTGGAGTGAGGTGCCATTTCCTTCTCCAATGCATGAAAGTGAAAAGTGAAAATGAAGTCGCTCAGTCATGTCTGACTCTTCACGACCTCATGGACTGCAGCCCACCAGGCTCCTCCGTCCATGGGATTCTCCAGGCAAGGACACTGGAGTGGGTTGCCATTTCCTTCTCCAATGCATGAAAGTGAAAAGTGAAAGTGAAGTCGCTCAGTCATGTCTGACTCTTCACGACCTCATGGACTGCAGCCCACCAGGCTCCTCCATCCATGAGATTTTCCAGGCAAGAGTACTGGAGTGAGGTGCCATTTCCTTCTCCAATGCATGAAAGTGAAAAGTGAAAATGAAGTCGCTCAGTCATGTCTGACTCTTCACGACCTCATGGACTGCAGCCCACCAGGCTCCTCCGTCCATGGGATTCTCCAGGCAAGGACACTGGAGTGGGTTGCCATTTCCTTCTCCAATGCATGAAAGTGAAAAGGAAAGTGAAGTCGCTCAGTCATGTCTGACTCTTCACGACCCCGTGGACTGCAGCCCACCAGGCTCCTCCATCCATGAGATTTTCCAGGCAAGAGTACTGGAGTGAGGTGCCATTTCCTTCTCCAATGCATGAAAGTGAAAAGTGAAAATGAAGTCGCTCAGTCATGTCTGACTCTTCACGACCTCATGGACTGCAGCCCACCAGGCTCCTCCGTCCATGGGATTCTCCAGGCAAGGACACTGGAGTGGGTTGCCATTTCCTTCTCCAATGCATGAAAGTGAAAAGTGAAAGTGAAGTCGCTCAGTCATGTCTGACTCTTCACGACCCCGTGGACTGCAGCCCACCAGGCTCCTCCATCCATGAGATTTTCCAGGCAAGAGTACTGGAGTGGGGTGCCGTTGCCTAGAAGCTTTTTCATTATCGTATTTGTTACAGTGATCTTTGTGACCACTATGACTTTCTGAAGGCTCTGATGATGGTTGACATTTTCTAATAAAAATGTGTCTTTTTTTTTTCAAATGTGCCCTGATACCAGTTTTGTGGTTTTTTTTTTTTTTTTAATTTTAAATTTTGTATTAGAGTATAGCTGGCTAACAGTGTTGTGATAGTTTCAGGTACACAGCAGAGAAGCTCCGTGATACATAGTAAGAATGTGTATATGTTCTTAATGAAGGTATGTACATAGTTTTTTTAGACATAATGCTTTGCACACCTAATAGACTACAGTGCGGTGTGAACATCTCTTTTATATGCACTGGGAAACCAAAACATTTGTGTGGCTGGCTTCATTGTGATATTTACTTGATGGCAGTGGTCTGGAGCCAAGCCCGCCACATCCCCAAGGCCTGCCTAGCGTCCTCCACGTTGAGAAGTGATGGCACTTTTTGTAAAAGTGCGTGTGTTTCCAGGCTGTGAGGTAAACACCACAAACCTCCAGGCCAGCCAGCCCTTCCTCGTCAAGGCCCCCTATGTCCCCTCACGGCCAGCCGGTGCCGCCCCATCACAGGGTCCACACCTGCTCTCGGCCTCGGAAACCACTCAGGCGCCCTGCCTGGCCCACGTCACCTTCCTCCTCAGCCCCTGGGGGAGAAAGAACCCACCTGCCAGGGCAGGAGAGGTGGGCTCCATCCCCCCCTGGAGGAGGAAGCGGCCACCCACTTCAGGATTCTTGCCTGGGAAGTCCCATGGACAGCGGAGCCTGGCGGGCCACAAGCCACAGGGTTGCAAAGAGTCAGACACGACTGAGCACGCACACCTCAAAAATGTCAGCCCCACCGGGGCCTTTCTTGTCTCTCCGCTTTCTTTCCTCTTTCTGTGCTGCCCCCTCCTTTGCACCTTTGAAGGGACACACAAAGGAGGGCCACACTCCTTGGAATCACCTATCTGACCGCTTCAGTCTCCCAGACGGTGAACAAAAGGAAAGCTGGTCATCGCTTTACAAATGATGTATGGAGACACGCGGAGGAATGAAGGCCCAGACCGCAGGGTATTTTTAGCGTCTGCTGTTTGTGGTAACATAAGTGAAAACTGCTGGATGCCTTCCCTTCAGCTGAATGGCTGGTATTCAGGCGAGTGTGCCCGCTGCCTGCCAGACTCTCCTCACGGAACTCCCTCTTTATGAGGTGGGTGACTGGCTCCTTGGCACCAGGCTGCCCCACCACAATTCTCCTTTATTGCCCAGTCGCATGGCTCCGCAGGGGCCCCAGCGTGGGGCTGCGGGCGAGACTGCCGGCCGCGAGCTTGTCAGGGTGTTACCAGACTGCAGGGCAGAGTCTGCAGGGCAGGGGCTGTGTCTGGATGCTCTAAACCTTCTGGCATGAGGCTGGCACTCAGACTCGCAGGAACCACGATGGGGAGGCCCATGGCTGGTGCCCCATCTCAGAGTCATTCTGCTGGTGCCTGGCTCGAGTAGGATGTCGACCCCCACTGGTTGCTGACACTCGAGCCTCAGAGTGAGATAGAAAATATGAGAGAGGCCTCTCTTATGCCGACAGGTCATTCTACCAACGATTGCTCTTGAGCTAATCTTTGGAAAGGGCCTGGAGGGCTGCCTGAGGCCCCGTGGGGGCCATGGAAACAGCCCTGGGATCCCAGGCTACAAACAGCACTGACTGGCTGAGCAGCTTTAGGCAAGTAAAGGTCTCCCAGGACTCACTTGCTCGCAGTTATGAGCAGTAACTCTCGTCCTAGTGACCTCACTAAAAATTTTTAATAAAGGTATTAAAATAGTCTGAAACAAATGAAACCATAATGTTACAAAAAGGCAGGGGAGTGGTGTAGTCCCTGTTTATTTTCTTCATTTCTGACCAACCTTGACTTCTTCCAAAACCATCCCCCTCTGACCCCAGCTCTTGCATCCTGGGGCGACCCGTGGGGCTCCGCTTATTCCCTGAGAGGACGTTGCTTATTCCATGAGAACGTACCTTCATGCTTCACGAGCGAGGTCTTTGCTTCCAGTCCCTGCAGGATTAGTTTGAATGAAGAAGGGTGCAGTGGGCTCCTTTTCTTGTGAAATGTGTGAGAGTGCCTCTATAATTAGAATAAAACCATCTGTAAAGGGACTTCAGCTAGCTATAGTTCCCTTATCTGAAACCTTAAGTGACTTTCAAAAAGCCTCTCAGTGGCCACACTGAATGTCACAAACTCCACGAACCAAGATGGTCATGCCAACATTCTCAGTGCTAATTTACTCTTAGTTTGCATCTAATTTGAGTAAATCTGGCTCTCTCCCTTTCTAGCCCTTGGTACTGAATGTATGGTTAATGGAGCAATAGCATCAGCATCACCTGGGGGCTTGTTGGAAATGCAGTGGCAGGTCCATCCCTCATTTGTTAATCAAAGTCTACATTTTGACAGGATCCTCAAGTTATGCATATGTGTGTGGTAAAGCCAATTAGAAGACAAGACTTGCAGGACCTAGACCTACTATTTATTTATGCACTGTGCTTTATTATGAGAAGGATTGAGGATGACTAGGATTAATAGCTTACAAAGAAGGAGAAGACAAAGAACTTTAAAAGCTCTAGCAGCTGGGACCACTTATTACAGTTGTATTACTGTATACATTTAATGCTCTGAGAACACACTTCTACAGCACTGTAGAGTCACGGATATTCCCAATAATAGTCCCAAAGTATCAAGAAGAGGTAAGGTCATAGTCCGAAGTTGCTGTTTACAGAAGCAAAAGGGCTTAATATTTATTTGGCAAAAATGAAATATTTTCTGTCTATTCTAGAGACATTTGTGGAGTGATGTGGCCATGATGGAAATAGATAAATAAAGCATCATCACCGGATAGAATTAATTGCCTGAAACAATTTAAAAGCTGTAGTGAAAGATCTCGTCTTTAACCAATGGCATTATTTTCCCAAATAAACGGACCTCTAGCTTTTGGAAACTTCATGTGAAATGGAGCAGGACCCCCATGGTCCCTCCCACCACCCCACCCCCACCATGACCTCTGCCTGCCTTTTGTCTGTGGAGAACTGTAGTCAAGGGATAAGTTTAATCGAGAAATGAGAACTTGCAGAAACAAAGACAGTCAATGGAGACCAAATAATAATAATGTAGTCATTAAGCATAGTAAAGCACCTTTATTTCTTTCTCAAGGGCTGTAGATAATATTCTGAGCAATATCCTGTGAGCTGTCTTATAGATACTAAAACATCAGGTGGAGAAGTTAGCTACATAATGACCAGGCTGTACCCAGGACATGAGCTGCCACAGTTCTAGGAACTGGCCTCAAAGAAACGGAAACAAATGGACCCTGGAACTGAAGGTTCACTGTCCCTGAAGCAACTGAGATGACACTGGTCAGAGCACCGAAGACCAATTGGAAGACGACTGTCAGATCAGAGATGACTGTGCTGTTTCTGCATGTAGCTGCCTCCTTCTGTCTGTAAAAGCTCTTGTCCCACTAGTTGCCAGCTGGAGGGGAGTCGGCCTTTGGACAGATGTCCGCCCTCCACCCCCACCCCTGGTTGCCAGCGTCTGAAATGAAGCAAACGTCCCTTTCCGCCAGCCCGGCATGTTTATTGGCTTTGGGGCAGTGAGCCGCCAGATCCCCCCTCACCTCTCAGGAGCGCATGACTCGACTCATCTCTCCCTTCTGCACTGTTTGAGATTTCTCTTATTTCTGCTTGTGTTGTGGCTGCTCCACCCCAATCTGTGTCACTGCTCCCCTGAGTCTCAGCAGTAGTGTGTTATTAAGGCTTCTTAACTTCCCTCCAGTCTACCTTTGTACAGTGGCCTTCAGAAAGATGCATGAGTACACTGGATCTGGAGTAGAGGGCCGGGGGTTTTTAAAACTCCATAAGTGATTCTGATGTGCACCCTTGGTGGGAAAGAGGGTTTTAAACTATTGATAAATTAATGCTCTACACAACATCCAATTATTATATCACTCTTCTTCCTATAAAGCTTTGGTTGCTGTTTGTTATTATATCAGTCCATAATTTTCTGCCTGGTATTGGCTGTCTCCCCTTCTATTTAGCTCCTCCCTTCCAAGCAGTGCTCATCATTGATGCTCAGATATTCCTTGCTTTCACCTACCTCTGTGCCCTACGTGTGGCTTTTCCTTCACCACCAATAAGGACGGAGCCTGCCTTTCCTGCTTCAACTCAAGTGTCACCTCTTCCATGGAAGTTTTCCTGGAAGGTTCCCTATTTCCTGAATTTCCACATCATTTATAATGAATTATATCAAGGAATGTACCGTATCATGTACCACTGGCTTGTTGTTTTGGTGCTGAACAACCAACTACAATGAAGAACTAAGTAGGGAGCAGGAATCCTGTCTTTCACATCTGTATTTTCTATGGCACAGAGCATAATCATTGGTACATCGCTTCTTGCAGGCAACCCTTCACGTCATAGATCTAGGTTAGATATTGCTTCTCTGCATACCTGTGACATCTCGCTGTAACCCTGTCACATCATAACTCTGCATCTTAAATGTATTTCCTTCCTTTTTATTGAAGTATAGTTAATTTGCAATGTTGAATTTACAATGTTGTGTTAGTTTCAAGTGTACAGCAGAGTGATTCAGTTTTATATACATATACACACACACACACACTTTTTCAGATTCCTTTCTATTACAGGTTATTGCAAATATCGAGTATAGTTTCTTGTGTTATAGAGTAGGTCCTTGTGGTTTACCTATCTTACATATTGTAGTGTGTATGTGTTAATCCCAAATTCCTAATTTATCTTTCCCCTCCTCCTGCTCTCCCTTTTGGAAACTATTAGTTTGTTTTCCATGTGCGTGAGTCTATTTCTGTTTTGTAAATAAGTTCACTTGTATCATTAAATGTGCATTTCATTATGTATCCCTTACAAAACTGTAAACTCTGTAAGAGTAGGGGTCATATTTACCTGGTTCATCATTGACCCTCTAGTCCATGTCTTGATGGTCATATATACTCAAGAAATATTTTTTTAAGCTGACTGAATAATAATTTAAAAATATGTTTGGTTTTTAGAGACAAATGGACTAGATAGCATCCATGGCATCCTAACAGTTTGATTGACTTGGTTTCAGGTGCAGAATAGAACAGCATAATCTAAACATTTTACTGAACCAGTTAACTAGCATTTGATTGTATACTCAAGTATATAATTTTCTAGTTATTTTGTATTTGTGGTTAGTTTTCTTGGCTGGCTTCCCTGATGGCTCAGGTGGTAAAGAATCTGCCTGTGAGATGTGGGAGACCTGGGTTTGATCCCTGGGTTGGGAAGATTTCTTGGACAAGGGAATGGCAACTAACTCTAGTATTCTTGCCTAGAGAATTCCATGGACAGAGGAGCCTGGCAGGCTACAGTCCGTGGGGTCACAAAGAGACACGGCTGAACAACTAACACTTTCACTTTCTTATCTATAAAACTCAAGCTCTTGGAGAACAAAGGATAGCATTTAAAAAATTTTTATTTTGTACTGTGGTATAGTCGATTAACAATGTTGCGATAGTTCCAGTTGAACAGCAAAGGGACTCAGCCATACATATATGTGTATCCCTTCTTCCCTAAACTCCCCTCCACCCATCCAGGTGCAAAAGATAGAATTTTTTTTTAAATTTCCATCTAACTCCCATAGTTCCTCAGCAAGTATTTCTTGATTTGATGTAATTAAATGAGTTTTAAAAGAGCCTGTGTTATATCTGCCTGGTGCTAAACATCTGTTGCTTCCTAACAAGTGTGCCATTCATTCTAATGGCACTGGTGCGCAGAGGTAAACAGAGCCTTGGCAGGCCTTCCATAAAGGAAACTGTGTTTGCTTCCTTCATTAATTACCAGTGGAGCATTAAGACACGCATCTCCCTGAAGCCAAGTTGGATAATTCCTGGCACTTAAGCCTAGGGTGCTTTCAAAAGTTGAGACATGTATTGACACACCAGAAGGCATGCCCTATAGCAATCACAAGGTGGCTCTAATGCCAAGATGGTATAAAGCCTCAGATATATCAATACCAAGCATACTGGTCTGTCTCTCTCAACTTTTGTGGGTCTTGGGTTAATGTGAGACAATAAATGTGAATTTCTAGAATGTCTTTGAAGGTAGGCACCTCAGTATGAACTGGAAAAATCTTCAGAGAGATACAGAAAGTTTAAAAATAAAATGATCAAAGGTTCACCAAATAAAGCAACAGAATGAAAGTGGCAATGCTAATAGCAGAAATATGTGTCAAGATATGATCTGTCAATTGTTATTAATTTTGCCAGTTAATGACAATTAAAATGAAGAATTTATACTCTTGGACATAGCAATTAGCATAGCATCAAAATGCTAAAGCAAAAACAATAAGAAGTAAAAGATACTGACACTTATTGGTAGTAATAGATTTTAACACAGCCATCAGATTATGATAGATAAAATATGAATAAGGACATAAAAGAATGTGATTAATAATGTTGGATAATTGGCTATATTTAGATATTTATGGGTTATATAAAAATACATCTTAAATACATGGAAAATTTATAAAAATAATACCTTTCTTGAAAAATGCAGAAATTTTGTGCACTACTCACTCAGTGAGCTATAATATAAATGTAAACAAAAAAACAGTTATTTTATGGTGTCTATATTTGGAAGCTAGAGGAATTTGGAATTAGAGGTACAATTATCCTTTTAAGAATTAAGACTCTGCTCTTCCACGCAGGGGGCATGGGTTTGACCCCTGGTTGGGGAACTAAGATACCACAAGCCATGCTATGTGGTCAAAACAAAAAAACAAACCAAAAGAATAAATGTTAATCAAGCACAATAAATTAAGACAGAAAGATGCAATGTGACTTCAAAGAGACAATAGTATTCCCAGGACACTAGGAGCTAGCCACAATCCTACTAAATATATTAACATTTCCAAAGGAAAAATATGTGTTGATCTAAATGGGAGCTGATTCAACCAACAAAGAGGGAGAAAAACAAGTGTCAGAGGTTTATGCCTTGGCACAAGTTGTCCAGGGGAAAAGAGAGACTCACCTAGCTCAACTTAAGTTACATAACCCATTGGCAAGACCATTCTTCCTGTGAAGGTGGAAGTGATGGTTGCTGTGATGGTTACTTTATGCTGTGCTGTGATTAGTCACTTTAGTCGTGTCTGACTCTGTGACCCTCCAGAGACTGCAACCTGCCAGGCTACTCTGCGCATGGGGATTCTCCAGGCAAGAATGCTGGAGTGGGTTGCATGCCCTCCTCCAGGGGATCTTTCCAACCCAGGGTTCAAACCCAGGTCTCCCACATTGCAGGCAAATTCTTTACTGTCTGAGCTAGCAGGGAAGCCCAGGAATACGAGTGGATAGTCTATCCCTTCTCCACAGTATTTTCTCGACCCAGGAGTAGAACCAGGGTCTCCTGCATTGCAGGTGAATTCTTTACCAGCTGAACTACCTGATTTTGTTTCTAATTTCATGCACATCAAGCACATTTTGATTTGCCCTTTTGTGTCTAGGTCTATGTACATAGTGATTATGCATCAAGGCAGCTGTGTCATGATACAGCTAATACATAGGAATTCATTCCTGAAATGGCTGCTGTAGTGTTGGGAGAGTAAGATTCCTGAGCCTTATAGGATATTAAGGCTGCAAGAGCTGAGTCTGGAAATTGACATACATTATATTTAAGTAAGGGGCTTCCTGGGGGGCGCAGAGGTAAAGAATCCGCCTTCCAGTGCAAGAATGCAGGAGACAGAGTTCCATCCCAGGGCTGGGAAGATCCCCTAGAGAAGGAAATGGCAACCTATTCCAGCATTCCTGCCTGGAGAATCCCACTCACTGAGGAGCCTGGCAGGCTACAGTCCACAGGGTCGCGAAGAGTCGGACATGACTGAGCCACGGAGCACAAGCAGGATATTTAAGTAAAGCAAGTTATACAACATGAACCTACGTATTCTTATTCACTGCTGTGCCTTGGTGTGCAGAGCAGGCTTGGTATCTATGGGACAACTAAATATTTGTTGAAGGGATGACATATGTATAGAGAAGGACAGAATCGCTGAGCAAGGGCCGATAGGATAATTGGTTAATTATTTTACATGCCCTAAAACACAGTGTATATATAACAGAGTTAATTTTTTTCTTTTTTTGGAAGTATAGTTGACTTGCAATATTATATTAGTTTCAGGTGCACAAGCTAGTGATTCCATATTTCTATAGATTACATGCCATACAAATTTATTATGATACTATTGACTATATTTCGTGTGCTGTATATTGCATACCTTTGACTTATTTTATAACTGCAGTTTGTGTAATTCCCTTCCTCTACTTTCATTCAACCCCTTGCCACTCCCATTCCCCTCTGGCAACTACTAGTTTGCTCTCTGTATCTGAATCTGTTTCTATTTTGTTGTTTTTTTT
The DNA here is from genome assembly GCA_006408695.1 of Aepyceros melampus. Lineage (NCBI taxonomy): Eukaryota > Metazoa > Chordata > Mammalia > Artiodactyla > Bovidae > Aepyceros > Aepyceros melampus. Next base: position 244,923 of record SJXQ01003216.1, read on the forward strand.
TTTCATTTGTTTTGTTTTTGAGATTTCATATATAGGTGAAAGCATATAGTATTTCACTTAGTTTAATACCCTCCAGGTCCATCCATGTTGTCATATGGCTACATAATATTCCACTGACTGACATTCGCTCGCTCGCTTGCTCTCTCTCTCTATACACACACACACACACACACACACATCTTTATCTATTCATCTGTTGATTCATTTGGTTGCTTTCATATCTTGGCTATTTATTGTAAATAATGCGGCAATGAATACTGGACTGCATATATCTTTTTGAATTAGTGTTTTCATTTTCTTTGGATAAATACTCCGGAGTTGAATTGCTTGATCACATGACATTCTGTTTTTCATTTTTTCAGGAACCTCAACAGTGTTTTCACAATGGCTGTACCAAAGAGTTAATTTTAAAAATAGAAAACTGAAATATCTAAATATTGATAGTACTTTTGTGAAGGGCCAATAGTTTTGTAAGTTTAGAAGGCGAGAGGAGATCGTGAAGGATAGCAACAACAAACCTACTTAAGTTTTAAAAACTTATGTTAGCAAACTATTACAAATATAATATCCAGAAGTCAGTCAGACAACATGGAAAGTGTTTGCCGGAAATGTAATGGCCCAAGACTTGATACCTTTATTATGTAAAACGTTCTTGAAAGTTGATAAGAGAAACACTAAAATTCCAAGAGCATAAACAGACAACTCACAGAAAAGAAATTAAATCGGGTAAATAAACATGGAAAAAAATCGACTGAGCTAGAAATCAAAGACATTCAAAATGAAACAGTACGTTTTCTAAAAGCCTTTAAAATTAGCAAAGAAAACATAAAACTTTATTTTTGTAAAACCCAATACTGGTTAAGATGTATAAATATAGAATTCTCAGATTTTGTTGATATTTTATAAATTGGTACCTCCTTTCTGGAAAACAGTTTGGCAATATAATATAAAGAGCTATAAAAATATTTATAGCCTTTGACCCAGTAATTTGACTTCTGGGAATCTTTCCTGAGGAAAACTAATCCAAAATATGGAAAAAATTAAATGCCTAAAAGCAAATTGGGAAACGCTAAACATCCCACAATGGGAGAATGATTAATATGTTGTGGTAGAATCACTGGATTGAAGACTACATGGGCATTTATAATCAGGGGGATAGAGACTGTGCAGCCACATGCTTTAATAGTAAATGAAAAACGAACAAACAGATAGAAAAAGATGCACAGGGAAGAAAAGATTGAAATAAATACACCCAATTTTAAGTGGTTGATCTAGAATGGGAGAAGGTCAAATATTTTTTTCTTCATCCCCTTTTATTGGTAACTGGTTGTCACTCAGCCTGTTCTTTTATCTGGATGCCAGTGCACCCTTTTCTCTTCCCTGAGCCCTGTGCCCAACTTGCAAAGCCCAGCCTTTCTGTGTCAGTGCCACTCAAGCTCCAGCTTGTCCAAAAGCCCTCCCATCCTATCAGCCTAATGCAACTCTCCCTTTACTCTGTTCCGAGTACTGTATTTTAACATGTCCAGTATAGCACATACACAGTGTGCCCTGAGTGGAAATGATATTTGTGCAGTTTGTGCCTGTTTCCACAATGAAAATTTTAACCCCCACAGGGCAGAAACTATTGTATTTCCTCTTCTCTCTCCACAGCATAGAACACAGTACCTTGCTTGTGTGGTGTTCCTGAATAAATAGTAGTTGAAATGAATGGCATTGCCCTGAAATGATCTACTTTTGATTTCCCGGCAGGCGGAGCTCATGAAGGTCTGCAACACTTGGGTCCCTTTGGCAACATCCCAAACATCGTAGCAGAGTTGACCGGTGACAACATTCCTAAGGACTTCAGTGAGGACCAAGGCTACCCAGACCCCCCAAATCCCTGTCCCATTGGAAAAACAGGTAGTGGGCATTAGTGGGCACGCTCCTGGGTTCCCATGAAAAGTAGGAGCTTTCAGAGGAAATTAAAAATGCTAACATTGGCTACATATGTTCAGAAAAATACTATTCTAGTCCCATGAGCCCCTATGTATTTATTTGTAGGTGGATTGGAAAGGGAAGTTGATTCGAGAACTCTTGGTGAGTTCTGGTGTTCAGATATACCTGCAGAGGACTCTCTTGCCAAGGTTTCATCTTCTCTCTCCCTCTTTGGGAACTGATGCTCTTTTCTGCATGTGCTTCATTTTTTAATAAAAGAGAGGGTTTTCTCTCTTTTGCCTCTTCTTCGATACAGTTGCTGCCCACTTTGGAACTTGTTTCCTTTGTGGTTGATCCATGTCCTTTTGTTTTCCTCACCTCTCTTGACAATTGACATTTCAACTGTGCTGTAACCAGTGAGCATCTATCCTGAAATATTTCTTTGGGAGTTGGGAGGTGGCATGAGAGAGAGGGACCCGGGAAGGTAAGTTGGTTAAGGAAGTAGGTTGAAACCTTCCTTGCTGTTCATGTATTGCTCCCAACTTTCTACCCCCCAGTGCCAAAGAGGATGAACGGTGAGTGAGCTTCACTTATGCTGGGCTTTGAACAGCTTACTTTGCTCGTTCAGAGTAGTTGCTCTAGACAGAGGACTACCTGAATTCAAACCCCTGGTCAGATGTGACCTCGAACAAGTTAATAAACTACTTGCATCTCAGCTTCCTTATTTGCGAAATGGGGGTTATTGGGGAACTAAATGAAATTATCCATGTTTAGCACTTGGCCCATCACCTCACACAGAGTAAGGACTCATTAAATATCATCCAGATTGTAAATAGCTTTGCCACTAGTGAGCAACAAGAGTAGTCTTTTCCCTCCAGCCCAATAATAATAATGTTAGTATTTATGGGGCTTCCCTGATGGCTCAGATGGTAAAGAATCTACCTGCAGTGCAGGAGGCTCAGGTTCGATCCCTAGGTTGGGAAGGTCCCTGGAGAAGGAAACAGCAGCCCACTGCAGTATTCTTGCCTGAAGAATTCCATGGACAGAGGAACCTGGCGGGCTACATGGGGTTGCAAACAGTCGGACACGACTGAATGACTAACACTACATTTAGTATTTATTGTCCTTACTTTACATATAATGAACCTGAAGCTTCCGAAATAGCTTGCTCAAGGTTATTCATGTAACAAGTAGCTGAGCCAAGACTCAGACTTGGGTCTATCTGATTCAGGACCGTGGACCTAACCACTAAGACATGCTGCCTTGCTCTGAAAATTCTGACAGTGTTGGTACCTCAGCTTTTCTTAAACACATCACAGGCTCTCTTTGAAAGCGGTTCCTTCTGAAAGATAGTCCTCTTTTCATTTACGGTGCGGTCTCTGTTTCCCATGGGGGACAAGAGCCTCCATCCTGGGATGGGACAGGCAAAATAGTTGGATGTGGCCAAGCCAGTGTGGGGATGCTGGCCCAGGACTGTAGGAAAATCTAAATGATGCACAGAACCAGTGATTCAGCCACATTTCACTTGCTTGTGAGGCTTTGGATAAGCAGGAAGAAAGACCAGTTTAGAGTCTGAAGAGTAACAGTCTCCATGGGGATTTGGTTAAACTGATTCAATATCATATCAGAAAATGGTTCTTAAAATGTCATCCTGGCAGTATCAGCATTACCTGGAGACTTATTGGAAATGCAGATGTTCACCCCTATTCCAGAGCTATTGATTTAGAAACCCTGGAGGTAAAAAATAAAACAGTAAAATGTTAGTTGCTTGCTGCTACTAAGTCACTTCAGTCATGTCCGACTCCCTGTGACCCCGGGAACTGTATGTAGCCCACCAGGCTCCTCTGTCCACTGAAACAGAAACCCTGGGGGTAGGATGCAGAAATCTGTATTCTAAGCTGCCTTTCCTATGATTCTGGAGCATACTGAAGTTTGGAGATCTGCTGTTAGAGGAGAATGGAAAGAGAGCCAGAGTTTGAGCCAACAGATCTGCTATCTAGTCCTCATAACAGTGGGTCAGTTTACTTCCTTGGGCCTCAGTTTCTTAATCTGTAAAATGAAGACATAGTCAGTGCCTTAAAAAACGTTCAGTGTAGTCCTCAGTAATCCTTGAAACAAGTAATATGGAGATCTACTTAATCAAGCCCTAATCAGTAGCACTTAGGAGCTCTGAGATGGAGCAATCCTGGCTGGCTGATAGAGTTGGATAAAAACCCAGCTCCCAGGCCCTTTCTTGTCTGCCATTATCTTCCCTTTTTCTCCCTGCCTTTTCATTAAGCTAACATACTTCTCCCTCTTTGTTCTATCATAATCTGCATTCTAGAAAAAAACTCACTTGCTAAATTTAGCCATTATTTGTTAGAAATTGCTTGAGACATGCCTCATTGAGAATCATGACACCGCATCGTCCAGCCATCCAAGAATAACCTTCACTTCCCTCCCTAAGCCACACTCACCTCTGAATCATGGCTCACTCAGCCCGATAGAGCAGCAAACAGAACTCGCAGTCTGTCCTGTCCTCAGGGATGTGAATTCCAGGGAGCATTTTCGGGCTCCAGACACCTTCAGTTCCCAGAGCCACAGGGCTCTATCTCTGCATCTCAGTTTGGGCCCACTCAGAGGTACCTGAGAAACGACTAGGAAGAGGTTGTAAAGCTGCCATGAGCAGACTGCCTGACCTCTTTTGCTTTGCTCTCCCTTTCCTCCATGTTAATTGCTCTAGGTGAAGAAATTAGATAACCAGTTCAGTGAGAAGTGGGGAGCCATGTTAGAATCACATTAGGGTTTTTTCCAAATGCTAGTGCTTTCCTCACAAGCTTCATGCTGCTAAGGGCCGAGAGGCTGGGTGCTGAAGGCTGCTGGTAGGCATCAGAGCGGTCTCAGGAGACCAGGCTACCTGCCTGATTGTGTTAGACCTCTTTTAGCGTTGCCTTTGATGCTTCACTCTCCCTTTGAAAGGAAGTCTCTTTCATTTCCCTAGTTAGTAGTAGTTTAGTTGCTAAGTCGTGTCTGACTCTTGCACCCCCATAGACTGTAGCCTGCTAGGCTCCTCTGTCCATGGGATTCTCCAGGCAAGAATACTGGAGTGGGTTGCCATTTTCATTTCCCTAGTCCTGCACAAACCACCTTCCTAACCTCCCCACCCCTCCACTTTTAAAGCTGTTGTCTATAAAGCACATTAGAGACAGGAAAAAAAGGGCTCAGTTTCAGAGCACTGTGACTTGTAATGACGGGGCTTAGGTAAAAGCAGCAGCTAAGAGGGATAACCTTTTTCTGTGTTTGAATGGAAGACATGCTTTATTTCGAAGAGCATTGATAATATGAACTATCATTTAAAGAGAGATGGTGAGAAGGGAACTAAAACACAGAGGAAACCTATCATGTGCCGGATGCTCTCTATGATCATCTCTATTCCCCATAGCTACTCTGAAACGTAAGGATTTGATTATTCTCATCTCAGAGGTGAATAAATGGACTTAGGTGAAGTTAACTCTCCCAAGAAACTAAACCCATCTATCACTCATGAGCTAAGATTTGACCCTGAGCTCGGGTCTATCTTTCTGATGCCAGGATTACCCAGTTACCACTACAACACACACCATCAAGTTCTGTCTAATAATTCTTTGTCTTATATAATGGACTTTCTCCAAGCAGCTAAAATCATTTCAAAAGAGCCACCCAAGAGAAAACAGAGTAAGTCATGTGGAATGGAAGTATATCAGTAAAGGAAATAATTGCTGTTATGGCAGACAAAAAATAACACTGGCTTAACACAATAGAAGTTTATTTCTTATTTTTGTGAAATCTTGCCAGAGGTGGGTGAGGGTGTTGTGGAGGTGGATGGTTCAGCAACCCAGACTGCCATCTTTCGTCTTTGCACTTGACATCCACAGTTGCCCTGGTCAGCAACATGTAGCAAGCAGACCAACAGATGCTGGGGGTGAGGGTGGGCTTGGGAGAGCGAGAGAGGGGATCCTCTAGAGGGTTTTTATGGGCCAGGCTTGGAGGTGGAATACATCACTTCTGCCCACATTCCATCAGCACAAATCCAGGCATATGACTCCACCTGATTGCATAGCAAGGCTGGGAAATTAGCCATGTGCCGATGGGGAATGGGAAGTGGGTTTGGTGAGCAGCCAACCATTCTCTGACATGGGTAGGAGAGGAATGGGAATCTGGGATGAGCAAATCCCAGAAGGATATTGATTTAGAATGACTGATGTGAATACATTCTGACCTTTGGATGTCTAGTTGTTTTTAATAAATTAACTCTTAGAATAACAATAGATACTTGGCTGTTCCTCAAAAACCTTTTGTTGTTTGCAGTAGATGATGGATGTCTAGAAAACACCCCTGACACAGCAGAGTTCAGTCGAGAATTCCAGTTACACCAGCACCTTTTTGATCCAGAACATGACTATCCAGGCTTGGGCACGTGGGTAAGTCCAATCTTAATTGCTAGTAGGCCGTATACTCTGGCACTCTGAAGGTACTGATGGCAGAGAGACACAATATGGGTGGGGAGGGAGAAAGAAAATTGTTTAGACTCTGATTTTTTTCCCAGAAATCTCTAGTTGAGAGGGACTTTTAATTCCAAACCACACTCATTGCCTAGAGCACAATATACCAACCCACTTGAAGAGTCAGTGACCTGAACCAATCTCATCAGCTCTAATCTCAAGAGGGTTCTACAGTGGTCTGCTCCATAGGCTGTGTCATAACACGTCCTAAAATCTCACCAGTGTTTCATGCACCTCTTACAGGAAGTATATGAAACTTCTGTTTTAAAAAAAAGGATACTAAGAAAATTTGCAGGTTTTCCCCCTAGACTGAGGGAGGTGATCTCTGCAGAACTAAGGGAAAACCATGCCAGAAACTGAGAAACAGACATGCAATTCTGCTTTATGGAAAGAGAAGAAAAATTCCAAAATATGTGGCAGTGAACTTGCCATCAGTGGTAAGACCTATAACTGCCAGTTAAGGAAATTGTTTATACGCACTTGGAAAGAGAAAGCATGACCGTTTGGCATAGATTTGCTAAAAACAAGTTTTGTCGATCTAATCGTATTCTTCCACTTGCCAGCATTATTCATTTACTTGCCAGCTTGATGAGAAAAATGAAGTGAGCATGGTGCGTTTGGACTTTAGCAAAGCATTTGATGAGCTCTTTCATGATATCCTGTTGGAAGAGGTGGAGAGATACAACCTAGGCAGGAAAACATCACCAAAAGGGAGCTTATTAAAGAGTCCATGTCAAGACGGAGAGCAGTTTCACATGTATCCTATGTGTCTTAGCGATATCCCACTCCACATTTTTATAAATGTTTGTAATAAAAGCTATAGAGCATATGCTGATCAGATTCTCAATGAAAGACACAAAGTTGGAAGGGAGAGCATTGAATGACAGAATTGGGATTCAAGAAGATCGCAACTGGCTGGAATAATGAATCGAACAAGATCCCAATGGAATGGAGATAGACCTATTTTCCTGTGGTTTGGATGATGTAATCAAATGCACAAGCCATGTGAGCAAAGTGGAAAACTACTAAGGAGGATTAGTTAACGTATACAGAGGTGGCCATACACCTGTAGAAGGAGCGAGTGAGTGAGGAATGAGCAGATACTCCTAACTGCCTAAGCCTGTCTAAATCTGTAGGTCTCCGTCTCTGGCAGCCAACTTGCTACCTACTTTACTGGGAATCCTGTGGTCTCAGAACTAAACTCTCTCTCTTCCTTTTTACATTGTTTGAGAGAGAGAAAGGTCCCTCCTCATTCATGACCACTTCCATTGTTTCCATCATCCAAGCACTGAGTTTGATTCCCTCTCCAGTCCACATGCACACGTTTCCTGTCTTAAAATGACAAAGCAACAATGCCCTCTAAGTTAATTTTGCTTCCTCCAGTATGCATTATTCTATTTCTCTTCTTTTTCATAAGCAGTGATGTTGGGGAGAATTTGCAGAGCCATCCGGAAGCCTACTAGCAGGGTTTAAACATGTTGAATTACATAGGTAACCATCTATAGGTTCTTGAATAGGGGGCTAAAATCATGCAAGTGTTCTATAAAAGTTAATCGGGTGGCATATGGAAGGAAGAGATATAGAGAGAAGAAACTAAAGGTGGGGAAAAAAATGAAGGAGATAATTCTAGTTTGAAGGCTGTGAACACAGAGAATTTAAGTGAATCTCACTAAAGCAATAAGAATCCAAGACATTTCAAAGGGAACTAGGGGACTGACTAGATTTGGTATATGGCATAAACATAGCATGAGAAGGTAAGAAGAGCTGGGGCAGGCTTGTAAGAAATGGATGGTATGAACCTTTCCTCTGAGGAAATTTTTTTTTAAAGAAAGGAAGAAGAGAGGGAAGTAGGAGTGAAAGAAAGGAGCAGAGGAAGAGTAGGAAAGAGTAGGTCCTAGAGGAGCACTAGGAAGGAATGTACAAGGGATGGGCAGAAGTGGCACCCAGCAGAAGCAAGGGCCTGGACAGAGCCTGCTGTGTTCCAGGCACTGTGCTGCGAGCTCGATATACAATAGTCATTGACATGATATTGGTCTCAAGGAGCTAACCAACTTGGGATAAATTGCATGAAAATAAAATGAACCACCTCAGCATGGTTCAGCTTCCTGATCAAGCTCTACCAGCTGCAGTTACTGGGGGAGATGGAAGAGAATAGTCGAGGGAGACCCAGGACTGAGGACTTACATGGCCAATTGTACGGTAACCATTGAGGATGCCGAAGGTGCTAATCTGGAAATGAGGGGAAGGTGCGAAGGGAAGGTGCAAGGGGAAGATGGAGACCAGTCTGAGTGAGGATGTGAGAGAGATGGAAACTTCTCTCTTGCCAGCTTCCCCCCCTCTTCTTGAAAATCTTTACAGATTTCTCTCATCATGTGCCACTCACTCCCAGCACTCCCCTATGAAGTCAGCCACCATCTCATTGTTTTTGCCTCTTTTCAAAACTGATTTCTTTCCGTTGAGTCACTGCCATTCATTGTCTACATCAGAGCTAAAGACTAGACGTTTAGGACTATTACAGATCAATGACCAGGAACAGTGTTTACACACCTTCCTCATCGGTAATTATGTGTCTGTTTAAACTTGTTTCCTTCATTTCTTTTCTCATTACCACCTAGCAGTCAAGCATGAGTTCCACTTCATGAGGAAGTTTGAATGGAATATGTCTTGCTTTTCTAAGCTGGGGTCCCCAAGCTTTCCTTAGCATTCATAAAGAATGACGGTCTCAAGCCCCACCGTCCCTTAAATTAGCAAAGGGATCATCTTTCACAAGAGGGCTACACACAAGATACTGATTCCTTTTTTTTTTTGCTGGTAATGTTTCCCTGTGTTTGAGCTGAGCTGGAGCTTAGCTGAGTCTTGAGTAGTGATTCACATAAATATCAGCGTCTGTCTAATTTCCTGCATTTCTCTCTCTTTGTTAATGCATCAAGATATGTTAATTAAATGCACACCATATACTTTCCAGGCCCTGCATTAGGTGTTCAGTTCAGTCGCTCAGTCATGTCCAACACAAAGATGCTAATAGCCATTGTATTTTATAATAAGACAATAAATAGTCATATTTGTTGAGCACATACTGTGTGCCAGACAGTGCCAAATACTTTAGTGAATTATTTCATTCAATCAGCCCTTCCCTATCATGCTCATTTTATAAATGAGAAAATATAGGCTTAGAGACTTCCCTGGTGGCTCAGATGGTAAAGTGTCTGCTTACAATGCGGGAGACCCAGGTGCAATCCCTGGGTTGGGAAGATCTCCTGCAGAAGGAAATGGCAACCCACTCCAGTATTCTTGCCTGGAAAATCCCATGGACAGAGGAGCCCGGTAGGCTACAGGCCATGGGGTTGCAAAGAGTCGGACACGACTGAAGCGACTGAGCAGGGATGCATGAAGAGGGAGTTTAAAAGGTCTGCCCAGCCCCACGGAGCTGATCATTGACAGAACTGGGATTTGAACCAGAACACTGGACTCTAGGAGTTCCCTAAAAACCAGATAAATCTCTTTTGTTTCCGTGGCTCAGCACTCACAGTGTGTCCTGTACAGTGGTTCTGTTGAGTCTTGTCTACAACTGGTTGTCTTTCAGACGACATGTCACCTGGAGCTGCCGCAGACAAAGGCTGGCTACCGTAGATGTCAGCCAACCCCTTCTTCACACATTCATCACTGAGTGTTACTCACTTAGGAAGAAGTTGTCTTAAAAAACAAACGTTTCTCCTTTCCAAGTGTTTCTCACATCTTTTCACCAGCAGCTTGGGTGACTAGAGGCTCCTCCTTAACCGGATGCAGCTGTGCTGAGCCTTGAACCTGAGCCATGGGAGAAATGAGACACAGGACCCTCTGCCTTTCTTTGTCCTTCACGCCCTCATTGTGTCTGAAGAGTCAGATGCTCTACAGTTTGGGTTTCTCTCATGTTTCCATGTCATTAGTCATGAGCTATGCCTTTCTGATATGTTCTTCTTAGTGTTTCCCTTGGGAAATGCCTGGAGCCAGTTTATCCCAGAATTGGTGGTGACTTGGGCAAAGTGGTGTCTGCCAGATTTCTCCAGTGTAAAATTACTATTTTTCCCTTTGAAATTAATAATTAATCTGTGGGGATTTACTTCAAGACTGTATAAATATTCTGTCCCATTAAACTTTCAACCAACAATTTTAGTATCCACTGATGGCACTCACCAGAATAATGATAACTATGGTAGTTTTAAAATGGTGATTTATTTTAAAATGTTGCTATTCTTTCAGCATTTCTTGGTTGGCATTCTATTCTAAGCAAGAGTTTCCCCTGTTCCCCATTAAAAAAATTTTTTTATCAGTATAGATTCATTGTTTCCTATTATTATTTGTTTTGCTCTTCAAACTATCCTAGGTTTAGCCAGTGGGAGTCTCTGCAGGCCGGCTTTTCTTTCCTTTCCCCATGTCTCATCACTTTTTGAGTACTTCCTTACTTTCTGGCCCAATTAGATATCCCAACTTCATTCATCCTTGTACTTTCCCTGCCCTAGCTCTGGAATCAGACATTTCTCCAAGAAGCCTCCCTGGTTCCATTTAGGAATGGAATTTGAAACCAAGATCTAGGCAGTTGTCCAAAATCTTGATGGCACAATGGAAAGCCCTCTTTGTGAACTCAGACCTGCTGCTCACATGGAAAACAGGCTCACTGCTCCCCCTCCCCATCCTATCTACAGGGAATGGGTATCAGGAGGGGGGCTGGACTCTTCTCATTGGCTTTGTGTACTTCTTTCACCCACAAGAGACCTGTCAATCCCTGCCTTCAAATCCATACAATCAGTTCAGTTCACTCAGTTGTGTCCGACTCTTTGCGACCCCATGAATCGCAGCACACCAGGCCTCGCTGTCCATCACCAACTCCTGGAGTTCACTCAGATTCACGTCCATCAAGTCAGTGATGCCATTCAGCCATCTCATCCTCGGTCGTCCCCTTCTTCTCCTGCCCCCAATCCCTCCCAGCATCAGGGTCTTTTCCAGTGAGTCAACTCTTCACATGAGGTGGCCAAAGTACTGGAGTTTCAGCTTTAGCATCATTCCTTCCAAAGAAATCCCAGGGCTGATCTCCTTCAGAATGGACTGGTTGGATCTCCTTGCAGTCCAAGGGACTCTCAAGAGTCTTCTCCAACACCACAGTTCAAAAGCATNGTGTATGTGCACATGTGTGTGGGAAGAAGGCTCAAGGAAGATGAAATCTAATATTTGAGTCTCTGCTCTGCCTTGGCCTCTGGTGGAGTAGGCTGGGACTCCTGCCGCTACTGTATCTTTAAAGCTTTTCTTCAGTGCTGTGGAAAATCACCAGGGTGGACTATTATGACTCTGACTTAAGCCTTGGCCTCAGACTGTGCACATTTCCTGCATGGCAATGCAACAACCACCAGAAACATAACCCGCACATTAGGGAGCCAGTAAATAAATAAACCTTTACATTCCAGATCAATCCATCCAGCCTTGGACAATGACTTACGGCTTGTATTGCTAGGTTAAATATTAATCAAGGGTGCCCAAGTCAGCTTACACACAATTTCTGGAGGAAACACACAACAGCCCTGAGCCTGGTCTGTGAACACAGCCTGGGCTGCTAAAATGAGATCATTTGGACATGAAGCAGTAAAAGGAGGAGGGAGAAATTGTGGAGTAAGATGCCTTCAAAAAAACCACAAACCCACTCACTCAGATAACGTGGAAAGCTGCCCACAATCATTTTTAAAGTTGACACAAATAATCAGAGAGTGTCTCAAAGACTCCTAAATCAGTCAGTTCGGTCGCTCAGTCGTGTCTGACTGTTTGCAACCCAATGGACTGCAGCACGCCAGGCTTCCCTGTCCATGACCAACTCCCAGAGCTTGCTCAAACTCATGTTCATTGTGTCAGTGATGCCATCCAACCACCTCATCCTCTGTTGTCCCCTGCTCCTCCTACGTTCAATCTCTCCCAACATCAGGGTCTTTTCCAATGAGTCGGTTCTTCACATCAGGTGGCCAAAGTATTGGAGTTTCAGCTTCAGCATCAGTCCTTTCAATGAATATTCAGGACTAATTTCCTTTAGGATGGACTGGTTGGATCTCCTTGCAGTCCAAGGGACTCTCAAAGGTCTTCTCCAACACTACAGTTCAAAAGCATCAATTCTTCGGTGCTCAGCTTTCTTCATAGTCCAACTCTCACATCCAATGTGACTACTGGGAAAATGATAGCTTTGACTATTTGGAAATTTGTTGGCAAAGTGATGTCTCTGCTTTCTAATATGCTGTCTAGGTTGGTCATAACTTTTCTTCTAAGGAGCAAGCGTCTTTTAACTTCATGGCTGCAATCACCATCTGCAGTGATTTTGGAGCCCCCTCAAAGTAAAGTCTGTCACTGTTTCCCTTGTTTCCCCATTTATTTGCCATGAACTGATGGGACCAGATACTCTGATCTTAGTTTTCTGAATGTTGAGTTTTAAGCCAACTTTCTCACTCTCCTCTTTCACTTTCATCAAGAGGCTCCTTAGTTCTTCTTCACTTTCTGCCATAAGGATGGTGTCATCTGTGTATCTGAGGTTATTGATATTTCTCTTGGAAATCTTGATTCCAGTTTGTGCTTCATCCAGCCCAGTGATTCTCATGATGTACTCTGCATAGAAGTTAAATAAGCAGGGTGACAATATACAGCCTTGACATACTCCTTTCCCAATTTGGAACCAGTCTGTTGTTCCATGTCCAGTTCTAACTGTTGCTTCTTGACCTGCATACAGATTTCTCAAGAGGCAGGTCAGGTGGTCTGGTATTCCCATCTCTTTCAGAATTTTCCACAGTTTCTTGTGATCCACACAGTCAAAGGCTTTGGCATAGTCAATAAAGCAGAAATAGATGTTTTTCTGGAACTCTCTTGCTTTTTCGATGATCCAGCGGATGTTGGTAATTTGATCTCTGGTTCCTCTGCCTTTTCTAAAACCAGCTTGAACATCTGGAAGTTCATGGTTCATGTATTGCTGAAGCCTGGCTTGGAGAATTTTGAGCACTACTTTACTAGCGTGTGAGATGAGTGCAATTGTGCGGTAGTTTGAGCATTCTTTGGCATTGCCTTTCTTTGGGATTGGAATGAAAACTGACCTTTTCCAGTCCTGTGGCCACTGCTGAGTTTTCCAAATTTGCTGGCATATTGGTGCAGGATTTCCACAGCATCATCTTTCAGGATTTGAAATAGCTCTACGGGAATTCCATCACCTCCACTAGCTTTGTTCGTAGTGATGCTTTCTAAGGCCCACTTGACTTCACATTCCAGGATGTCTGGCTCTAGATGAGTGATCACATCATCATGATTATCTGGGTTGTGAAGCTCTTTTTTGTACAGTTCTTCTGTGTATTCTTGCCACCTCTTCTTAATATCTTCTGCTTCTGTTAGGTCCATACCATTTCTGTCCTTTATCAAGCCCATCTTCGCATGAAATATTCCCTTGAACATACAAGGAACATACAAATGTTCTTTGAAATGCTAATCAGGAATGCCAAGGTCACTGACAGGCAGGGGTGGGAAAGCATTTGGCTCATCCTCACCTGCACTCTTAGGGAAATACAGGGACCATCTTTGAGAGGAAGGCTTGCAGTACCTTTCCTTTTCTCTTTGAATGAAGGCTCTTATGAGTAAATCCTGGCTTTCTAAAGGAGAGTAACTAAGATGCTGCTGTCTTTACCCTGCTGGTGGCACACTGGACCTCAACCATGGCTGACTGGCTGTCCCACCCCATGGTACTAGCTCGAGGGCCCTGTGCCCTCCCTCCTGCTCAGGCAGCTGATCCCAGTGATGCGCAGAAGCCTCTTCCTGGCCCCCTATCTCCCAACCCTTGTCCCCAGCTTTGGCATGAATTCCCAGGACTTTCTCTTTCACCAGGAATTGTTCCATCTACAGAAAGGTAAGCATAGACAGCAGGAATGAGGCTCACAGCAATACCCTCATTCCTCGAGTGAATGATCTGCACTTTTCTCCCTTCTGAGATGAAACTCATCAGTCTCCAAGTGAGCATGAGATTCAGGCTGCGGCCAGGACTGATCTTTGGGGCTGTGGAGGCTCCTTGACGCTCTGGCATGGCCTCTGTGCATAGTTGAGGTTGGGCAAGAGATACACATTGTAAATTGTGGGTGGAGTAGATTTTAATGAACATGAAAACTATGACCTCGTTCTTGGTATTGTCATTTTCATTTCCAAATCTACCATGAAAAAAAAAAAAAAGAACTTGATATCCAAACACCCCAGAAGATACAAGGGTTGTATAAACTTATTCCTTACCAGAACTCTGTCATCTTCTTCTTTTAAAAAATCAATGTCAGGGTATTTTAGAGTAAGATGAATCATCTCTTTTATATATTATCTCCCTTCTGATGAAAAAAAATTTTTTTAAGTAAACAACTTGAGAAAGCCCCCAATTCCTCATTTCCTATTCTCTCTTCAGATTAAGTGTCCTGTCTCTTATAATCCCAATAGAAGGGAAATATATTCAACATGCATGTGACATTCTAGAGCTCATTTAAATCCACTATGTGTTTGGAATCCAGAAATATGTGGAAACACTTATACAAACTGTGGTAACAGAGCCTGTCCTGCACCCCTCTCAACAACATAGCTTTTCTTCTGCCAAGAAGATTTTTGGCAGTTTTTAAAAGGTCCACTCTATTAAAAATGTTATAGACCAAATGGTTTTCTGATTGTCTTGACTGGGGGTGCTGACTCAAGCCACAAGAGGAAGGGTTGCAGAAGTCGGATGTCTCATTTATTTACTTACATAGAGGATTGTTGCTAATAGTCAGACACTCCTCTAGAGAACAGTTTATGTGTACACCTCATAAAAAGGCAGTTAGACACTAAAGTAAAATAAGATAAAATTGTTTGTTTTAAACAAAGGCTGTTCATAGTGAGGAGATGGGTCTCCAGTGCCCCTTGTGTGTTAGAATGTTGTATTTTCTGGTTTATATGATTGTTGATGACATGGTGTGCCTTGGGGCATCACGGAGAACTTTACTAAAAGTTGCACAACACCGGCTTTTCTCTTGTGGTGTACATTCCTGACACGACACTCCTTTCATCTAGATTTGTTTCCAAAATATGTGTATGCAAATATCGAGGGGGACACACCAAGGGTATAATAGCCATTGACCAAATGTGATCCATACTTCTGCATTTGTTTTCTTTTCTCTTGACTCCAGAACAAGAACTCCTTTATGAGAAGATGAAGGGAGGACAGAGACGCAAGCGGAGGGTAACGTCTGACTGGCTGTGAGGCTGGGGGATGCCTGGAGCTTTCTGAGTGGGGCAGTTGACAGGCTGTTACCCTCGGGCGGTAACAGAAAGTAGCAGAGTCCTTTCACGTACAGTCCTGCATGGGGGCGAGGCTGAACAGTGCTCCCTAGTGATAACTGTGCCTAGAAAGTCTGCCCTTGGTTTCTGTGATGTCTTCTCCAGGCTCTGCTGCTGCTGCTCCTGCTGCTGCTGCTAAGTCGCTTCAGTCGTGTCCGACTCTGTGCGACCCCATAGACGGCAGCCACCAGGCTCCCCCATCCCTGGGATTCTCCAGGCAAGAACACTGGAGTGGGTTGCCATTTCCTTCTCCAATGCATGAAAGTCAAAAGTGAAAGTGAAGTCGCTCAGTCGTGTCCGACTCTTAGCAACCCCATGGACTGCAGCCCACCAGGCTCCTCCACCCATGGGATTTTCCAGGCAAGAGTACTGGAGTGGGGTGCCATTGCCTTCTCCAGGCTCAAGCATGTACTTTTTAGTGGCACACCAAGTTCTTTTTTAATCTTGTTGTTCTGTATCACAGTATAGCTATTACTGTACAATGTTGTGATAGTGGCAGGTAGACAGCAGAGGGACTCAGCCATACATATACATGTATCCATTCTGCCCGAAACTCCCCTCCCGTCCAGGCCGCCACATAACACTGAGCAGAGTTCCCTGTGCTGTGCCGTAGGTCCTTGTTGGTTGTTCATTTTAAATATAGCAGTGTGTACATGACCTTCCCAAACTCGCTAAGTATCCCTTCCCCCATCTCTTCCCCCATCCTTTCCCACTGGACAAGCTTAATTTTTTTTTTTAACTTTAAACTTATTTTGTATTGGAGTACAGGCATGACTATACAATGTTGTGATTGTTTCAGGTGGACAGCAAAGGGACTCAGCCATATATATACATATATCCATTCTTCCCCAAACTCCCCTCCTGTCCAGGCTGCCACATACACTGAGCAGAGTTCCCTGTGCTATACAGTAGGTCCTTTGGTTATTCATCTGGCACAGTAAGTTTTGTGGCAAATCCACCACCATCATTGCACTCACAAAAAGTCAGTTGCATGCCAGCCATGGGTGTAGATAGGGACATGGGGAGTACAAGAGTGATATGTCCTTCCTCAAAGGCTCTATATAGGTCACTGGGGGAAACTGCCCCCAAATCCATCCGCATCAATTACATAAAAACTCGAACCAGGAACCAGGAAGTGTTGAACTGCCTGCTCCAGGCAATAATTTTGAAGAAATGTCAGGGCAAAAGATGACATGAACAAATCTCATTCCTTCTGCATACTTTTTTTTCTTGGTCCAGTCAGATTGATATAAAAATCCACTAGGTCTATTTTATTTGTTTACTGACTGGAATTTGCAGGGTTAGTTATTCACCATCCCAGGGCTGCCCAAGGTGCTGTTCATTTAGCCACTACAGTGATTCCTCTTGTAAAGCTGATGTCACTTGACTTTGGGCTTTCAGTGTGTTTGATGGTGTTGAGACTGAACAAGTGGCCAGTGGTTGGTGTCTTTTTAGACAAAAGTGCCAGGCCACCTGCCATTTAAAAGCAAAATTTTGGCAGCACTGAACAGCATGTGGGATCTTAGTTCCCCCACCAGGCATTGAACCTGTGCCCCTCCCACAACCTGCTTCTGCCTATGACATTGGCAGCATGGAGTCTCAGTCACTGGGCCACCAGGGAAGTCCCGCCTGCTTTTTTTTTTTTTAATCAGATTTTAAAAGTTAAAGTCTGCTTGTTCCATAATAAAATGCTGCCAGATAGTAACCATCTTAGTTAAAATATACAAACCAAACCGTACATGCAAGGCCACTGACTATTTATCTAGACTAGGAAGTACCTGGATCCTGGCAAAATTGGGGAGTTTGGACAGTGGTCATTGTGGCCTTTCTGAATAGTTTTGCCAAGTCTAGTCCGAATGCTTGAAGAGGTGTAGGTTTTCTGGTCTCAGCATTGATTCCTCGGCCCCCAAAATGAAAAGTTCCAGGCCCCTGTGCTGCCTGACAAAATACAGAAGACCCATGGCCAGTTTTCTATTCAAGAAGCAAAGTTTTGCTTTGGCAACAGATGTTCAGAGAGTTAATGGGGTTATTCAGGGATTTTTCTTGGATGATTACAGTTTCCAGTGGTAGATGGTGGCAGGGAAGGTCTGAAGGGTGTAATGTGATCTTGAGAGAACATCAAGAAATTCTATTCCAGGAGTTCAGAATACACATAATTTACCAGTAAGATGGCTTGAATATCTCCCCGTGGTGCAATAAGGACATTTCCGAAAAGAACAGTGACCGTACTGAAATGGGTGTCTTAGCATGAAGCCTTCATCGTCTCTACTGCCTGGCTCACCATTCCTCCCGGCCTGCCTTGGTTAATGACTGCAGGTCATGACTTAGGTCATTTTTGTATGAGACCAGTGATGACCAAAACTCAGTTTGGCTAGCACACGTGTTATAAAGGATTTTACTTTGGCTTCATCGAATTTATGAAAATAGGGTCGCTTTGACCCAGAGGTATCAAGTTCTTCCTATTCTCAGACCTCTACAAAGATCCATGCTCATGCCATAAACCAGGGGCCTCTCAGGTCTGGAGGAGAAACAGAACTTACCTCCCCTGTCATCAGACCTCAGATTGTGTTCCCATCTTGATTGATGACTTTGCTCCCTCCAGTATACAAATCAATATCAAGAAATTATGGGCTTGCTATTGTGAAAAATCAGGGCTTTCTCCAGGGAAGCTCAGCATCTGCTTTGGGTTTCCAGAGGTCATTAGAGGCAAGGGTCCAATCCCAATGGTTCTATCAGTTGTGAAATAGCAGCTGTGTAACCTAGCCAGTCTCTCACCCAAGGGAGAAGGTAGATATCTAAGTGCTTTGAGTTCTTCAGAAGGTATTTAAAACCAAGTATCATCACTATTGGGCTTCCCTGGTGGCTCAGTGGTAAAGAATATGCCTGCTGATGCAGGAGACGAGGATTCGATCCCTGGGTCAGGAGATCCCCGGAAGGAGGAAATGGCACCCCACTCCAGTATTCTTGCCTAGGAAATCCCATGAACAGAGGAGCCTAGCAGGCTACAGTCCATGGGGTCACCAAAAAGTCAGACACGACTGAGAAACTGAGCATGCACACACACCATTATTATTAACTTTGTATGTAGGATTCAGTACTCAGACATTTACCAAAGAAGTTCAAGTGACTGCTCCTTTTACTTCCTCATTAATTCAGATCCTTCATTCCCTGCTTCATCTGTTGTGGCCTAGGTCTGGGCAGAAGGACTTGCCCTCATGACAGTCCCTTATCAGGATGGCTTCTCCCCAGAATTACAATAGAGCCTTGGGTGCTTTTATGTCTCTTTTAAAATTTGCTCAAATCCAGTTGAATTCCTTGTTGCTTCAAGAAGAAAAGGTCAATAAATGACCTTTTAAATGGCAACAAATTTTTAATTCTTAGGAGGTATCTTGTTAATATTTGAGATCTGCTATTTATCTTATTTAAAGAATTTGTCAACCCTTTATTTCTATATTTGATAAACATGACTATCATGAAGGGATACATGTATATGTATGACTGAGTCCCTTTGCTCGCCACCTGAAACTATCACAATATTGTTAATCAGCTATATGTCAATATCAAATTTTTTTAAATGCTCAAAAATCATATTAAAGAACATAGCTTAGAAAAAATATTTTAAGTGAATATTTCATATCCTTTTAAGTAGTTAGAAATTTCAGAATATATTTTTACTAAGAAAAAATAAAAAATATTTATAGCACTGAATATACTTTTTCAGTCCATATGTGCTCCACCTAGCTAGAGATTCTGAAATGATTCTCTGGGTTAAGCCAGGCCACTCTAGTTGACAATTCCTAATATAAAAAAGGAATTATTTAAAATATTTTAAAGATGCTTCCCAGCAAACTACTGTAGTTTGGTGACATACCACTTTTCAGATCAATGAGAACATTGCATACTTTGTAATTCTCAGTTTGTTTGTGATGCATTTTTGCAGGATAATTGGGCCTTTCATCCATACTTTTACCTATCAGAATGTGGAAGTACATTTTTAAATACCAAACTCAGTTTCCAGGCCTTCTATTTAGGAGAACGTCTGCTCAAAAGTCATAGCAGACAATGTTCCATGGGCAAGAGAGACCCCCTGTGAAATCCCTCCATTCATCCGTGGGGCCTAGAGGTGCCATGGGATTGCAGATATATTGTAACTACAGTTTCTTTCTTATATTTATGTTTAATTATTGGAAGACAACTTCAATAAACAAATGCCTTTCAAAACCTGAATTTTTGTCTGCTTGCTACATACTGTTATAAAACTCCAATTCCTCGCTCAAATCCAAACCTCAAAAAGTAGATATAAAATAAAGAAGGAATGGAAAAACATTGACTCATTCAGAATACCAACAGATGAAAAGAATTTCAGACAGTGGAGTCTTGAGTCAAAAATAAAGGAGTTAGGTAAATAAGTTCATTTGCACTTTTTTTTGATTCCACGTATAAGTGATGTCATGTGTCATTTGTCATTTGTCTTTATGTGTCTGACTTGCTTCACTCAGTATGACAGTCTCTAGGTTCATCCATGTTGCTGCAAATGGCATTCTTTTGTTCTTTTTATAGCTGCATAATATTCCATTGTATATATGTACCACATCTTCATTATCCATTCCTCTGTTGATGGGTGTTTAGGTTGCTTCCATGTCCTGCTGCTGTAAACAGTGCTGCAATGAACTTTGGAGTGCATGTATCTTTTCTAATTATGGTTTTCTCTGGGTGTATGCCCAACAGTAGATTGCTGGATCATATGATAGTTCTATTTTCAGTTTTTTCAAGGAACCTCCATACTGTTCTGCATAGTGGATGGAGAACGTACCAATTTACGTTCCTATCAGCAGTGTAGGAGAGTTCCCTTTTTTCCACACCTTTTCCAACATTTAGTGTTTGTAGATTTTTGATCATTATTCTGACCGATGAGGTAATAGCTCTGTAGTCTGGAGTCACAGATGTAAGAAACAAATTTATGGTTACAGGGAATAAAGGGGAGACAGAATAAATTGGGACTGAGATATACACATTATGCTCCCCTGGTGGCTTAGCTGGTAAAGAATCCGCCTGCAATGTGGGAGACCTGGGTTCAATACCTGGGTTGGGAAGATCCCCTGGAGAAGGGATGGCTACCCACTCCAGTATTCTGGCCTGGAGAATTGCATGGATTATATAGTCCATGGGGTCACAAAGAATCAGACACAACTGAGCAATTTTCACTATACACATTACTATACATAAAATAAGTAACCAGTAAGAACCTGCTATGTAGCACAGGAAACTCCACTCAGTACTCTGTAATGGCCTATATGGGAAGAGAATCTTAAAAAATTTAAAAAAAGAAGGGATATATGCATTTGCTGTACACTTGAAGCTAAACTGTTAATCAGCTATATTACAATAAAAAATTTTAAAAATAAAATATCACAATTTTATACATCCTAAAAATAATAATAAATAAAGAAGCTCTCTGTATAATTTCCTTTCCTTCGGCTTTTGAATTTGACTGAGAGAAGGTGACAGTGATAGCTAGAGCCCTTGATGAGTCCTTTTTAAATGGAATGCTGCTTTGGAAGAGTCAGTCACAGCAGCGGGTAATCTGTGACCACTCTTCCCATTAGGCTCCATTCTGTCCTCTTCTCTAGAACATTCTTCTTGTAAAATGGTTTAATTCAGTTTGTATTCTCTCTTCTCTAAGGCCATGGGATAATAATTTTGTTTCATGTGAGGCTTTGTATCTAAGTTAATAGTGAGGGTTTATTAGCTGGTTCACTTCAAATCTTTATTCCAAAAAAGAGAATGGGACCAAATTGTGTCTGATAATGAGTTGTGTGAAACAGTTGTGTGAAAGCCATAATTAGACACATCTGTCAGTCAGTATTTCTCTGGCTACTGAGGTATTGATTGGAGAAGGCAATGGCACCTCACTCCAGTACTCTTGCCTGGAAAATCTCATGGGTGAAGGAGCCTGGTGGGCTGCAGTCCATGTGGTCACTAAGAGTCGACACAACTGAGCGACTTCACTTTCACTTTTGACTTTCATGCATTGGAGAAGGAAATGGCAACCCACTCCAGTATTCTTGCCTGGCGAATCCCAGGGATGGGGGAGCCTGGTGGGCTGCCGTCTATGGGGTCACACAGGGTTGGACACGACTGAAGCGACTTAGCAGCAGGCTCCGCTGTTATCTGGTTAACCCAATAGGTGAGAAAGAGTTCTCGTTCACCTCTTCTGTGAGATGTCTGTATCTGGTATTCATGTATGATTCTAAACCATATATATTTTTCAGAGTGTCAATCCATATCTACAAGGACAGAGACTGGACAATGTTGTTGCAAAGAAGTCAGTCCCCCACTTTTCAGATGAAGATAAGGACCCAGAGTAAAGTGAAGACACAGTGTGGAAATTCATGTGACCTGCTATACCTCCTTGGTACTGCTTCTGCCCATGTGTTGTTAGAGCCCCTGTGAAGAGCAGCATGTTTCTAATTTAGATAAGTATGGAGGAAAAGCAAACTTATTTTGGTATTGTGTTGTCCTTCATGCCGATAGCTCTGCTTTCTGCTAAATTAGGGTAAGAGCCTGTTTTCCCCTTTAAATGTGGATCTGCAATGAGCATTAAAATTGAAGTATATGTGTCAACAACAATAAAAAGCAAATGAATGAAATGTCCTCTGATTTCTTGCAATTTAAAATGGTGTTTTGGGTGGCACTGTTTTGGCCAAGACTATAAAAAGCTGGCATTTGATTTTTTTTTTATTTTTTCCAAGTGTGGGTTTATTTCAAAATTATGAAGATTTATATATTATTTTTTATTACGTACAATAAAGCGGTTTAGCTTACAGTAAAAAGCTTTCACATTTAAAGTTTTTATTTTAAAAAGATATTTTTAAAATGTAGACCCTTAAAAACCACCAAAAAAGCTGAGGTAGGTTTATCCTTAAATATTCACATCTCAAATGCTGTTTAGAAAAAAGATTTAAAAACTGGCTAAAAATCATTTACACTTGGCAATGATTAAAATCTCGTCGTCTCTGACAGAGCGTATTAGTGACACAGAGTGAATTTACTGTCACATGGTTTAGCTTACAGTAAAAAGCTTTCACATTTAAAGTTTTTATTTTAAAAAGATATTTTTAAAATTTAGACCCTTAAAAACCACCAAAAAAGCTGAGGTAGGTTTATCCTTAAATATTCACATCTCAAATGCTGTTTAGAAAAAAGATTTAAAAACTGGCTAAAAATCATTTACACTTGGCAATGATTAAAATCTCGTCGTCTCTGACAGAGCGTATTAGTGGCACAGAGTGAATTTACTGTCACAAGCATTTAACAGTTTAATGGGTGCGTAGTTTTACCAGTATACAAAATGGTCTTAGATGGTCGGTGCAGTTGTTCTGGAGTGATCACTGTATCAGGAAAAGGACACCGCACCAAAAACAGACATCAACTTTTAAAAGGTCTTTTCAAATAGTTTCCTTCTTTTCAAACAGCTTTCAGCTCAGGAGAGAAGTACAGCACTTAATTACTGCATCCCTTGCGTATGGGATGTATGACAGACTATACCAGGTCATCGACAGGAACTGCAATATACAGAATAATACAGCCAGCCCCTTCTTATGCCACCAAAGGGCAGCACACAGGGTGAGCACGAAACAGAGAAGCATAATAACTGTTGCAAGCAATCTCGTTGTTTCAAACATTTTCTTCAGTTGTTTCACGGGTCCCATTAAAAAGCATGTACTGGCTAACGCAGCAATATTTCCAAAGGTATAAACACTGCAAAAAGCTTTATGCCTCCAGGGAGCCACAGCAATCCAGTTCCAAGGATGGAGAAGAAGATGCCACTGACGAAACATATGGCAAACCACTTCAGCCTGGTGTTGAAACTAAGCGTTGAGGCATCAAGGACCTGCGCGGTCAGGCCCTGCTCCTTCATAATAACTGTTGCAAGCAATCTCGTTGTTTCAAACATTTTCTTCAGTTGTTTCACGGGTCCCATTAAAAAGCATGTACTGGCTAATGGAGCAATATTTCCAAAGGTATAAACACTGCAAAAAGCTTTATGCCTCCAGGGAGCCACAGCAGTCCAGTTCAAGGATGGAGAAGAAGATGCCACTGACGAAGCATATGGCAAACCACTTCAGCCTGGTGTTGAAACTAAGTATTGAGGCATCAAGGACCTGCGCGGTCAGGCCTTGCTCCTCGTCGTCCTGGCCGCTTAGGACCCGCCGCAGCTTCTCCATGGCCGCGGCCGCGGCACCCGGCCCGCCCCTCCCCTCTCCTTGATTTTTATTATGCAGTTCAGTCAGCCCTTATGCACTGTTACACACCAGTAAAGGAAACAGTATCCAGGGGGAGGAGCTGACACATTTCACTTGGGTACATCTTAATAAATGTGCAAGCACAGGTATGTGAATTTTTTAAAATTTGAGGCTCTAAATTTTTAAAATTAAAAAAAATTTTTTTAAATTAAATTTAGAGCATTATATGAATGATTTCTTTGCTTACTAGGACAAAATCTTAAATATGATCTTATTTTAACAATACTGTGAAGTAAATATGGAGTCAGTATTACCAGTCCCATTTTACAGATGGTGGGACTGAGACTCAGCTTCCATGAAAAGCTGAACGTGGCACAGTCAACAAACAGGGACTAAGGTCAACTGACTCTGAGTTGTTTTATTTATCCAGCAGACTTTGGGTTTCTACCATGTGTCAGGCACAGAGCTGGGCTCTGGTGGGGGGTGGGGGCTGGCGGTGCACTGGGGACTCAGACTGGCACCAGCAAGGCCCTCAGGCAGCAAAGCATCCAATCCGTGAGCTCCAGGTAGGTCAGTCAGCTCCACACTACTTTTAAATCTCGGAATGCAGATGCAGACATGGCTTTCCTGCATGTTTCTGAAGAGTCGTGCCCCCTTCTTTCAGCTGAGCCCTCCCAAGTCAGAAAATCAATTCAGAGAAAGGCTGGTGGGAATTAGTTCATTGGTGAGATTACTTTTGTGCTCTTTATACCTCCTCACTGTACAACTGTAAAGGAGATGATGGTTTCAGGTTTTGATATCATTGGCCTCAATTTCCTTTTCTATAGAAGGGAGATGAGAGTGAGAAAGCACTCAGGGACAAAAATCATTCTTTTTTCTTTAAAAATTTTTTTTGACTGCACAACACAGCATGTGAGATCTTAGCTCTCTGATTAGGGATCGATCCTGGGTCCACTGCAGCAGAAGCACAGAGTCTTAACCACTGAACCCCCAGGGAAGTCCTAGAATGATCATTTTTCATTTTAATAAGTGAATGTGTGCTACGGGCTAAGTCGCTTCAGTCGTGTGTGACCCTTTGCGACCCTATGGACTTTAGCCTACCAGGCTACTCTGTCCATGGAATTCTCCAGGTAAGAATATTGGAGTAGGTTGCCATGCCCTCCTCCAGGGGACCTTCCCGACCCAGGGGTCAAACTCATGTCTCCTGCATTGGCAGGCAGGTTTTTTACTGTTAGCGCCACCTGGGAAACTCTAATGTTTTGATTGCTCAGTCGTGTCTGACTCTTTGTGACTCTGTGGACTGTATGTAGCCTACCAGGCTCTTCCATCCATGGGATTTTCCAGGCAAGAGTACTGGAGTGGGTTGCCATTTCCTTCTCCAGAGGATCTTCCTGACCCAGGGATCAAACCCAGGTTTCCCTCGTTGTAAGCAGATGCTTTACCATCTGAGCCACCAGGGAAGTCCTAAACTCTAATAAGTGATTATTAAATCTAAATGTCAATGATGTGTAACAGAAATAGCTTGTCCATATTTAGTTAGCAGCTGAGTCTGTTATTATCACTTATACAAATTAGGAGAGGTATTGGCACCTGCTTCAGAGTAGGAAGCATTTTTCCTAGAGGGTTTCAGCAGGTAATTTCTCCACAATCCATAGCATCATTTCAAAAGAATCATTAACACCTGATTTTTAAAGATAATTCACTCACATTCTAGAGATGTTTAGAGCTGGGAGGGTCTACCCTAGGGATTCTGTGTTTCATAAGCTTTTTTTTTTTTAACTTTACAATACTGTATTGGTTTTGCCCTACATCAACATGAATCCACCACGGGTGTACACGTGTTCCAAAATCATAAGCATTTTAATTACAGTTTATACAAGTTTCGGCTCTCTTAGAAAAAATAAAATACACTTTTTTTCCAAGATTGACCAGAAGGAAGGAAAGATGGCCAAAGACATATTCCGAAGTCAGGAGGAAGGAAGTATAAGCGAAGCAGGCGGAGGAGGTGGCTGTTTGACTCATTTGCCTTTCAAGGCCTTTTTTTTTTTTTTTTTGGCCTTTCCCTGTTTCCTAGGCTCCCTTGTCAGCTGTGGAGAAGGCAATGGCACCCCACTCCAGTACTCTTGCCTGGAAAATCTCATGGATGGAGGAGCCTGGTGGGCTGCAGTCCATGGGGTCGCTAAAAGTCAGACATGACTGAGCAACTTCACTTTCACTTTTCACTTTCATGCATTGGAGAAGAAAATGGCAACCCAGTCCAGTGTTCTTGCCTGGAGAGTCCCAGGGACGGGGGAGCCTGGCGGACTGCCATCTATGGGGTCGCACAGAGTTGGACACGACTGAAGCGACTTAGCAGCAGCAGCAGCAGCAGCAGCAGCAGCTTCTCAGCTGACATCTTGCTGGGTCTAATGTGAGGTGGCTGAGGGCAGAGTAGAAAGTGAGAAAATGAAAGAAAACAAGGTAATTCACTTTTGTGCCAAGTAGTTGCGTCTTCTCTGAGGCTCCATCTCCTGCCAGGTAAGCCTGGTCCCCCAGGGCACCAGTCATGTCACCTCTTCCCCTGGTCCCTGCAGCTAAGGAGGTCACGGTTCTGTCATATTGTTAATCTCTGGTTTATTTCGCTAACTCCTGTTTGACTTCCTGGCCCTTCTATCACCTGTATAAACCATTTTCTATATTGAATTATTTCTATGTGAAATCCTTAGGATATTTTCTATTTTCCCAACTGGTCCCTGATTGATACACTCATCCACAGGGGAATCAAGAATGAAGTATTATGGAAAAAAATTTAGAACAATTCCTGTGGGGAACAGACAAGAGAGTATTTCTTAATTGTTACAACTCCTGTGGGGAACAGACAGGAGAGTGTTTCTTAATCGTTCATGATTCACTTAGGGATATTGTTAAAACCGCACATTCTGATACAGGAGTTCCAGAAGAGCCTTCTATTTTGCATTTGTTTAAATTCATAGACAGTGCTGTTGCTGCTGGCCCTCGAACAACATCTTGAGCAGCAAGAAACAGGGAATTAGAAAAAAGTGAGTGTGTGAACTGCTCTGAGAGCCCAGTTTAGTAACTTACTCTGAGTTTGTGAGGACCCTGCCAACATGGTTTAGTAACCTTACCCAGTCACTCTCAGCACCTTGAGGGGAAGAGCTGGTAGGGTAGGCATGAGAGTGAGTCCTCCTCAACTGACACATGACAACATTAAGGAGTCGAGATTCTAAGACAAGAGGAAAAGCAATCCTGAGATGCCCCATTGTAGACACGAGGCTCTGTGAAGGGTCAGCTTGGCTCAACTGATCTGAGAAATGTCAAAAGAATTATGGAAATGATGTGACCCAAAATAAGCTTCAATAGATACAAAGGGGAATGAGAGGGAAACAGAAAAGAGTTAGCAGCCTGGGAGAAGCTGAGTTTGGATTCTCTGCAAAGCAAAAATTTCAAGTAACAGTGAACGATGTCTCTGTTGTGACAACTACAGCAAGTAGAGTTGAGTGGAGCTGACGATCGATAGGCTTGAAGTAGAAGGTCAGGGGAACCAAAGACAGAATCAGTAATGCAAGAGGTAAAGTCTTATAGGGAAGGTCAAGGGAGCAAGGTGCTGTACAAGGTCAAAGTTGTACACAGGCTTGTAGATTGCCGGCTAAATCTGAAGTCAAAGAACCTCTGACACTCACTGGGATTCTGTGCGCCTATGCATATCTGGAGGGGAGCTTTTCCTCTTACGAAGGAGTTCCAGATTCTCAAAGGGATCTGTGACCCCCCAAAACCTTAGAAATCAATGCTAAAAGTAGTACTGTAAGCCATGTTGCTTGTCACTGAGAAGTAGAAAAGTCTGTTGAGGAGCCCTTGAAAAAGGCAAGAGGGTGGAGTAAAACTTATGGGGATTTCAAAAGGAAATGTCATGGCCAGTAATCATCAATGCGCTCTAACCACCAGGTAAAAGACCAAAGAGTTAATTGCTAGTCGATCCATCAGGCCAGCAGCTCCTGAACCCACTGGTCAGTCAGATCAAACAAGAGCCAGATATTATGGGCCTCTAGACCCTAGTAATCTCACAATTGCCATAAAATTAAAGTTGATCAATACAAAATAATACTGCACTTCCTCTGACACCTAAGAACTGTGTCCTATTTAGCCACACTCTGCCCTCTGGGAGTCATCAAGCACCTGTTTAAGNTTTAAACTGTGAAATCAAGCTTACTAATTCTTTTTTCTTTCTTTTTTGACCACGTGAAGCAGCTTCAAGGTCTTAGTTCGCTCAGTAGGGATTGAACCTGAAACCCTGCAGTGGAAGGGAGGGATCTTAACTGCTGGACCATGAGGGAATTTTACAACTTTACTAATCTTGATTCAGTATTTTCTTAGTGAAATTAAATAATAAATTTGGGCATTTGTTAATAAGCACATACCTAAAATTAATGATAAAATTACATTATGATTTTAAAAATAGATTTATTTCCTCTACTGTATCTTCATTGGTTCCCTGTCTTTTCCTTAGTTCTGGCGAGTGATGTCCACTCTCTGGTTGTGGTACACAGCTTCTCATTGCAGTCGCTTCCCTTGTCTTGCAGCCCAGGCTCTAAAGCACACTGGCTTCAGTAGTTTCACCTCCTGGGCTCTACAGCTCTGGCTCAGGAGTTGAGGCTCATGGACGTAGTTGCCCCTCAGCAAGTGGGATAGCACATACCTAAAATTAATGATAAAATTACATTATGATTTTAAAAATAGATTTATTTCCTCTACTGTATCTTCATTGGTTCCCTGTCTTTTCCTTAGTTCTGGCGAGTGATGTCCACTCTCTGGTTGTGGTACACAGCTTCTCATTGCAGTCGCTTCCCTTGTCTTGCAGCCCAGGCTCTAAAGCACACTGGCTTCAGTAGTTTCACCTCCTGGGCTCTACAGCTCTGGCTCAGGAGTTGAGGCTCATGGACGTAGTTGCCCCTCAGCAAGTGGGATCTCAGACCAGGCAATAGCCCACATCCCTTGCATTGTCCAGTGGATTCTTTACCACATACCGTAGGGAGGACCACATATTGTTAAATACAGGTATTTTATAAAGATTTGAAGACATCTGTATGTTATTTTCTGCTTGTGTTACTTTTTTTTTTTTTTTTGAACTGGAATAAGAGAATGTTGACGAATTCCCTAGTGGTACAGTGGCTATGAATACGCCTGCCAATGTAGGGTGCATGGGTTCCATCCCACATCTGGGAAGATGCCTCAGAGCAACTAAGCCTATGGGCAACAACGACAGACCTGTGCCCTAGAGCCCGGGAGCCATTACTCCGGAAGCCCGCACTCTCTAGAGCCTGTGCTCCAAAACAAGAGAAGCCACTGCAAGGAGAAGCCTGGGCACTGCAGCTGCAACTAGAGAAAGCCCACTCACAGCAAAGAGCCAACATAAGCAAAATAAATGAGCTTGAAAGAGAAATAGAATGTTCACAAAGTTGCTGAAAGAAGAAGCATAATGAAAGAAGAGAATGGGAACCGACTCCAGTATTCTTACCTGGAGAATTCCATGGATAGAGGAGCTGGCGGGCTTCCGTCAGTGGGGTTGCAAAGAGTGTGGCAGGAGTAGGCAGGTAAAGAACCACTTCCACACAGCAGATTGAGCTCTGAGAAACAAATCTAAGTGTCTAGCTTTCCTCCTGCGTGTTCTTCAGTGACTTGAGTAGCTTTTGGAAATAAAGTCCTAAATCCGTAGATCTTGCATAAATTAGCCTCTGCCTGGATCACCCCATGTACATTCCCTGTGTCCTAGTCACACTGGCTGACTTTCTGTTCAGTGAATACCTTCCTGCCTCAGAGCTGGCACTCAGGCTGTTCTCTCTGCTTGCAACACTCTTCTGTTTCGCACCTTGCCAATCCTAAGTGTTTCTTCCTCACAGAGACCTTGTTTGATTTCTCAATGTAGCTTAGACTTTCTGTTTAATCTTGTCTTAACGCCGGGCCTGTGTCAGAGCACTTATTTCAGTAGTAACGTTAAAATTGTGGATGAAAGCGGCTGGCTGGCTGTTAGTTGAAGAAATTGGCTGCTAGACAGTGAGCTCCATCATGTTCACTGCTACATTTCAAGTTTGAGGCATAAAGCTGACGGTGAATGAATTTTGATAGAATGAAAGAAAAAAATAAAAACAACTCTTCTTGTTTCAGTCAATTGTGTGTTTCCACATGCATGCATGAAGGCATGGATATGTAACTATGTGGTTTTATTACAAAAACATCCTCTCATCAATAATGGTGTATGCTTTGTAGCAGTGTCAGTTGTATCTTAAGTGTATTTCATTGTGTTAAGTTTTATCTGCATCATCACATGAATGATGTAAATTGTAGTAAGATTATTGACATTGTGAGGGTTGCAATGGGAGAGGGTGTGACCCTGTATCATGACCATTTATACTTTTCTATTCTACTTCAGCTTCCTTGAACTTGTTTCAGATATTTTCAGGAAACTCTCTGTGGATGCTGCTTCCTTCTCTGTAGTTAACTGGTTGATTCTTTAGGTTCCGTTGTCACTCTCAACCACCTGAGCTCAGGTGCTGTTGCCTCATTTCTTAAGAGTTTGATCTGAGCGATTTGTTAGAGTGACAGAATTTACTCGTCAGGGTGACTGCAGTCATGAAATTAAAAGACGCTTGCTCCTTGGAAGAAAAGTTACGACCAACCTAGATAGCATGTTGAAAAGCAGAGACAGTGCTTTGCCAACAAAGATCTGTCTTGTCAAGGCTATGGTTTGTAAATAATAGCCAGGACATGGAAGGAACCAAAATGTCCATTGGCAGATGAATGGATGAGAATGCTGTGGTACATTTACACAATGAATTATTACTCATCCATTCAAAGGAATACATTTGAATCAGTTCTAATGAGGTGCATGAAACTGGAGCCTGTTATACAGAGTGAAGTAAGCCTGAAAGAAAAACACCAAAACAGTATAGTAACATATATATATATATTACATTGGGGTACACGTGTCTCTTTCAATTCTGGTTTCCTCAGTGTGTATGCCCAGCAGTGGGATCGCTGGATCATAAGGCAGTTCTATTTGCAAGTTTTTAAGGAATCTCCACACTGTTCTCCATAGTGGCTGTACTTATTTGCATTCCCACCAACAGTGTAAGAGGGTTCCCTTTTCTCCACACCCTCTCCAGCATTTATTGCTTGTTGACTTTTGGATCACAGCTATTCTGACTGGTGTGAAATGGTACCTCATTGTGGTCTTGATCTGCATTTCTCTGATAATGAGTGATGTTGAGCATCTTTTCATGTGTTTGTTAGCCATCTGTATGTCTTCTTTGGAGAAATGTCTATTTAGTTCTTTGGCCCATTTGTTTGATTGGGTCATTTATTTTTTCGAGTTGAGCTGCATAAGCTGCTTGTATATTTTTGAGATTAGATGTTTGTCCGTTGCTTCATTTGCTATTATTTTCTCCCATTGAGAAGGCTGTCTTTTCACCTCGCTTATAGTTTCCTTTGTTGTGCAGAAGCTTTTAATTTTAATTAGATCCCATTTGTTTATTTTTGCTATTATTTCCAGTATTCTGGCAGGTGGATCATAGAGGATCGTGCTGTGATTTATGTCAGAGAGTGTTTTGCCTATGTTCTCCTCTACGAGTTTTATAGTTTCTTGTCTTACGTTTAGATCTTTAATCCATTTTGAGTTTATTTTTGTGTATGGTGTTAGAAAGTGATCTAGTTTCATTCTTTTACAAGTGGTTGACCAGTTTTCCAGCACCACTTGTTAAAGAGATTGTCTTTAATCCACTGTATATTGTTGCCTCCTTTGTCGAATATAAGGTGTCCATATGCACCATCTAATTTAAACTGTGAAATCAGGCTTACTAATTCGTTTTTCTTTCTTTTTTGACCACATGATGCAGCTTCAAGGTCTTAGTTCGCTGAGTAGGGATCGAACCTGAAACCCTGCAGTGGAAGTGAGGGATCTTAACCGCTGGACCATGAGGGAATTTTACAACTTTACTAATCTTGATTCAGTATTTTCTTAGGGAAATTAAATAATAAATTTTGGCATTTGTTACTAAGTACATACCTAAAATTAATGATAAAAATTACATTATGATTTTAAAAATAGATTTATTTCCTCTACTGTATATTCATTGCTTCACTGTCTTTTCCCTAGTTCTGGCGAGTGGTGTCCACTCTCTGGTTGTGGTGCACAGCTTCTCATTGCAGTCGCTTCTCTTGTCTTGCAGCCCAGGCTCTAAAGCACACTGGCTTCAGTAGTTTCACCTCCTGGGCTCTATAGCTCTGGCTCAGGAGTTGAGAACTCATGGGCTTAGTTGCCCCTCAGCATGTGGGATCTCAGACCAGGCAATAGCCCACATCCCTTGCATTGTGCAGTGGGTTCTTTACCACATACCGTAGGGAGGACCACATATTGTTAAATACAGGTATTTATAGAGACATCTGTATGTTATTTTCTGTTTGTATTACTTTTTATTCTTTTTGAACTAGAATAAGATAATGTTGACGAATTCCCTGGTGGTACAGTGGCTAAGAATACGCCTGCCAATGTAGGGTGCGTGGGTTCCATTCCACATCCGGAAGATGCCTCAGAGCAACTAAGCCCATGGGCCACAACGACGGACCTGTGCCCTAGAGCCGGGGAGCCATTACTCCGGAAGCCCGCACTCTCTAGAGCCTGTGCTCCAAAACAAGGGAAGCCACTGCAAGGAGAAGCCCGGGCACTGCAACTGCAACTAGAGAAAGCCCACTCACAGCAAAGAGCCAACATAAGCAAAATAAATGAGCTTGAAAGAGAAATAGAATGTTGACAGAGTTACTGAAGGAAGAAGTAAAATAAAGAAGAGAATGAGAACCCACTCCATTATTCTTGCCTGGAGAATTCCATGGATAGAGGAGCTGGCGGGCTGCTGTCAGTGGGGTTGCAAAGAGTGTGGCAGGAGTAAGCAGGTAAAGAACCACTTCCACACAGCAGGTTGAGCTCTGAGAAACAAATCTAAGTGTCTAGCTTTCCTCCTGCGTGTTCTTCAGTGACTTGAGTAGCTTTTGGAATAAAGTCCTAAATCCATAGATCTTGCATAAATTAGCCTCTGCCTGGCATCACCCCATGCACATTCCCTGAGTCCTAGTCACACTGTCTGACTTTCTGTTCAGTGAATATCTTCCTGCCTCAGAGCTGGCACTCAGGCTGTTCTCTCTGCTTGCAACACTCTTCTGTTTCGCACCTTGCCAATCCTAAGTGTTTCTTCCTCACAGAGACCTTGTTTGATTTCTCAATGTAGCTTAGACTTTCTGTTTAATCTTGTCCTAACACCGGGCCTGTGTCAGAGCACTTCTTTCAGTAGTAACGTTAAAATTGTGGATGAAATCGGCTGGCTGGCTGCTAGTTGATGAAATTGGCTGCTAGACTGTGAGCTCCATCATGTTCACTGCTACATTTCAAGTCTGAGGCACAAAGCTGACGCTGAATGAATTTTGATAGAATGAAAGAAAAAAATAAAAACAACTCTTCTTGTTTCCGTCAGTTGTGTGTTTCCACATGCATGCACGAAGGCATGGATATGTAACTCCGTGGTTTTATTACAGAAACATCCTCTCATCAATAATGGTGTATGCTTTGTAGCAGTTTCAGTTGTATCTTAAGTGTATTTCGTTCTGTTACGTTTTTTGTGCATCGTCACATGAATGATGTAAATTGTAGTAAAATTATTGACATTGTGAGGTTGCGATGGGAGAGGGTATGACCCTGTATCGTGACCATTTATGCTTTTCTACTCTACTTCAGCTTCCTTGAACTTGTTTCAGATATTTGCAGGAAACTCTCTGTGGATGCTCTTTCCTTCTCTCGTAGTTAACTGGTTGATTCTTTAGGTTCCGTTGTCACTCCCAACCACCTGTGCTCAGGTGCTGTTGCCTTATTTCTTAACAGTTTGATCTGAGTGATTTGTTAGAGTGACAGAATTTACTCCCCAGGGTGACTGCAGTCATGACATTAAAAGACGCTTACTCCTTGTAGATAGCATGTTGAAAAGCAGAGATAGTACTTTGCCAACAAAGATCTGTCTTGTCAAGGCTATGGTTTGTACAGTAGCCAGGACATGGAAGGAACCAAGATGTCCATTGGCAGATGAATGGATGAGAAAGCTGTGGTACATTTACACAATGGATGCACCATCTAATTTCAACTGTGAAATCAGGCTTACTAATTCTTTTCTCTTTCTTTTTTGACCACATGATGCAGCTTCAAGGTCTTGGTTCGCTGAGTAGGGATCAAACCTGAAACCCAGCAGTGGAAGTGAGGGATCTTAACCACTGGACCATGAGGGAATTTTACAACTTTACTAATCTTGATTCAGTATTTTCTTAGGGAAATTAAATAATAAATTTTGGCATTTGTTACTAAGTACATACCTAAAATTAATGATAAAAATTACATTATGATTTTAAAAATAGATTTATTTCCTCTACTGTATATTCATTGCTTCACTGTCTTTTCCCTAGTTCTGGCGAGTGGTGTCCACTCTCTGGTTGTGGTGCACAGCTTCTCATTGCAGTCGCTTCTCTTGCTTGCAGCCCAGGCTCTAATGCGTACTGGCTTCAGTAGTTTCACCTCCTGGGCTCTACAGCTCTAGCACAGGAGTTGAGACTCATGGGCTTAGTTGCCCTTCAGCATGTGGGATCTCAGACCAGGCAATATCCCACATCCCTTGCATTGTCCAGTGGATTCTTTACCACATACCATAGGGAGGACCACATATTGTTAAATACAGGTATTTATAAGGATTGTAAGACATCTGTATGTTATTTTCTGTTTGTATTACTTTTTATTTTTTTTGAACTAGAATAAGATAATGTTGATGAATTCCCTAGTGGTACAGTGGCTATGAATACGCCTGCCAATGTAGGGTGCGTGGGTTCCATCCCACATCTGGGAAGATGCCTCAGAGCAACTAAGCCCATGGGCCAGAACGACGGACCTGTGCCCTAGAGCCGGGGAGCCATTACTCCGGAAGCCCGCACTCTCTAGAGCCTGTGCTCCAAAACAAGGGAAGCCACTGCAAGGAGAAGCCCGGGCACTGCAACTGCAACTAGAGAAAGCCCACTCACAGCAAAGACCCAACATAAGCAAAATAAGTGAGCTTGAAAGAGAAATAGAATGTTGACAAAGTTACTGAAGGAAGAAGTAAAATAAAGAAGAGAATGGGAACCCACCCAAGTATTCTTGCCTGGAGAATTCCATGGATAGAGGAGCTGGCAGGCTGCCGTCAGTGGGGTTGCAAAGAGTCTGGCATGAGTAAGCAGGTAAAGAACCACTTCCACACAGCAGATTGAGCTCTGAGAAACAAATCTAAGTGTCTAGCTTTCCTCCTGCATGTTCTTCAGTGACTTGAGTAGCTTTTGGAATAAAGTCCTAAATCTGTAGATCTTGCATAAATTAGCCTCTGCCTGGCATCACCCCATGCACATTCCCTGAGTCCTAGTCACACTGTCTGACTTTCTGTTCAGTGAATATCTTCCTGCCTCAGAGCTGGCATTCAGGCTGTTCTCTCTGCTTGCAACACTCTTCTGTTTCCCACCTTGCCAATCCAAGTGTTTCTTCCTCGCAGAGACCTTGTTTGATTTCTCAATGTAGCTTAGACTTTCTGTTTAATCTTGGCATAACGCCGGGCCTGCGTCAGAGCACTTCTTTCAGTAGTAACGTTAAAATTCTGGATGAAATCGGCTGGCTGGCTGCTAGTTGATGAAATGGGCTGCTAGACAGTGAGCTCCATCATGTTCACTGCTACATTTCAAGTTTGAGGCACAAAGCTGACGCTGAATGAATTTTGATAGAATGAAAGAAAAAAATAAAATAACTCTTCTTGTCTCCCGTCAGTTGTGTGTTTCCACATGCATGCATGAACGCGTGGATATGTAACTCCATGGCTTTATTACAAAAACATCCTCTCATCAATAATGGTGTATGCTTTGTAGCAGTTTCAGTTGTATCTTAAGTGTATTTCGTTCTGTTAAGTTTTTTGTGCATCGTCACATGAATGATGTAAATTGTAGTAAAATTATTGACATTGTGAGGGTTGCAATGGGAGAGGGTGTGACCCTGTATCATGACCATTTATGCTTTTCTATTCTACTTCAGCTTCCTTGAACTTGTTTCAGATATTTTCAGGAAACTCTCTGTGGATGCTCTTTCCTTCTCTCGTAGTTAACTGGTTAATTCTTTAGGTTCCGTTGTCACTCCCGACCACCTGTGCTCAGGTGCTGTTGCCTTATTACTTAACAGTTTGATCTGAGCGATTTGTTAGAGTGACAGAATTTACTCCCCAGGGTGACTGCAGTCATGAAATTAAAAGACGCTTACTCCTTGGAGGAAAAGTTATGACCAACCTAGATAGCATGTTGAAAAGGAGAGATAGTACTTTGCCAACAAAAATCTGTCTTGTTAAGGCTATGGTTTGTATAATAGACAGGACATGGAAGGAAACAAGATGTCCATTGGCAGATGAATGGATGAGAAACCTGTTGAACATTTACACAATGGATTATTACTCATCCATTAAAAGGAATACATTTGAATCAGTTCTAATGAGGTGCATGAAACTGGAGCCTGTTTACAGAGTGAAGTAAGCCAGAAAGAAAAACACCAAAACAGTATACTAACATATATATATATGGAATTTAGAAAGAAGGTAACGCTAACCCTGTATGTGAGACAGCAGAAGAGACACATGTCTTGAACAGTCTTCTGGACTCTGTGGGAGAGGGTGAGGCAGGATGATATGGGAGAATGGCATTGAAACGTAAAATATCATATGTGAGTCAGATCACCAGTCCAGGTGTGATGCATGACACAGGGTGCTCGGCGGTGGTGCACTGGGATGACCCAGAGGGATGGTATGGGGAGGGAGGTGGGAGGAGGGTTCAGGATGGGGAACACATGTATGCTCATGGCAGGTTCAAGTCAATGTATGGCAAAACCAATACAATATTGTAAAGTAAAATAATTAATTAAAATATAAATAAACTCACTGTGGACTTTGTCATCTCTGAAGACACCAGTCTTGCTATAAGTCATCTAGATAGTGAATGCCACTCAGTCGTGTCCGACTTTTTGAGACCCACGGTCGGTAGCCCAGCAGGTTCCGCCGTCCATGGGATTTTCCAGGCAAGAATTCTGGAGTAGGCTGCCATTTCCTTCTCCAGTGGACTTTCCCAACCCAGGGATCAAACCCGAGTCTCCTGCGTTGCAGACATACGCTTTACCATCTGATCCACCAGGGAAGCCAAAGCAAAATTAAGTAATTAAAAAATAAATAAAGTCACTGCAGACTTTGTCATGTCTGATAACACCAGTCTTGCTGTATCTCATCGAGATAGTGAATGCCACTGCAGTGTGTTGAATGTTAACACTTCTGCATAGACAACCCAGTATTGCTTTTAATTTCTGTATTTTTCATGTCCACATACGTGACAATTTCATGTTGATTGCAGGATATCATAATCTTAGGAAAAAGAGAAAATTATAAATTAGATTGCAGACCAACAGTTTGCTTCAAGCAGCTTTTAAAGTGTCTATCAGAGTATTACTTCATCTGAATTGAGCTTTACCCCTCTCACCTGTTCTCATTTTGTGTGAAACTAAGAATCTTCCTCAGGGCCCATTGGTGAAATGTGTTTTCCTTTCAGGCACAGGTGACCTTCGAGGATGTGTTCATAGATTTCACTCCTGAGGAGTGGGAATGCCTGGACCCTGCCCAGAGGACCTTGTACCAGGACGTGATGGTGGAGACCCTCAGGAACCTGCTGTCTGTGGGTGAGGATCACTTCCCTCTGAAGTGGGGATCTGCCCTGGGGTATCTGCATGTTCCCTCTATGCCTTTTGAGATCTCCTGTTTTTCTTGACCTTTCTGACTCCCACATGTAAAGCTTCCTGATTGGCATCAGGAGTTTAAACGTGTCTCTCCTTGAGGTGACCTGCCCACTGTGTGATGCACAAGGAGTTTCTCCACAGCTTGAGTGTTTATAAAGCTGATTTCAAACTTTGAAATATCCAGTTGCCTGTTTTCTAGCCCTGTGTTCTTGGTTCAGTAGTTCTTCGATAAGAACTAGATACCTGCTGCATATTATACTGTATATTATACTGTTCCCTGTGCATTCAGAAGGAGGCAGAGAGTAAATTCATTTGAGAAGTATTTTTCTGTCGGTTTATAACGTCCTCACTCCTTGGCTGACAAAAGAGCTGCATTCTACACCTGCCAGTGCAGGAGAGACAGGTTGGATCCTTGGTCTGAGAAGATCTTATACTGTATATTATACTGTTCCCTGTGCATTCAGAAGGAGGCAGAGAGTAAATTCATTTGAGAAGTATTTTTCTGTCGGTTTATAACGTCCTCACTCCTTGGCTGACAAAAGAGCTGCATTCTACACCTGCCAGTGCAGGAGAGACAGGTTGGATCCTTGGTCTGAGAAGATCGCACACGTCACAGATCAGCCATGCCTGTGTGCCTCAACTACGAGCCAGCACTCTAGAGCCTAGAAGCTGCAACAGCTGAGCCCACATGGGACAACTACTGAAGCCCATGCACCCAGGAGAAGCCGCAGCAAGTGAGGAGCATGAGCACTGCAACTGGAGCATAGCCGCTACTTGCTCAACTTGGAGAAAAGACCAAGTAGCAACGAACACTCCCCCAAACCAAAAGAAATGAATATAGCAATGTATTAAAAATAGCAGACACATTTATTTAAAAAAAAGAGAGAGCGAGGTTGGATTCTGGAAGAAGCCACAGTATATGGCATTACTTCCGAGGAGGAAGTTCTGTTTTTGATCTGGACGTTATCTCCATTCTTGTGGCACAAGGAAGAAGAGCCCTGGATTGTGGAGAATGAGGTGCTAATAGCAAACATCCAGATGAGTGGGAAAGTATCCACAGTGTGATCACAGGTCAAATGTCACAAGAACAGAGAAGAAGCCACACCATTCATGGTGTTTGGGAAACTCTCCAAGTGGGAGAGTTCTGTGCGAAAACAGATGTTTAATATTCGTGAACCCTCACAGGAGATTTTTCTTCTCCGTAACTCAGGGCTCTGTTCTTCGACACGTGAAATGTACAGCACCCTCCAGTGGTGCTATAGCACCCACAAAGATGAAGGGAAGATATATATGTTTTTTAGGCCTGTTCTGGGTCTTTTTTGCTGTGTGGTCTTTTGTCTATTTGAGACGTGTGAGAGCTACTCTCTAGAGTGGGAAGCTGCTTTCTCATTGTGGTGGCTTCTTTCGTTGTGAAGCCCAGGCCCTAGGCACACAGGCTTGAGGAGTTTTACCACACAAGGTCAGTACCTGTGGCTCATTAACTTTGTCTCCGTGACATGTGAGATGTTCCCAGAACAAGAATCAAACCCATGTCTCCTGCATTACTAGCAGATTCTTACCAGGGAGCCACCAGGGTGTTAGGGAAATTCAATAAATAGTCTTGTTTAGGCTTCAAGACAAAGCAGTGCATTCCTCTGACCTAGCTTCGAACGTGCA
This sequence comes from Aepyceros melampus, assembly GCA_006408695.1. NCBI lineage: Eukaryota > Metazoa > Chordata > Mammalia > Artiodactyla > Bovidae > Aepyceros > Aepyceros melampus. Next base: position 284,450 of record SJXQ01003216.1, read on the forward strand.
TGGAAAGTGCCCTGAGTGTGAATGTCCTGACTCTCTCCTGTGAGTGCAGGTCTTGCAGCACCATAGATAAGATAGAGGACAAATCTTGAGATTGTTCAGCCTTTGCAGGGGCCTTTGCCAACCAAGCCCTAGGCTTAGCACCCTCCAAGTTGGCTTCTGGATCCTTCTATCTGCCTGCTGCTGCTAAGTCACTTCAGTCGTGTCCGACTCTGGGAAGAGCCATAGACGGCAGCCCACCAGGATCTCCGGTCCCTGGGATTCCCCAGGCAAGATAAATGTAGTGGGATGCCATTTCTTTCTCCAGTTCTCTCTGTCTACCATGAGGTCATAAAGGTAACTTAAAACTACAAAAAGAACTGTGCGATTTGTGAGGATGATTATCCATATTACAATGTCACATTATATTTGGCTGATCAAATCTTCACTTTCGAAGTCAACTCTTTAGCCAGCCCACAGCTCCAATAGTGTCCCCATACTGCCCTTTCTCTCTCCATTCTTTGTCTTGTCGTGGCCTTACACTTCTCCCATGTTGGCTCCTGGATCCTTCTCTCTGCCTGCTGCTGCTAAGTCACTTTAGTCGTGTCCGACTCTGTGCGAACCCATAGACGGCAGCCCACCATTCTCCCCTGTCCCTGGGATTCTCCAGGCAAGAACAATGTAGTGGGTTGCCAATTGCTTTCTCCAATTCTCTCTGTCAACCGTGAGGTAAATAAAGGTAACTTAAAACTGTAAAAAGATCTGTGCGATTTGTGAGGATGATTATCCATATTACAATGTCATGTTATATTTGGCTGATCAAATCTTTACTTTTTAAGTTGACTCTAGCCAGCCCACAGCTCCAATAGTGTCCCCATACTGCCCGTTTTCTCTCCATTCTTTGTCCTGTTGTGGCCTTACACTGCTCCCAACCCCCCTGTCTCCCTCTCCATCAGCTGGTCCCCTTCTAAGTGCCCCTGTGTCTGAGGGGGCAGGGGAGCCCAGGTTCCCCAACTCTAGCAAGTTTGTTAACCCCTTTAGATTCTTCTAACCAAAGACCCCCATCATCCTGGAGAGACATTCCAAGATTTTATCAGTCCTTCTGTCCCTTTTATCACAGTCAATTTGAGCACTGTTCAATCTGTATTGTAGCCATAAAGCTGTGACTATAGAAAGAAAAGATAACTTGTTTGATACAGGATGGCCATGATGTTGTTTAGACTCTGGAGAAAACTGGTTAACATGATTTTTTTTCCTTTGAAAGTGCAAAACCAGTTCTTTTTACATGTGGAATTTAAAAGAGCAAGCTTGTTATAAAGGCCTGCGGCAAAAAAAGCTGAACGTTAATCTTTGCCAGGGCTTCCCAGATGACTCCAGTGGTAAAGAACCTGCCAGCCCCTGGGGAAGACACAGGAGACGTGGATTTGATCCCTGGGTAGGGAAGATCCCCTGGAGGAGTGAATGGAACCCGCTCCAGTATTCTTGCCTAGACAGTCCCATCATGGACAGAGGAGCCTGGTTTTTTTTTCCTTTGAAAGTGCAAAACCAGTTCTTTTTACATGTGGAATTTAAAAGAGCAAGCTTGTTATAAAGGCCTGCGGCAAAAAAAGCTGAACGTTAATCTTTGCCAGGGCTTCCCAGATGACTCCAGTGGTAAAGAACCTGCCAGCCCCTGGGGAAGACACAGGAGACGTGGATTTGATCCCTGGGTAGGGAAGATCCCCTGGAGGAGTGAATGGAACCCGCTCCAGTATTCTTGCCTAGACAGTCCCATCATGGACAGAGGAGCCTGGTGGGCTAGAGTCCACGGGGTTGCAGGGGTTGGACAGGACTGAAGCGACCCTGCATAGCATGCAACCTATGCCATGTCCTTGAAGTACGTAACTCATGTTTCCAGGGATTTCAGTCTTGGGCACATTAGAATTTTAAACCTCGGGGCAGGGGGTGGGAACAAAAAGGTGAAAGAGACATTTTAAATCTCAAGCAGGAAAGTATGAGGGCTCTCATGTCTGTCGATCTGCATTTATGTTTGTCTCAGTGTGTGTCTTTGTGTTTGGATAATATTGCTAAGGTTAATTTGTAAATGAGCTCTAATTCAATTGTTTGTAAAAAAAAAAAAGTAAGCACTTTCAAATCAAACAATTACAAGAGAAATTAACCTAAATGAATTTCAGGTTCACGTGAATTGGGAAATATTCAATATTAAATAGCTAGTATTAGTGTTTGTTTGCTAATCTAATAAAGAAGTGTCTTGAGTCTTCAACATTGTCTGATACTTTTGTTGTACTTAGGTTTAATGTTAAGCAAGTTTGTCAACAGTTAACTCAAGTGAAGAAAGTTTAAGGAAAGTATGCAAATGCAATTGGAGCTTTTAAATAAACTCTGTTAAGAATGATTATACTTTAGAAATGTCTGTCTAAAATAGTCTGTCCAGATTTGAACACCTGAACTCCTGCTGCTGCTGCTAAGTCACTTCAGTCGTGTCCGACTCTGTGCGACCCCACAGACGGCAGCCCACCATGCTCCCCTGTCCCTGGGATTCTCCAGGCAAGAATACTGGAGTGGGTGCCATTTCCTTCTCCAATGCATGAAAGTGAAAAGTCAAAGTGAAGTTGCTCAGTTGTGTCCGACTCCTAGAGACCTCATGGAATGCAGCCTACCAGACTCCTCTGTCCCTGGGATTTTCCAGGCAAGAGTACTGGAGTGGGGTGCCATTGCCTTCTCCAACCTGAACTCCTAGGGTTGTGCTAAACTAAGTAATGAAAGTTCATTGAACATCTAGGTCATTTCCAAATGAAATAAGATTCTGAAACGCAGATTACTGAAAACTCATTTCCTCTTACAGACAAATTAAAAGAGATTTTGGACTATTAATGAATACGTTTGATGCCACCGTGAGACGTTCTCTCTAAGAAAGGAAATATTCTTAGACATTATCACTGGTATTTATGTTCACCAGACTACAAAATGCTAATATATCTGATATCTCATGACTGCTTGAGGAAAGTAAGATGTGTGTTTTTAGTAAGAAAAGTATGAGAAATGTGAGCCAATCACCTTTGTCCCACCTGGTTAATTTGTCTCAGGACCCTCCTCTTGGGTACACAGGCACACCCTGGATCTTGAAGTAAAGGCGTCTCAGAGAAGCAACACTCATCATGGCCTGGACTGATCCTCTGAGTTTTAACTCCAAGGCACCCTTCTGCACTTGTGTATTGTCTCCAGTATCAGACAGCGTGTTTTCCTTTCTTTGTCCTTGCTATGATTATTCCCTTGAATTAAGAGACAAACTGGCTGTTTACCCTGTTTTTGTTGGCTATACGTTCCTCAACCGGAGCCCACCTATCTCTTATCTCAAGGCATGCAAAGAGGAGGGTGGCTGATTGTAGATGTCCCACCTGTAGCCCATCCAACTCCTACCTCAAAATTACATTTTATTAAGGAAAATGAAAAGTACTTCTGACTTACAGATAGATGGCTGTTTATAAAGGAACAAAATGATTTTTTTTTTTTTTCAACCGGAGCCCACCTATCTCTTATCTCAAGGCATGCAAAGAGGAGGGTAGCTGATTGTAGATGTCCCACCTGTAGCCCATCCAACTCCTACCTCAAAATTACATTTTATTAAGGAAAATGAAAAGTACTTCTGACTTACAGATAGATGGCTGTTTATAAAGGAACAAAATGATTTTTTTTTTTTTAAAGAGAGGTTTCATGGAAAGTGGACTCCCAGAAAAGAGATCCCAAAAGGCGAGGTCTTTATATGTTCTGCAACAATCTGTCATTTGACTGCTGTCAATTTTGTTGCTTGACTTTGGGTAACATGTGATGAGGTATTTCAAAGGGATTTCCTTCCCCTTGTTCCCCTCCTGTGGTAATCAGTGCTGGAAGGTGGCACTAAAAAAAAAAACCACAGAACAACAACAAAAAATAAAATTCATTGGTTTTTGTCTTTGTTGCTTCACGGGATTTTCTCGATTTGCAGTGAGTAAGGGCTACCCTGTAGTTAAAATTCATGAACTTGTCATGTTACAGTTGCATGAACACTGTTTGGAAAAGTGTTTAATATTTTATTTTTTTAGATTATTTTAGGGGATTCCCTGAGAGTCCAGTGGATAGGATTCAGTAGTTTCCCTGCAGCTAGCCTGGATTTAATCCATGGTCAGGGAACCAAGTTCTCAGAAGCCACATGGTCTAGCAAAAAATATACATATATATATACATATATATATATCGAGAGTGAGTTTCCAGAATTCTTTATTTTCGGAATGCAGTATTTGTTGAACAGTTACTAACTGCCATTTATTTTTTACATTATTCATTAGAATGCTTCTTTTGCGTTGTTTACCATTCGAACATATTGCGTGTTTGATGCTTGTTTGCTCAGTTGCTCAGTCCTGTCTGACGCTTTGTGATCTCATGGACTGTAGGCTACCAAGCTTTCCTATCCATGGGATTTTTTTCAGACAAGAATAGTGCACTTGGTTGGGATTTCCTGCTCCAGTAAAAAAAAACCACAGAACAACAACAAAAAATAAAATTCATTGGTTTTTGTCTTTGTTGCTTCACGGGATTTTCTCGACTTGCAGTGAGTAAGGGCTACCCTGTAGTTAAAATTCATGAACTTGTCATGTTACAGTTGCATGAACAGTTTTTGGAAAAGTGTTTAATTTTTTATTTTTTTAGATTATTTTAGGGGATTCCCTGAGAGTCCAGTGGATAGGATTCAGTAGTTTCCCTGCAGCTAGCCTGGATTTAATCCATGGTCAGGGAACCAAGTTCTCAGAAGCCACATGGTCTAGCAAAAAATATGCATATATATATACATATATATATCGAGAGTGAGTTTCCAGAATTCTTTATTTTCGGAATGCAGTATTTGTTGAACAGTTACTAACTGCCATTTATTTTTTACATTATTCATTAGAATGCTTCTTTTGCGTTGTTTACCATTCCAACGTATTGCGTGTTTGATGCTTGTTTGCTCAGTTGCTCAGTCCTGACACTTTGTGATCTCATGGACTGTAGGCTACCAAGCTTTCCTATCCATGGGATTTTTTTCAGACAAGAATAGTGCACTTGGTTGGGATTTCCTGCTCCAGGGGATCTTTCCGACCCAGGGATTGTATCTCCCTGTGCCGTGTCTTCTGCGTTGGCAGGCAGCTTGTTTACCACTGAGTCACCTCTCTAGTCCTGTATGTTCTTTACCATTTCAATGTGTATAAATATGCATAAACCATCAGTTTCTCCTCAATTATGAGACAGCAGTGTGTTTAGTACAAAGTAGGATGAGTTTTGAGGTCATGGTGGGAAAATATGTTTTCTTTGAGAACTGACATGAGTTTGCATAAAATGATTATTTTCTGATTGTGTTTGAAACTGCACTACCCTAAAATTAATTTGAATTACATATGGTCATTCGTTTTGAAAGAGTTCTATTCCTTTAGTGTTCTGTAGTTTGAAGATCATCTTTGTAATTCTGTTAGGACGGATATGACTTTTGGTATAAAAGTCATGTGTTTGACAAGAAATAATTTTATTTATGAATTGCAACTAATAGAATATCTGTGGTTCTTTATGTTTTGTAGATATGCCTCATACAGAGATGATCAAGAAATTACAGGCAAAAGCAGACAGTGGTAAAGGGGAAATTTTTCAGAGTGATGTTTGGAAGAGCTGAAAGCCTTGAAAGCAAAGATTTTCACCTCAGGAAGATCCAGGAAAATATAGATGACTTTGATTGTCTGCAGACAGATGATGAAAGAAACGACAAAGGATTGTCTACATCCCATAACAAAAACCTCACTGATGGAAGAGATCATCATCGTAGAAGTGAGACAGAAAATGGAACTTTTGAAAGGCACAGGTCAAGCTTTCAGGATGAATTGCAGATGATGCAATCTGAAGGGATAATTTTTGAATGTAGTCAAGTTGTGACAGACGTCAGCGCCTCAGGTTTCCCATCTCAGAGAACTTGTAATGTCTGCCAAGGCTTCACTCATAAAGATGAGAATGCTGTTATGCATCCTTCAGAATGGTTACCAGACCATGAAACACAAAAGAAAAGACCTTACAAATGTAATGAGTGTGACATAACCTTTCTTCAGGACTCAGAACTCACTAGACATCAAGGAATCCATACAGGAGGAAAACCATATAAATGCGAGGTGTGTGGCAAGACGTTTAAGCAAGCTGCAAAATTTGTAATTCATTGGAGATATCATATGAGAGAGAAAGCATATAAATGTGATATATGTGGCAAGGCTTTCAGAGTAAGCTCACACCTTGCTGTTCATCGGAGAGTTCATACTGGAGAGAAGCCATACAAATGCAATGTATGTGACAAGGCGTTTAGTTATAATGGAACCCTTACTATTCATCGGAGACTTCATACTGGAGAGAAACCATATAAATGTGATGTGTGTGGCAGGGCATTTAGTCATACTGGAAACCTTGCAGTTCATCGGAGACTTCATACTGGAGAGAAACCATATAAATGTGATGTGTGTGGCAAGGCATTTAGTCGTAATGGAACCCATGCTGTTCATCGGAGAGTTCATACTGGAGAGAAACCATATAAATATGATGTGTGTGGCCGATGCTTTACTAAAAACTCCCAACGTGTAGTTCATCAGAGAACTCATATGGGAGAGAAGCCATACAAATGCAATGTATGTGATAGGGCGTTTAGTCATACTGCAAGCCTCAGTGTTCATCGGAGACTTCACAGTAGAGTTAAACCATATAAATGTGGTATATGTGGCATGGCCTTTAATCAAGCTGCACAGCTTGCAGTTCATCAGAGATTCCTGCAGCAGAGAAACCATATAAATGTGATATATGTGCCAGAGCCTTTAGTCAAACTGCAAACCTTGCAGTTCACCAGAGAATTCATACTAGAGAGAAACCATATAAATGTGATCTATGTGGCAAGGCCTTTAATCAGACTGTGAAACTTAGACTTCATCGGAGAGTTCATTCTGGAGAGAAAACATGTAATTGTGGTATATGTGCGAAAGGTTTCAGTGTAAGTTCAATTCTTGCTATTCATCAGAAAGTTGATTCTGGAGAGAAACCATATAAATGTGATGTATGTGGCAAGGCTTTCAGAGTAAGTTCAAAGCTTGCTGTTCATCGGAGAGTTCATACTGGAGACAAACCGTATAAATGTGATCTATGTGGTAAGGCCTTTAGTCAAGCTGCACGCCTTGTAGTTCATCAGAGAATTCATACTGGAGACAAACCACATAAATGTGATGTATGTGGCAAGGCATTTAGTCGTCCTGCAAACCTTGCAGTTCATCAGAGAATTCATACTGGAGAGTAACCGTATAAATGTGATGTGTGTGGCAAGGCATTTAGTCATACTGCAAACCTTGCAGTTCATCGGAGAATTCATACTGGAGAGAAACTGTATAAATGTGATGTGTGTGGCAAGGCATTTTGTTGTACTGGAAACCTTGCTGTTCATCGGAGAGTTCATACTGGAGAGAAACCATATAAATGTGATCTGTGTGGCAAGGCTTTCAGAATAAGCTCAAACCTTGCAGTTCATCAGAGAATTCATAGTGGAGAGAAACCGTATAAATGTGATGTGTGTGGCAAGATGTTTAGTCATACTGGAAACCTCGCTGTTCATCGGAGAGTTCCTACTGGAGAGAAACCATAGAAATGTGATGTGTGTGGCAAGGCATTTAGTCCTAATGGAATCCTTGCTGGTCATCAGAGAGTTCATACTGGAGAGTAACCATGTAATTATATGTGCCAAAGCTTTCACTGTTAATTCAAGCCTTGCTGTTCATCAGAGAGTTCATGCTGTAGAGAAAGCATATTAGATCATCTTTGCGAAGATTCGTAATTTGTTAGGATGGATATGACTTTTGGTATAAAAGTCATGTGTTTGACAAGAAATAATTTATTTATGAATTGCAACTAATAGAATATCTGTGGTTCTTTATGTTTTGTAGATATGTCTCATGTAGAGATGATCAAGAAATTACAGGCAAAAGCAGACAGTGGTAAAGGGGAAATTTTTCAAAGAGTGATGTCTGGAAGAGCTGAAAGCCTTGAAAGCAAAGATTTTCACCTGAGGAAGATCCAGGAAAATATAGATGACTTTGATTGTCTGCAGACAGATGATGAAAGAAACGACAAAGGATTCTCTACATCCCATAACAAAAACCTCACTGATGGAAGAGATCATCATCGTGGAAGTGAGGCAGAAAATGGACATTTTGAAAGGCACAGGTCAAGCTTTCAGGATGAATTACAGATGATGCATTCTGAAGGGATAATTTTTGAATGTAGTCAAGCTGTGACAAACATCAGCGCCTCAGGTTTGTCATCTCAGACAACTGGTAATGTCTGCCAAGTCTTCGCTCATAAAGATGAGAATGCTGTTATGCATCCTTCAGAACGATCTACATCCCATAACAAAAACCTCACTGATGGAAGAGATCATCATCGTAGAAGTGAGGCAGAAAATGGACCTTTTGAAAGGCACGGATCAAGCTTTCAGGATGAATTGCTGATGATGCATTCTGAAGGGATAATTTTTGAATGTAGTCAAGTTGTGACAAACGTCAGCGCCTCAGGTTTCCCATCTCAGAGAACTTGTAATGTCTGCCAAGGCTTCGCTCATAAAGATGAGAATGCTGTTATGCATCCTTCAGAACAGTTACCAGACCATGAAACACAAAAGAAAAGACCTTACAAATGTAATGAATGTGACATAACCTTTCTTCAGGACTCAGAACTCACTAGACATCAAGGAATCCATACAGGAGGAAAACTCTATAAATGTGAGGTGTGTGGCAAGGCATTTAGTTGTACTGGAAACCTTGCTGTTCATCGGAGAGTTCATACTGGAGAGAAACCATATAAATGTGATCTATGTGGCAAGGCTTTCAGAATAAGCTCAAACCTGGCAGTTCATTGGAGAATTCATAGTGGAGAGAAACCGTATAAATGTGATGTATGTGGCAAGATGTTTAGTCATACTGGAAACCTCGCTGTTCATCGGAGAGTTCCTACTGGAGAGAAACCATAGAAATGTGATGTGTGTGGCAAGGCATTTAGTCCTAATGGAATCCTTGCTGGTCATCGGAGAGTTCATACTGGAGAGTAACCATGTAGTTATATATGCCAAAGCTTTCACTGTTAATTCAAGCCTTGCTGTTCATCAGAGAGTTCATGCTGTAGAGAAAGCATATAAATGCGGTATATGTGCCAGGGCTTTCAGTGTGAAAGCAAACCTTGAACTTCATCAGAGGATTCATACTCGAGAGAACTTTACAAATATAAAAATTGTGAGAAACCATTTAGGCACAGTCATCCATAACTCATCATCAGGCAATTCAGACAGGAGAGAAACCATATAAATGATGTATATCACCAGTGGTTTACTTGAAATGATGCCAAAGCTTTCACTGTTAATTCAAGCCTTGCTGTTCATCAGAGAGTTCATGCTGTAGAGAAAGCATATAAATGCGGTATATGTGCCAGGGCTTTCAGTGTGAAAGCAAACCTTGAACTTCATCAGAGGATTCATACTCGAGAGAACTTTACAAATATAAAAATTGTGAGAAACCATTTAGGCACAGTCATCCATAACTCATCATCAGGCAATTCAGACAGGAGAGAAACCATATAAATGATGTATATCACCAGTGGTTTACTTGAAATGATGAACTTAGAAACCATCGGAGAATGCATAGTAGAGAGAAACATATTAGTGTAAATGTCGTGAGTGTGACATAGCCTTTAGTCAAGTGTGCAGGCCTTATAATTCATCAGAGAATTCATAGTGTATTAAAAACAAACAAACAAATAAGTGAAATGAATGTGTCAGAATTGCTAGTGCATGTTCAGCATTAACTGCCCAGGCAATTCATGCAGGAGAGAAACCACATACAAACCCTTCAGTCTCAGGAAATGACATTCCCGGTCATCTGAGAATCCATTCTGCAGTGAAAACTTACACATGTAGAGAATGCAGTAAAATATATCAAGGTTTTGACCCTCAGAAAATTCAGACTGGAGGAAAACTACACAAATGTGTTAGGTGTGGGAAAGCTTTTTCTGTTCAGCCTAACTCAGCATCTGTTAATTTTTCTTTCTTTTTGTATGATACTGTGATGGTTTTTGGTGTACATCAACATGAATAGGCCATAGGCGTACATATGTGCCCTCCTGCCTGAACCCACCTCTCTCCCCACCGTATCCCTCCAGATTGTTGGAGAGCACTCGCTGGTACATCAAACTCCCATGGGCTCTTTTACATATGGTAATATATATGTTTCAGTGCTAATCTTTTAAATCCTGCCATCCTATTTCTTGTGATTATTTTTTTTAATTGGTTTTCCTTAGCGTTGCTTTTTCTAGCCACATGTTATGACCCAGTTTTGATGTTTAGTTTACATTTCTTTCCTGCTTTACACTAACAAATACATGTCAGTGGGTTATTTTGAGACTTTTGTAACATTAAAATGCACGTAGACGATGACAGGGAACATAGTAGGTGCCCTGTAAATGTAAAGAAAGACAGTTCCTTTAGGACTTGACTTCAGTCAGATAATACACATAGAAACATTTACAAATAGTGCCAAGTTGATAATTTTGGTGAAAAAAATTCTAGTGTCTTAAGACTTTTATTTTACAATGAGCTTTGTTGTCCACAACTGACAGATCTTTCAGAAACAGACAACAAAGAAATGAGAGAAAATAGATTACAATTTTTCAACAAGAAGTAAGTTGCCTAATTACCGTCAAGTGATCATATAGTACTGTGACATCCCATTACATTAAAATGTTCTCTTCAGTATTCTATCTTATGATGTCAACAACTTCTTCTCATATAAGTATTTGAAGCTTTGTCATTCAAAGGAGGGAACAGAAAGTTTTATAAAGAAGTATGTATTTGTCATTAAAAGTGTTTTTCTCTTTAATAATCTTTAAAATTCATTTTTGACTGTGGTAAGTCTTCATTTGCTGGCTTCTGTCTCTTTTCACAGCATTCAGGCTATGAATTCTCCACATAAACTTGGCTGGGGTATGGTTGGAGACTGGCATTTTGAGGCTTCTTTTGGTCAGTGCAGAGGACTCAATGTCTCTTTGTTTTTTTGGCTGTACCTAGCCTTTTTTTGTTGTTGTTGTTAACTGTATGGGGGATTTCTCTAGTTGCAGCAAGCAGATGTGACTTTCTAGTTACTTGTGTACAGGCTTCTCATTACTAGGGTTACTGTTGTTGCAGAGCACAGGCTGAGTACTTGTGTTGCATGGGCTTAGTTGCTCCGAGGCATGTGGTATCTCTCAGCCCAGGGATCAAACCCGGGTCCTATGCATCAGCAGGTAGATTATTTACCACTGCACCACCAGGAAACTTCTCATTGTCTTCTAACTGTGCACTGTGTGTGTGAATACACTGCCAAACAAAATTGGGGTCATCAACCAATAACTGGGAGATCTGAAACCAGGAGAGACTCCCCAAAACTTCTCTAGACTTGCTGAAGAGGTGAATGTACCCAAAAAACCCGTCCTGAAATACCAAGGCCAGAATGTCCAAAGCACAGTATGGTGCCTGCTTTTCTCAATCCTGCATTCCCTCAGGGTGCACTTTCACTGGACCATTGCAGTGACTAATAAGTTTGATCCTTGAAGAAGTGGAATGTCAAGACATTTTTCTCCTTGGAAGTGTAAGTATGAAGTAGCCCTTTCCAAGAGTTGTGTGTTTCACATCCTAGCTTGTCAGTTCAGTTAGTTCTGTTGCTCAGTCGTGTCCGCCTCCTTGTGACCCGATGAATGGCAGCACCCCAGGCCTCCCTGTCCATCACCAACTCCCTGAGTTCACTCAAACTCATGTCCATCGACTCGGTGATGCCATCCATCCATCTCATCCTCCTGTTGTCCCTTTCTCCTGCCCTCAGTGCCTCCCAGCATCAGGGTATTTTCCAATAAGTCAGCTCTTTGCATGAGGTGGCCAAAGTACTAGAGTTTCAGCTTTAGCCTCAGTCCTTCCAGTCAACACCCAGGACTGATCTCCTTTAGAATGGACTGGTTGGATCTCCATGCAGTCCAAGGGACTCTCAAGACCCCTCCACCACCACAGTTAAAAAGCATCAATTCTTCAGTGCTTTGCTTTCTTTACAGTCCAACTCATACGTGACACCCATACGTGACCAGTGGAAAAACCATAGCCATGACTAGACAGACCTTAGTCAGCAAAGTAATGTCTCTACTTTTGAACACGCGACCTAGGTCAGTCATAACTTTCCCTTCAAGGAGTAAGCATCTTTTAATTTCATGGCTGCAGTCACCATCTGCAGTGATTTGGAGACCAGAAAAGTAAAGTCGGCCACTGCTTCCACTGTTTCCACAGTTTTTGCCATGAGGTGATGGGACCGGATGGCATGATCTTACTTTTCTGAATGTTGAGCTTTAAGGCAACTTTTTCACTCCCCTCTTTCATCAAGAGGCTTCTTAGTTCCTCTTCACTTGCTGCCATAAGGGTAGTCTCATCTGCATATCTGAGGTTATTGATATTTCTCCTGCCAATCTTAATTCCAGCTTGTGCTTCTTCCAGCCCAGCGTTTCTCATAATCTGCTCTGCATATAAGTTAAATAAGCAAGATGAGACTATACAGCCTTGACGTACTCCTTTTCCTATTTGGAACCAGCCTGTAGTTCCATGTCCAGTTCTAACTGTTGCTTCCTGACCTGCATACAGGTTTCACAAGAGGCAGGTTAGCTGGTCTGGTATTCCCATCTCTCTCAGAATTTTCCAGTTTATTGTGATCCACACAGTCAAAGGCCTTGGCATATTCAGTAAAGCAGAAATAGCTGTTTTTCTGGAACTCTCTTGCCTCTTCGATGATCCAGCAGATGTCGGCAATTTGATCTCTGGTTCCTCTGCCTTTTCTAAAACCAGCTTGAATATCTGGAAGTTCACGTATGCTGAAGCCTGGCTTGGAGAATTTGGACCATTACTTTACTAGCATGTGAGATAAGTGCAATTGTGCGGTAGTTTGAGCATTGTTTGGCATTGCCTTTCTTTGGGATTGGAATGAAAACTGACCTTTTCCAGTCCTGTGGCCACTGCTGAGTTTTCCAAATTTGCTGGCATATTGAGTGTAGCACTTTCACAACAGCATCTTGAGGATTTGAAATAGCTCAACTTGAATTCCTTCACCTCCACTGGCTTTGTTCATAGTGATGCTTTCTAAGGCCCACTTGACTTCACATTCCAGGATGTCTGGCTCCAGGAGAGTGATCATACCATGGTGATTATATTGGTCGTGAAGATATTTTTTGTACAGTTTTTGTGTGTATTCCTGCCACCTCCTCTTAATATCTTCTGCTTCTGTTAGGTCCATACCATTTCTGTCCTTTATGGAGCCCATCTTTGCATGAAATTTTCCCTTGGTATCTCTAATTTTCTTGAAGAGATCTCTAGTCTTTCCCATTCTGGTGTTTTCCTCTGTTTGTGCTGATCGCTGAGGAAGGCTTTCTTATCTTTTCTTGCTGTTCTTTGGACCTCTGCATTCAGATGCTTATATCTTTCCTTTTTGCTTCGCTTCTTTTCACAGCTATTTGTAAGGCCTCCCCAGACAGCCATTTTTTTTTTTTTTTTTTTTTGCATTTCTTTTCCATAGGGATGGTCTTGATCCCTGACTCCTTTACAGTGTCACAAACCTCCGTCCATAATTCATCAGGCATTCTATCTATCAGATCTNTCCTTTGCTTTTCATTTCCCTTCTTTTCATGGCTATTTGTAAGGCCTCCTCAGACAGCCATTTTGCTTTTTTGCATTTCTTTTTCTTGGGGATCGTCTTGATTCCTGTCTCCTGTACAAAGTCACGAACCTCTGTCCATAGTTTATCAGGCACTCTATTCAGTATTCTCCCCATATATTTTGTTTCTTCCCTCCTCCTGATCTGCCGCCCCCCCCCCCACCGCCCCCAACATTACCACTATTTTTGCCACATCTGTGGGATCTTATTTCCATTACTAGGAATACAGCCTGTGAGATCTTAGACTAGGAATAGAACCCAGGCCATCAGCCAGGAAACTGCTGAGTCCTAGCTAATGAACCACCCTGGAATTCCTTCTCCACAGATATTCTGAATGAGCTGTTGTTACACATGTATGGAAAGGTCTTCCATTAACAGAGATGATACCTGCTTCAGGTAGACTTTAAGACAAATGATTCTTTTCAACCAAGTCTAAAAGTCCCCACTCAAGGATGGAAGTAAATACAAGCTAATTATTAAATGATCAATAATACTGTCATCTAGATGAAAGATTTAATTCCTTCTTAAAACAACCCCAGAAGTTGTTTTAAAATAATTGTAGCAATAATTGTATATAAACATATATTTACCTTTAACATTCAGCAAGTTAGTCATAGAGAAATTACTTACAAGGATGAAATATTCCCAGTTCAGACTTTGTAGGGATAAAGTCTTAGCAAAGCCATCACCTCTTAGCACTTAAGTCAGTGAGATAATGCTTAGAGTGAAATCGGTTCAGAAATATTTTACTTTATTCTAGACCTCTGTGGATTCCATATACTCTTGATAGACTGCATTTTTTCCCCAAGCTATATCCATATTTAGAGAAATAAATTATTATGCTTTCAACTAATCCTTTAACAACTGAAATCAGTGTGAGTAGCTGACACTTAGATGCCCTTAAAATTACTTTGTCTGAATGTTGTCTGTGAAACCATAGCTATATTCATGAAAAAATTTAAAGCTGGTTCTGTCATAAAAATTCTCTTTAGGTCCCACTCTTCACAACAGGAATTTTTTTTTAAGCTGTTAAAAATATATCCCAGTCACTTTCTAGATTAGAAGAAAAAATAAAACATTTGTCTTTTGGGGTTTAAAATTATATGTTTATATTTTAAAAGATCCAACTTAAGTATAGGCTTCTTTCTTTCTCCCTCTTCCCTCCTTCCCTTCCTTCTTTCTTTCCTTCCTCCATATTTTCTTTCAATCAAACATTAATCAAGGGTCTACTATGCAGCAGAAACTGGGGATATAAAAGCAAAATACATGAAACTGACACTTCATGGGGAGAGAAATATACACCAAGGAATAAAACACAGAGTAATATGTGTCACAAGAGAGAAATAGATAAAGTTTTCCAAGAGAACAGCAGGTGAAGGAATTCACAATTTCTAAATTAAGGTTAAAGAGCTGAAAAAGTCTTCAGGGAGAAAGTGGCATCTGTGTTGGACCAGCTGACAAATATTGTAGAAGACTAGATTAAGGTAATTGATGTCAGTTTAAAGAATCCTAAGGGAAATTTTGATGGGATACAGTTGATTATTTAAAAGTCTGTTAATTCCTAAATATGTGATGTTTTTGAAAATATTTTATGATTATCAATTTCTAATACAATTCCACTATGGTTAGAGATTTGGAAATTTATTAAAACTTACTTAATGGAGAAGGCAATGGCAACCCACTCCAGTACTCTTGCCTGGAAAATCCCATGGACAGAGGAGCCTGGTACGCTGCAGTCCATGGGGTCACTAAGAGTCAGACATGACCGAGCGACTTCATTTTCACTTTTCACTTTCATGCATTGGAGAAGGAAATGGCAACCCACTCCAGGGTTCTTACCTGGAGAATCCCAGGGACAGGGGAGCCTGGTGGGCTGCCATTGATGGGGTTGCACAGAGTCGGACACGAGTGAAGTGACTTAGCAGCAGCAGCAATGGCCCAGCATATGATCTATTTTGGTGAAAGTATATGCTCACTTGTAAATGATATGTAGTATGAAGTTGTTGAATGTATTGTTCTATATGCAATCTGAAAAAGTCAAATATATAGAAACAGAGAGAAGGACAGTGGTACCAGGGGCAAGGAGGTGGGAAAATGTGGAGACCAAAGGGTACAAGGCTGCAGTTATGTAAGATTATTACCTGTAGAAATTTAATGTACAGCGTTATGACTATAGCTAATAGTACTGCATTGAATACTGGAAATTTGCTAAGTAGATTCAGGTGCTCTCATGACACACACACACACACAGTAAGTATGTGAAGTGATACGTTGATTCATTTGACTATAGTAATCATTTCAATATATATATGCATATATGTACATCAAATCATCATGTTGTATGCCTTAAATATATGCAATTTTATTTAAAAAATAAAAACAAAAGAAAAGAAAAAGTTCAGGGTAAAAAAAATCAATTAAGTCATTGTGGTTGACAGTGAATTTTCAGGTCTTTAACTTCATTCTTGATACTTCTTCTCATTTATCAATTGCTCACACAGGTGTTATTTAAAATCTTCTTCCATGATTTTTATTTATCTCTTCCTTTAATTATCTGGAAAATTTTACCTCATGTATTTTGAAGCTTTGTTATTACACATATGCTTATAACTGTTATATCTTCCAGAGGAATTGATCCTTTTGTCATTTCAAAATATCTCTCTTACCTTGAATAATACTCTCTGTCTTGAAATTTATTTTATCTCACATTCATATGCTCATGGAATAAGTCTCATGCTTAGTGTTTGCATAATTTTTTTTCACCCTTTTACTTTCAAGCTATTTGTATCTTTATATTTAAAGTGTATCTGTTATAGGCAGCATATGGTGGAGTATTGCTCTTCTGTTCTGTTAATCTCTGACATTTAAGGGCTTAGTCATTTAATATTTACTATATGTTTGGATTTATGGCTAATGTTTTGCTCTTGTTTTTGGTTTCCATCCATTTTTTGTTCCTCTTTTCTTCCTTTCTGGATATCTTTGGTGTTAAATAATTATTTTAAAACTTAAATTTGTCTATTAGCTTTTTATAACACTATACCTCTTTGCATGATTTTTAGCAACTGCAATAGAGATTACAATAATCTTTTAAAATTTTAACAGGATTTTAGAATCAACATTGTATTACTTAATGCCCAATGATGTAAGTCTATCTTTTACATAATCTTTTTTGCTATGATTGACCTATTTATTACATTAATGTATATTATAAATACAATTAAGTGTTTTTTAAGTAACCTACATGTTAAAGATATTGAGAATAAATTTTTCTTTAATATTTACCCATATTTTTATCATTATTTTTATTTTTTCTGAAAATGTAACTTTCCTTCACTTCACTTAAACCTGAACAACTTCCTTTCACAATTGGTTGTATTACAGGTCTGATGGTGATGAATTCTCTTAACACTGATTTACATGCAAATTTCTCTATGTTTAAATTTATGACAGATATTTTTGCTGTGCATTTTGGGGTTTTGGTTTCCCCTCTACTCCATCTACCACCTTGAAGATATTATTCCACTGTGCTTTGACTTTCTTTAATGAGAAGACTATCGATTCCTATTTTTTTCTATATTATTGTTTTTCTGGCAACAAGTTTCTGTTTTCAAGTTTTTCCCTTTATCTTGATTTTCAGCAGTTTGATGTGTCTAAGATATAATGTAGCTCTCTTCGTATTTATGCATCTAGCTTGCTTGAGATTCACTCAGCTTCTTGAATTTGTAATTTATGTCTTTCATCATATTTAGGAAATTATGGCTATTATTTTTCTAAGATTCACTCATTTTCTCTCCTCTGTTTCTGGGATTTCAATCATTCTTTGATATTAATCAACAAGTACTGAGGGTCTGTTAATTTTTTTCTTTTTCTTTTCCTATTGTTAGAAAATTTCTATTGATGTATCTCCAAGATCACTGATTTTTTTTTTTTTTTGCCATCATCAATGCATCAGTTTTTAAATTGTATTTTCTGTTCTAGAACTTACATTTTAAAGTCTTTTTCAAATGTCTTTACTGAGGTATAGTTCACATCACTTCATGGGGATAGATGGGGAAACATTGGAAACAGTGTCAGAGTTTATTTTATTGGGCTCCAAAATCACTGCAGATGGTGACTGCACCCATGAAATTAAAAGATGCTTATTCCTTGGAAGGAAACTTATGACCAACCTAGACAGCGTATTGAAAAGCAGAGACATTACTTTGCTGACTAAGGTCCGTCTAGTCAAGGCTATGGTTTTTCCAGTGGTTATGTATGGATGTGAGAGTTGGACTGTGAAGAAAGCTGAGCACAGAAGAATTGATGCTTTCGAACTGTGGTGTTGGAGAAGACTCTTGAGAGTCCCTTGGACTGCAAGGAGACCCAACAAGTCCATTCTGAATCTTACTCCTTGGAAGGAAAGTAATGACCAACCTAGATAGCATATTGAAAAGCAGAGACATCACTTTGCCAACAAAGGTCCGTCTAGTCAAGGTTATGGTTTTTCCAGTAGTCATGCATGGATGTGAAAGTTGGACTGTGAAGAAAGCTGAGCACCAAAGAATTGATGCTTTTGAACTGTGGTGTTGGAGAAGACTCTTGAGAGTCCCTTGGACTGCAAGGAGATCCAACCAGTCCATTCTGAAGGAGATCAGCCCTGGGATTTCTTTGGAAGGAATGATGCTAAAGCTGAAACTGCAATACTTTGGCCACCTTATGCGAAGAGTTGACTCATTGGAAAAGACTCTGATGCTGGGAGGGATTGGGGGCAGGAGGAGAAAGGGATCACCGAGGATGAGATGGCTGGATGGCATCACCAACTCGATGAACGTGAGTTTGAGTGAACTCCAGGAGATGGTGATGGACAGGGAGGCCTGGCGTGCTGTGATCCATGGGGTCGCCAAGAGTTGGACACGACTGAGCAACTGAACTGAACTGAAGGCGTTCCAGCTACATATCTCCATTTGATGAATCAAATGAAGGCTGTGCATGACTTAATCATCAAGGAAGTAGACCAGACTAGGGGAGTGGTCCTTGCTTACTATGAAGGTGGATCTCTGGGCAGCCTCAGCATTGGGTTACACTATGGCCACCTCATGTGAAGAGTTGACTCATTAGAGAAGACTGTGATGCTGGGAGGGATTGGGGGCAGGAGGAGAAGGGGATGACAGAGGATGAGATGGCTGGATGGCATCACTGACTCTATGGACATGAGTCTGAGTGAACTCCGGGAGTTGGTGATGGATAGGGAGGCCTGGCATGCTGCGATTCATGGGGTCGCAAAGAGTCGGACACGACTGAGTGACTGAACTGAACTGAACTGAACTGATGGCCTTTCATCTTTGCGTGTTCCTCTGACCAGGGGAATATCCAGTAGCCATGTGGGAAGCAAACAGGGCATATGTGAGTCTTTAACTATATTGTGCTATGGCAACTTCTTCGGGAATTAGAGCAATGAGACCTTGGGAAACATTGGCTAATCTATGGGAACTTGCTTAGTGCACAGAGGAGTCCCAAGGAGAAGTCAGAAGGGTGGGTGAGTTTCATCACCCCTCAAAAGCAACTCCCAGGACATTCATCAGGAAAACTATTGAAAGCCAGACCTACTTAAAGAAGTGTATATTTTGAGAAAGTAACATTTCCTGAAGCCACTTGAAGCCTCAGTTTTGTGAACAGCCTGAGTACAGCAGGACTCAGAATGCTTGTTCTTCACATTCATGACTTCCTGTTTCTAAAGGATAAAAGAGTCGCTACCAGGACTCTGTGGCTGTCGGGCTGCTCTCCTCAGTTTGGTGACTTCATTGTAGATGAATCAGAAACAGATGGATCAAATTTCCTCCTAAAATACGCATGGGTTTGGCAATTGAAAGAAAATATGTAGAATATAGCAGATCTGGTGGGCTTCCCAGGTGGTGCTAATGGTAAAGAACCCACCTGCCAATGCTGGAGACACAAGAGACTCGGGTTCCATCCCTAGGCCAGGAAGATCCCCTGAGGAGGGTGTGGCAACCCACTCTAGTATTCTTGCTTGGAGAATCCCATGGACAGAGAAGTCTGGCAAGCTACAGTCCTGTCCAAAGGGTCACAAAAAGTCAGACACCATGGAAGCGGCTTAGCAAGTAAGCAAGGATAGCAAATCTGATAGCTCCTGGCCTTTTGAGAAAGCAGAGGCCACTGAAAATTGTCATAACTATTTAGAGGGGCAAATGGGTTGCTATTGGTACAGAGAAAACCCCTGAAAAATCTAGCAAGAGCTTTGTGGCTGTCTTACCTTGGCTTCTGAGGTTTGTAAGCAAAGGCAAGGTGTTTGCAAAGATTCTACTAGGAACATGTCCTTGAATTTGGGTTCAGAAACCTTACTTATGAATTGTAAAGAAAGATATTTTTAGAAAAGAGATGCTACAAGATGGGATGAAATGTATAGATCTAAAAGTTCACCCTAAGAGACTGCATGTTCTATTGTTTGATGACTTTGATGTGGCAGTATAACCTGTTGATAAGCTATTCCTCCCAACAGAAACCAAGTGTGTGTGTATATATATATATATACATGAAACAGAAAAACACTTGTAATCACTCTTGGTGGAGGCATGGGCTTCCCTGATGGCTCAGTCCATAAAGAATCCAGCTGCAGTACAGGAAACCCGGGTTCAATCTCAGGAAGATCCCCTGGAGAAGGAAATGGCAACCCACTCCAGTATTCTTGCCTGGGAAATCCCATGCATACAGGAGCCTGGCAGGCTGCAGTCCATGGGGTCACAAGGGTTGGACATGAATTAGTGACTGAACCGCCACAACCTTAGCAGAAGCAACTGAACACATGAGGAGTGAGAAATATTAAAGTTGGACAACTTTAATAAAACCACAAGCAGGCCATCATATAAATTGTTTTCTTTGGACATCACTTTCCTTGGTCAGAACTCATCACAATGCTGTCCATTTATTCATTTATTCTTTCAGGAGTCATTTTTCAAGGACCTAACCTAGGCATCAAATACTGAGCAATGCTCTAGGATCGAGAACCTCATAAAAGCTAGGTAAAATGTAGACTCTTCTTCACGTGCTGTACAGAAAAGCAAATAAAAAAATCTTTGGCTCTTTGTACATAATTATTCTGTATTGATCCCATACCATCAGAGTAGTTAGGCAACAAAAAAAACTTTGTGATTAGATTTGCATTTGACTTTGGATTCTGCTACTAACAAATGGAGTGACCTTGAATGCTATTCTGTCTCTGTGAATTTTAATTCTTTCATCTGTCAAGTGGGAAAGCTAATACTTAGTTCATTAACTTGATGTAAGGACAAATTCCCTGCACTTCCACACCTGTATTCAACCTTGATGTAGGTGCCAAATTCAGAATTAGTCAGATTACAGTGCACAAAACAAATTCTTTACTCTGGATATTTCCAGATGAAAGTGATTTAATGCAAAGAATTAGGTGCTTAGAAAATTATTTGAAGATGTGGAGGAGCAGGCAGGAAGCCACAGCTGGGCTTAACCAGTTCAAGGTCACCAGCATAACTGGAGTCCAGACATCAGGAAGTGGTGACTGATGTCACTCCCAGCACCACCCTGCTCTGACAGATGATGATACTCCCAAAGGCATTGTCTTGACACAAGTGTGCAGCTACTGTCTCCCATAGCAGAACCAGCAGCAGAAAAACACTCTCCTCTTTCAAAGCATATGGGAGTGCGTCTATCTGATGTTTTATTTTCTTCCAGAATCCTTGCTGGCCTCAAGTTAGCAAATGCAGTTTTTAGTTTTCCAGTCCTTCTGTGCAGGAAGGCACAGAGAAGGTGATAGGAGTAAGTATTGTGCACGAGTTGACCATATCCAATGTTTCAGCTACTTAGCACAGTGTCAACATAGAAGATCCCAAGTGTTAATCATCATTACTAATAGATTTACAAATGTAAGCCAACATTCAGAAGCTATTATTCTTAGACATGACCGTAGTCCATATCATATCTTCCTGCTCAACTCTACCAAGTAAATCATCAGGAAATCTCTGTTTTCCACCTAGGAGTGGTTGAACACAGGTCAGTTGAATGCTCTGCCGAAGGTCAAAGTAGGGCCCGTTGACCTGATCTCAGTTTAACCATTATTCACCATTTGATAGTAGCTCCACAGGAGAAAGATGGCCAAATTGTAGACTGGAATTTCAGGCGCCTTTTTAAATGAAAATATTCATGTTGCATAATTGTAGCAAAGGTGTAATCACACTCAAGCTTTATCATTGGCATTGACATAGGAACCATCTCCCCCTGCCCCATTTGACAGTGGCATGAATGAAGAAGGTGAAAACAGAGGTTTTTTCTTTTTCATTTTTCACTATACTTTGCTCTTTTTTTGGTTGAGGTTTGGATTGGGCTGTCACCTAATTTATCCTCCATGGCTTTTGGAAGCTTTCAGATTGGACGATGCTCTTTTGGAGTGCCTGGCGGGGAATCATCATCATGTCCGGGCAGCACCCATTGTCCAAAATGGTCAGACTACTCTTCAGCCCTGAGTACTCACTGGCAGGACTCCAGTACCTGGAGCTTCACCACCTGATGCGAAGAGCCGACTCATTGGAAAAGACCCTGATGCTGGGAAAGATTGCAGGCAGGAGAAGGGAACAACAGAGGACAAGATGGTTGGATGGCATCACCGACTCAGTGGACATAAGACTGAGCAAGCTCTGGGAGACAGTGAAGGACAGGGAAGCCTGGCATGCTGCAATCCAGGGAGTCGCAGAGTCGGGCATGATCAAGCAACTGACAACAGCAACAACTTTTGAATTAGGCAACCATACCCCCAGAAAACTCTGAGGGAGTTTGGCATCAGAGAGAGGGAGCTATTTTTATTGTGACAGTAGATGAACTTAGAGAGTGAAAGGGGCCAATGGAAAAGCAAGAAGGAGTATGGAGAGATGCCTCTATGCACTCCCTCATAACCCAGAGAAAACTTTCCAAACCACTTTTCACATGTGCCCTGACTGTTGATTCATCAAAGCTGTCTTCAATAGATTCACAACTCAAACCACATTGCAGTAGTTTTTTAAATAAAGCAGAGAATGAAAAAATGAATAGAGTGTTTCTTTTATTTTTACAAATGGACGTGTTCAATACCAAACACTGTCAGCAGCTAATACCATGCTTGTTAATATACTCAGATCAAGTGGGTACACATTCCCAAATGAAGTATGTATAATCAGATGCTTTTACATGCAGTTTGTCTTCTTCCTCCACATCATAAGAGGAAAGGGCTTTTTTGGGACAGTATTTGTCAATGCTAAACAGACTAACAGCTTTTCTCAAGACACTAGAGTGTTTTCCTCCTGATTCATTGTGGATGTCTACACGAGTATTTCCTTTTAAGTTAAAGCATTTTACACATTCTTTCTCCTGAATCAATTTACATACTTTTCTCATCACTATTTTTAATAAGTAACTTTTCTTACTAAAAATGCATTTCCTTTTGTCCCAACCTTTCTGTGATGCTTGGAAGAAAAGAAACAGAGTTCATTTAAAACACTCTTGTTTATGATGGAGGAAACCACAAACTTTTTGTGATGTTGACCCACTCACAGACAGAGAATCTGAACTTTAGAATATTTTGTGTTTGGAGAGAAGGCACACCAAGGAGAATGGGCTCATTTCAATTCAATATATTATAGGAAGGAAAAGATCAAGGAAGAGCTGGTCTTAAAACTGTCAAAATATGAAAATTTGATGGGAAGAAAGAAGGAAAACAGAGCAGTTGGAAATGTAAAGATAAAAGAGCTGGATCCAGACATGTCTATGTAATTTCCCAGAAATGGAAACTGTACTGGCAATTTGGAAAGAGATAGCGAGAAACAATATGCATTAAACATTGAGCATTTCTTACAGAAATGAGTTTGGAAGGCTCTTAGAACACATGGCATGATGGTCTTATGATTCATCTACATATGGCCTTGTTCTTAGTAACTGAGAAAGGGAGAAATGAACTTTCCTAAGGAATTAAACAGAAGAAGCTAAACACTGTTTCAGAAAAAAGATTCTGGGAAGCCTCTAGGTCACTAGCAGGGTATTAACTAACTTGGCCTGTTAAATACCACAGGGATTGATCACATATGTAATGTCCTTTAAATGTGCCACATCCTTGTTATGTAGGGATCATTTCTTCTGTTTTCCTGATAGTCCAAGGAGTGACTTGTCTAAAGTTGTTTAGGCAATTGCTGGTTGAGCTGAGGTGCAAATAGAATTCTTTCCTCTACACCAGTGATTTCCAAACCTGGTTACTTAAGGGAATCATCTGAAGAGTGCTGTAAAAATACAGATTCTTGGGCTCTAGCCCAGGAAATTTTGATTTAGTATTCTAGAGCAAGCTCTGAGAATCAAAAAAAGTTTAAGTCCCTCCAGTGACTCTGATGCCTAGTCCACTTGGGAAAACAATTGTGGGTATTGTGGGTATAGTTACAACCAGAGAGTGTGAGAACCAATGAAGATAAAAAATCAGAAGAGAGTGGGTGGAATGCAGGCACTCCGCTGAGTTCACCCATACTCATGTGCATGGAGTCGGTGATGCCATCCAGCCATCTCATCCTCTGTCGTCCCCTTCTTCTCCTGCCCTCAATCCCTCCCAGCATCAGAGTCTTCTCCAATGAGTCAACTCTTCACATGAGGTCCTGCCAAATGATGATCAGATACTCCTGTGGTTTGGAACTGAGCTTTCAGAAGCCAAACAACCATGATAAAATGTTGTCACTATACTCTGTCTCCTCAAGATGAATTAGGATGAGATACACAATGGTGATGGAAAGGGAGGCCTGGTGTGCTGCGATTCATGGGGTCGCAAAGAGTCAGACACGACTGAGTGACTGAACTGAACTGCACTGACACAAGCCTCCATCAATAAATAGTAAAGGAAAAGGCATCAGGAAACATGGATGCCCTGAAAGTGTAGTTTGACCCTGCTTCAAAGAAAAGGGGTAAAATGTAAAATCAGTTGACAACATGTGCATCATTCCTGGGCACATACACATATGTTCCTTCTCTCGTCTAATATCACTTTCCTCTTTTGTGCCCTATTTCCTCAGGCTAAGAAAATGAAAATATCTGCTTACCGCACATCTTTAGGTCTCCCCCAAAGACAAGAGAAACCGTGCATTATTAATTTCTCACGAGACTTTGCTGTGATATTTTTAATGGCGTGGATGCTATCCTATCTGGCAGGCAGTGAAACTTCCTCACTTCTCTGGGGTCTTTGGAATGTTGTTTCCTGATTGGTTTTACGAGGGGACAGGATGCGGTTGAAGTTCCCAGAGTGAGTCTGTGCCATCATTACTGGCTGGTCTTCAATGGGCGGGGCACACAGAGCATAGAGATGTGCTCTCTGATTCCACTAAGAAATAACTAAGAATTGAGGTTCTACTGGAAGGCTCAGATCCAGGGCCATTCCATGCTCATTCGTCCAGCAAGTTCTAAGCAAAGGGCAAAAGCCAGGAAAACTGGAGGTAGAGCAAAGCTTCTAATGCAAAGGAGAATGATAACAATTCTGCACTTTTATCTGTTCATTTAACAAATGTCTGTGAGCATCTACTCTATTCTAGGTACTCTGCTAGGGCCTGGGGAGACAGGGAACCAGGCAGAGATGATCCTTGCCCCCCAGAGCTTGTGGAGGAGACAGACAAAAATGAGGTAAATTAAACTGAATAATATGACTGGTAAGAGCTAGGAAGAATGGGTCTTAAGTAAGGGAAGGACAGCATCTAGTATGTGATTTAAGAAGCTGACTCCAGCAGCTGCATATCCACGTCAATGGAATGGAGGAAAGCTGTCAGTAGAGAGATCCCACATCCATCCAGATGAGAAATGACCGTGACCCGGACTAGGGTGCTGGCAGCAAAGAGATGGGGTGGACTCGAACTCAGCACCTGAATGGCCAACACCAGCATCTAGCTGAAGGATCAACACTAGTGCTTAGTACTTCTGATACAGTTTCCACAGGTGATAGGATAAAACAGCAGACTAAAGCAATAAGATTTGGGGCAGTTTTGTTACCATTCAATTCAGCCTCCTTTATTTTCATTGAAATCCAGTTCAACAAACATTTACTGAGTGAACATCTTCTTTGCTCAGGACACAACCCTAGACACAAGTGAACTCAAGCATGAAGAATGAAATGATGCCAGCTCTCAAAGTCTACATTCCATGGACAAAGATACATCAAGTAGACGTGCAACTAAAACAAAGTAAAATACACTCCTAGAATCACAGAAAATGCTCAAGGGTCTGAAAGGAAGCAACAATTTAAAAGAGGTGACAGTGGGAAATTCTAAGTGGAAGGAGCGGCAGACGCAAAAGCCTGCAAGTGGGGCTCTGGGAATATGCTTAGGGACCAGCCATGGTCCAGTTTGGCTGGAGCACTGGATTTGCAGAAAGTGAGACTGAGAGTGTCCCCAGGGGTAGGAGCAACAACTTGTAGCTCCTTTCCCATCTTCCTCCAGCTGTATTTGTGCAACTTTATATCAAATGTTTTTATCAAAAGCAAACTCTAATTCCTCTTCCTAGTGGCAAGATTCTTTTCCCTAGATTGACAGCACAGAGCTCACATAGCAATCATGACTATTAAAATAGACACTTAGAGAGACAAAGCCAAAGTTTAGGTACCCATTAAGGGAAGCTATTGTTTGATCCCTTTTGCCCTTCTCCCTCTCCCTCCTACCCTTCCATTCTTTCAAGGAATATTGGAAACATAACAAGGGGCTCAGGCTAGTGTCCTGAGGTTTTGGCTAGACAGGCTTTTTGAGGCTGCCCAGGTAGTGCAGCTGTTAAAGAATCTGCCTGCCAATGCAGGAGGTGCAAAAGATGTGGGTTCAATCCCTGGGTGGGGAAGATCCCCTGGAGGAGGAAATGGCAACCCACTTTAGTATTCTTGCCTGGAAAACTCCATGGACAGAGGAGCCTGGTGGGCTACAGTCCACAGAGTTGCAAAGAGTTGGACAAGACTGAGTGACTAAGCATGGTGTTGAGAGGTGGCCACAGAGATTTGTCCAAGGAAAGTATACCCTAATCTGTCCATGGATGTTCATGGATCTCTCTGGCTAGCAGAGTAGCTGCTGCAGGAATCATTGTGATTTATTTCAGAAAGTTTTTCTTCCATGGCTCTAAGTAACAGTACTAAGAGCCATGCTTGACAGTATTTATTTATTTTTACTGAAGTATATTTACAATTATTATAAAATATTGACTGCCTTCCTTGCATTGTACAATTATTGCTGTAGCTTATTTTATACCTAATAGTTTGTACCTCTCACTCTCCTGCCCCTATATTGCCCCTCCCCCTTCTTTTTCCCACCGATGTTAGTTGCTCAGTCATGTCTGACTCTTTGCAACTCCATGGACTGTAGCCTGCCAGGCTCTCCGCTGGTAACCACTATTTTATTCTCTATATCTTGAGTCTGCTTCTTTTTTGTTATATTCACCAATTTGTTGTCCACACATTACAATCTTTAAGAGTCTGTGCCCAGACCTGCATTTCCCTACACCATGGTGGGTGTGTAGGCAGGCAGACACATGCCCCTGGGAGATCCCAAGACCCCCTTACCACTCAGGCTGATGGGGTAACCAGTCATCAGGAACCCCCCCGGGAGATCATCTGAAAGCTAGTATGTGGGGATACACTATCACGCTGTCCAGTCTGAAGGATGTCCTCTGTATTTTTCTCTCTCTTGTCACACAGACAACTAACATAGGATCTAAAAACCAACATTAAAGGCCAAGCTACCTAATCTCCTTGGAAGGTTCTACTTCGTGCCATGGCCTTCAACACAGTGGGAAATGCAATTTGCTGCTCATCTTAGAGATTTCCTTTCACATTCTGGGTGTGAGCATAAAGGGATTTCTCTTTACATTGGTTTCATCCTTGTCTGATCCTCTTTCCAAAGGCACCACATTTCTCTAGAGAGTGTGTCCCAAATGCCGTCTGTCTACGAAGCTCTTTACAAACATTAGTAGACAAATGGTTAGTTTATATAAAGCACACATGTATTGCTCTGACATAAGCAGCGAGGAGCCCACAGTTTACATTTTTTGTCTTTCTTTTAAAAAAGGAATGAGAAATCATATTCCAGATGATCCAACCTTTAAGCCAGGGAGGGAACGAGTGAAGAAGGAACCAAGACTTAAAAGAGGTTTAAATTGAACCCTTTGTGAGCCCAGTGCAAATTGACATATGAGTGCCTGTTGTTCTTTAGATGGGAAAGTAGGTCTTGAATTTACTTTCTCATCTTCAGCTCTCCACTTCTCTGCCCTGAGCAGATCCCCAACACTGAGGTTATTAATGAACACCTAATTTTAAAAACAGACTGATACTGTCTCTCACTAATAACAATCGTAATCACAATAAAGCAGTTTTTACATGAAGCCCCAACAAAACAGCAGTTTTCAGTGTTCAGAATTTTTTACAAGTAAAGTCATGTAGAATATAAACTTGTATTTCTCATACATGTGTTCACATCTTATACAATCAATGTCTTGACCACACCAGCTACTGAATTATTTAAATTACTTGGCATTTAAGGTGCTTTTTTTGTGATGCAATCATGGTGTTTGAATACCAGCTCTAACACAGTGTGCAGTATAGACTCAACTACACAGTGTATGGTGTGGAAGGGGTGTGGATATCGACCAACTATGAATATTTCCTCTGTCTCATATAGCTGTGTGCTCTTGAGACAGTTACACAATGTCTCTGGATATCCATTTCCTCAGCTTCAAAGAGAGCAAATAATAGCAGCAACTTCACAGGATTGTTATAAAGATTAAATTAGACGTAAAGCCTAGGGTTTGGTACATGTTAAGCAGTTAATAAAATCAACTTTAAGATATACATACACACTTTATATCACTGAAAGTAAATCCATATATGTATATATGAATATTGTGTGTGTGTGTGTGTGTGTGTGTGTGTTGGGTATGCGTAAACAGTGGTTTGGTGGGATGAGATTATGGAAATTTTCATTGTATTTTCTCTATTTCCCAAGTTTTCTTGGATGAATTAATATTTTTGTAATGTTATAAGCTCTTTTTAAAAATGTAATGAGGCAGGACAAGTTACTTATTAGGACAGTTATAACAAGAGCAAAATCAGATATAGATGTCCATGTCTTAAAAAAAGATAAAGCCGTAAAATATAGCTCCTGCTGCTGCTGCTGCTAAGTCCTTCAGTCATGTCCGACTCTGTGCAACTCCATAGACGGCCTCCCACCAGCTCCCCCGTCCCTGGGATTCTCCAGGCAAGAACACTGGAGTGGGTTGCCATTTCCTTCTCCAATGCATGAAGGTGAAAAGTGAAAGTGAAGTCGCTCAGTTGTATCCAACTCTTAGTGACCCCATGGACTGCAGCCTACCAGACTCCTCCGTCCATGGGGTTTTCCAGGCAAAAGTACTGCAGTGGGGTGCCATTGCCTTCCCCGAAAATATAGCTCCTAGTAAACAGCAAATGTCTCAAAGGAACAAAGGCTGGAAGTGAGTTAAATTGAGCCAAAAGTAAAAGAAAAAGGAATGGGGCAGTGACAGACAATGAGGGTAAAGCCAAGAGACCTTCAGTTTAATAAGCACCTTCAGCAGATCTTCTCCAAGGTGCCAACATTTAAAATTTGCAGTAGGATGAGCTTTTTTAGGGGAAGTGTTCCCCTCCAAAAAATTTGGAAAATGAAGACCCACAGCAGTTCAAATACTAAGGGAAAGCAGGAAATCAATGATTGATGAAAATCTCCTCCTATTTTTTCCAGGAGTAAGGTCACATCAAAGAGGTCAAAACAAATGGAAGCTTTTCAGACTGAACAAGAGTCACTGAGTCTGCACACAAGGATGGGATCTTCATATCCATCAGGTTCTGTTATATTCTGGCGCTGGGGATGTGAATTTTTGCCGAGTGATACATTTCTGTCTCTGCCTGTCTCGTTTCAGTCTCATGTCTCTGCCAGTAGACCTCGGCTGGCAGAGCTTCAGCCTGTTAAGTTATGTGCTCAGGTATCTTCTGGTCTCTTTTTCTCAAGTTTTGTCACTGCAGTGAAAACATCCTGAGGATTATAAGTTTGGGTTAAAGGGATTCTTATGACGAAGACAGAAGAAAGACAGAAGGGTTTGCTTTTTTGCTCTGCCCCTCTGTGGGGTATTTATACTCTTCACTGGTTTTACCAAAAATAGAAATTGCTGTGCCATTTACTGAAACAGGACTGTTCTTTTCATTTCTTTTTCTCCTTTCCCTTTCTTCTCCTTTCCCTCCTCCCTCTTTTCCCCTTCCCTCTCTTCCTTCCTCTCTTTCTTCTTTTCCCCCTGCGAGTACTCATCGAGCTTTATCAACCACCTACTATATGGCATTCATTGCATTACACACTGTGAAATTAAGAGTCAAAGACATGACTTATGCTGATATTATAGTTTCGTTGTCTTGCTTTAGCTACCAATTGAACTCTAGTATGCATGCAGATACCATTGTTTATTACGTGTCTGTTATGAGCCTGGCATTTTCACGGAGCTTATATTACTTAATTCCATCATCAACCTAGAGGTTGGTATTATTGCCATTCCTATAATCCTGATGATTGAATTCAGGCTTAGAAGGTTTAAATATCTAACCCAGAGGCACTCGTTTCCTATGCTGCATCCAAAAAATGAATTTCTGACTCCCAGTTCAGTGTTTTCCACCATGTCCACATATCTACTGGGAAGGACTTTCATGGTTTGGTCCATACTTTTTGCTTTTGGCTTTTATAAACTGCACTGTACATGTAAGGTGAACAATAAATACTTGTATAGAATTAAGTCCAAACTGTATTAAAAGTTGCATGATTCACCCTTTCATTTGGCAGCATTGTTCAGAATTTTCACATGAACATGCATTTTTGAATATACAGAAAACCAGTAAACAATTTACTGCTTATGTGAAGAGCAAGGTAACCAGGCAGAAGTTGACTCTCAGATCTGTAGACAGACAGACACCAGTAAGGGCTTGGGTGTGTTCTGAAAGCCTGCCTATCTTGATTAGAGCTGGTTACAGAGGACTCTTAGAAAAGAAAATTCTTCAGGGCCCACAGGAGGATCAAAATCACTCTTGAAATCATGATAGAAAGATCAAATCCTTTTTTTTAATTTTGAGAAATTTGAAAAAAATAACCAAAATATGAACAGAATAGTCTAACAGATGTCCATGTGTCCACACCCAGAGATGAAAACTGTCAACATTTTTGTCACATTAATTGAGTATTTTTTTAAAAAGAAAACTTTCAACAGCATTATAAAGTTGAAATCTCTTTTGTCTTTGAACCCCCAGTTCAACTCCCTCCCCCACTCCATTCTGGTGGGCACCATCAAGGGTCTGGTTTCCAAGTCACTATTTATGTATTTACATGAACACATATGTTTCCATAAACAATTTATACTATTGTTTTATATGTTTATTATAAATATACATAATGGTGTCATACTGCTTGTATCATTTTACAACTTGCTTTTTTTCAAACATCCCTAGGTTTTTGAGCTGTTGTGTTGAAATAGAAAAATCTAGAACATTCTTTTTAGTAACTGTAAAACATTTTGTTATATGGATAAAATAATTTATTGTGCCTTCTCCTACTCTTGTTAATCGGCACTAACATTGTTATAAACAAACCACAATAGAAATACTCATATAAGTTTCTATTCCTCATACATGCACTCAAGTTCTTCTAAGGTGTCTGCCTAGAAGTGGAATAGCTGGGTGGTACACTAGGTCTGTGCTGTCCTGGTGGCTCAGATGGTAAAGAATCTGCTTGCATGCAGGAGATCTGGGTTTGATCCCTGGGTTAGGAAGATCCCCTGGAGGAGGGAACAGCTACCCATTCCAGTATTCTTGCCTGGATAATCCCCATGGACAGAGGAGCCTGGTGGGCTACAGTCCATAAGGTTGCAAAGTGTCGGACACGACTAAGCAACTAAGCACAGCACAGCATACTGGATGCATGTTTAATTTTATCACATTTTGACAAATTATTCTCCCAGATGGCTGTACCAATTTACAGTCTCATTGGCAATACATTTCATTACCTGCTTCTCCATACTCTTCAATGCTGGATACTGACAGACTTAAATCTTTGCTAATCTGCTTGATAAGCAAGGGTATGTTCTTATTTCTGTTTGCATTTCACAGTTTACTAGTATAATCTGCATCTTTTCATGTTTATTGGCTGTTCCTTCTTTTGTGAAATGCCTGGTCATGTGCTTTGCCAACTCCTATTGAGCTATTGTGGAATTTTTTTCTTGTTACTTTATAAAAAGAATCTATTCTGAATGTAAATCATTTAACTGTTATTTGACCGTTGCAAATATTTTTCTCTGTAATCATTGTCAAGATTACTATCACATTTTTTAAAGGAGGACCACATAAGGTCAACATGACTCTGTAGCTCAGTTGGTAAAGAATCTGCCTGCAGTGCAGGAGACCCAGTTTCGATCCCTGGGTTAGGAAGATCCCCTGGAGAAGGAAATGGTGACCCACTCCAATATTTTTGCCTGGAGAATCCCATGGACAGAGGAGCCTAGCGGGCTACAGTCCATGGGATATAAGAGTCAGACACAACTTAGTGACTAAACAATCACCACATAAGGTCAGTTCCAAATGGACAAAGGGCTTTATTCTTTTTTAAGCCAATGCAAGATGGCATACACGGTCTCTGAAATTAAGGAAACAGACATAAATAGCTTTAGCAGACCTAAGCAAAAACTTCCATGCAAAGGCCTTCAAATTTCTTCTCCAGATTGGGAGAGTAGCCTCCTCTTAGCATCTTGTGAGTTAGATGGAGAAACATGTTTTATAGATAGGTGAGCAAAACAAGAGAAATGGATTTTCCTGTTATAAACCAGTAGCTGAGCAGCACTGACACTTCTCTCATAACAGCCTCAAATTAATTTGAGAGTGATTTCTGTAAGTGAAATTTATCATTTAGTGATTATTGTTTAGGCATCTCAGATTTCAAATTTTAAGTTTGCCTACATGGAGTCATTCTTCTTCCCTCTCTTAGTAAGAGCAGGTTTCAATTATGTAATTACGGTTAAAGAGGTCTGAAGAATTTTTACTCTTATGCCTTCATCTAGATTGGATAATGGTTTGCAATGACTGGTTGAGAGCTGTGGAAACACAAAAGTGAGGCAGAAAGCTTAACTCTCTACATAAATATTTACCAACAGAGTAGACTATAAACTCTGCAAGGGGAGGACCTATCTTTACCAATGCATGATGGGTATATCCTCAGCATTGATTCAGCTGAAATCATACCTAGTGGGCATATGCTGAATATTCCCAATCCACAGCTACTTATTGAACCCCAAGTCTGTGTTAGGCACTCTGTATTCTACATACTTCGTGGAATCAAAGTGAGCAAGACAGACAAAGTGCCCACTCTCATGAAGCTTACGTTCTAGTGGCAGGGAGAGAAAATGGCAAAGAAGAAAAATGATGCAAGGAAATGAGGCAGCGAGCTGTGGGGTAGCGGGGTGGGGTGGGGTGTGTCTACTGTAGAGAGTGTGGTCTGAGAAGCCTCCTGAGGAGGAATCCTACAGGTTAACAACATTTACTAGACAGAGATAGTGATGGAGATAGATTGAGATATACAAAACCAGAGTGCTGGGGCTCTAAAACAATTACTTCCACTGTAGGAGGTAAACTCTGTCCCTGTAGTTTTATTTGGATCAATTTATATGAATCTTGAAAAAAAAAAAAACCCATGACTAAAGCGCTGATTTTAGATTAGAAGGAGTTTATGAATCTGTAAAATATGCTTCCTTTTCTTTGGTGGAATAGTTTACATACGGAGAGAGCAGCTGGCTCCTACAGCTTGGTGGGCTTTGGCTGGGCTGTTAATTGCCTAAATATTTTGTATATTTCTGTGTATCTCTCCTGCAGTCCACTTGACCAAGATAAGTCTTTGAGCCCTGTTGAATGTTTGAATCTTGCAGGCAACTAGAAACTATGGGTCCAACTATGGCTTTTTTTTTTTTAAACAAAAAATTACTGAAAACATTTAAAGTGCAGCACTGAGTTCATGGGTAGAAACTGCCGTCTGCACAAACAAAACATGCAGATTGATGAAGATTCTCTAGATAGTGATTTAATGCAGACTTCCTTCTTGTTTCATTTATTTTGAAAAATCGATTTCAAGTTCCTAACATCATCTAGGAGTTCAATACTTCTTGCCCTCTCTCCCTAATGCCTGCCTAGAGAGAAAAAAAATCCAGGCTGTTTGGGGGTTTGTTTTGTTTTCTTAAGCTAAGTACTTAAACCACGAATGTTCACAAGTACTTTTGATGGGTTTCATTGTTTTGTTTATTTTGCTGTAGTCAGTACAAACACCTTCAAATTTCCTTCTGTAACAAATGTTTTTCAACGTCATCATCTGACCTCGCTGATGGAGCCGGTCTGCAAACCTTGCAGCCGGGTCGATTTTTGCATGGGCTTCTAACATCGACATACAAAAGTTTACGGCCTCTTTGAGGAACCGATTTCCAAGCTAAGAGAGCAAATGAAAGTGTTCGCTTATCTTTCAAAAAATATATCTGCGCTTGATATGTTCGCCACTCTTTCATCGGGTTCTCAATAATGAATACAGAATGTGACATCGGTTTTTCACACACGTAGGTTTTTGTCTTCCATTTCTAGAGAGTTATTTCCTCGTCTGACTTTTTATTTTCTTGATTTATTCATCTTCAATTTGCTACGGAAAACCTCTTCTCTCCTAGCGACTGTTCTCTCCCTTTTAAAAGTAATCTGCATGGAAGCCTTGACGTTGCATTTTAGATTTTTAGGGTCCTTTTCGGTTATTCTACCCCCCGTTACTCCCTCTGTACACTCACAGCCGAGGCCGCCGGCATCTGAGCTGAAAGCGCCCGTGGCGGGCTAGGAGGGAAGGGTGTCATGTTGGCGACAGGCTCCTGCTGGCGGCCAGCGAGCCCGCCGAGGTTAACGGGGGCGCCGGGGTCAGCGCCCTCGAAGTTGGGGGCCTCGGGCGGAGCCGCACCAGAGCCGTGGCGACCGCTCAACCGGAGCTCCCGGCAGTCCCGCTGCCTCCACCGGAAAAGAATCGCCTAATCTGTCGCGATCCCACGGAGATCTTGCCCTTCCCTGTGCAGTCTCCGCGAACGAGCGCGTCGCGGGGCCGACGAGAGGAAAAGCCCAGGCCTGGGGCGGAGGAGGAATGAGGGGCCGAGAGCCGGGGGGATTTCCTCCCGCGCTTCCCCCTCCAACGGGAGCGGAAAATGTGATTTGCTGTGCATTCCAGGCGCAGTTCCCTGGGGTGACCTCTCCCAGCCGGTCCG